>JAQPPZ010002415.1:5292500-5844633 GCA_028583015.1 Wollemia nobilis | reverse complement strand
TGTCTCTTCTACCACTTTACTTATTTCCTTATCTTCACCTCCACTTCTCTTTCTTCTACCCATATGCATATTTATAGTCACTAAAAATACACAAAGTAAGGGTTCAAAAATCATATTCCAAAATCCACATTCTAAATTCATGTACATAAAATAGGTTCTAATACCATGTGCAAGACTCATGGTTTTTAAAAACCATATGCATAGAATCAATGGTTTAAAAAACCATATTTCTAAACCATAGTCTTAAACACCCTACTTGGATGCTCCTACATCACACACTATAGGTAACAAGAAAATGTGAGCTCTTGCTCAAGGAGCTCTTATAAGTGGATTTATATGACAACCACTCATCTTCTTCTAGTAGATACTCTAGGTTTTGATTCTAGGAGCTATGGGTTTTTTTCCCACTATGCTTCCACTTCACCACTAAGAATCAACCATGGTCTCTGATACCACCTAGCATGGTGTGCCTAAGCCATTAAAAATATTTTACTCTATAAATAGACTTGACCTTGTTATATCAAAGGATGTAGAAACCCACAACAACAAATAATATATTACCATGGTAGATTAACACATTCCACTAAAAAAATAGAATACTAATTTTCTAATTTCAATGTAACTAAAATAATTTACACAATTAAGAATGGGTATAGTCATCATAGACTTATTCAACTACTCTTCTTCTTGAAGAACACAAACTTATACTGAGAGTGGGGGTGAAAAATATAAGACCACTTTTTACTTTTATTTTCCAAATAGTATTAATCAATTTAATCAATGGTAATAGCAATAACCAAAGCAATGCACAAATCATCACACACAATAGAGACACATATTTATTGTGGTTCACCCAAAGATGGCTACCTCCACGGAGAAAATATTTATTCTATATATTTCTCAAATAATCTCATGGGAATACTTTCCCTGTTACAATGTTTATGGACCTTTGTCCAAAGGAGATGTTGATCCCCTAAATCTAGTTTTTGGATATCTATCCACAGGAGAACTCCTTCTCCTTTGCTATGGCTAGTGATCCTCTAGAAGATACTACCTCCACTACATTGAATGTGGATATATCTCCACTTTAATACTCTTGTCCTCACTTAGAAGACATATCCTCAATTTCCTATCTAATGGATCTCGATCCACTGGAGTCTCTATACTCATTGCTCTATCACCTCCAAAGCTCTGTCTCAATAGGTTCACTCAGAACCTTTTCAAATTTTCTCAATAGGTCCACTCAAAACCTACTCAAATTTGCTCAATAGGTACACTCAGAACTTGCTCAAATATTCTCAATAGGTCCACTCAGAACCTACTCAAATCTGCTCAACATGTCCACTTAGAACCTACTCAAATATGTTCAAGAGGTCCACTTAGAACCTACTCAAATCTGCTCAATAGGCCCACTGAGAACCTGCTCAAATTGGATCAACAAGCTCTCTAAGTTTTTTTCTAAATCTACTCAAAAATCTCACTCAAAACTTGTCCAAATCTACTCAACAATCTCACTCATAATTTGTCTAAATTTTCTCAACAAGCTCACTCAAAACTTGTCCAAATATGCTCAACAAGCTCATTCAGAACTTGTCCAAATCTGCTCAACAATCTCACTCATAACTTGTCTAAATTTGCTCAACAAGATCACTCAGAAATTCTCCAAATATGCTCAACAAGATCACTTAGAACTTGTCAAAATCTGCTCAACAAGCTCACTCAGAACTTGTCAAAATATGCTCAACAAGCTCACTTAGAACTTGTCCAAATATGCTCAACAAGCTCACTTAGAACTTGTCCAAATATGCTCAATAAGTCCTCTCTAGGACTTGCTCAAATTTGCATTGCAATATTCCACAAAAGCTCACACAAAATTAGTCCAAAATCCTTCTCAAATACTTACCTCAAATCATCTTAACAAGTCCACCGAGAACTTGTTCAATATCATAGAATCATAAAAATAATTGTTAGAGACTCAATATGTCCTATACTCAATGCTAAATCACTTTCTCAACTCAATATTATAGAAGCATAAAGAGAATTGTTAGAGACTCAATATGTTCTATTCTCAAATATCAATCTCAACTCAATTCAATCTCATAGAAGCATAAAGAGAATTTTTAGAGACTCAATATGTTCTATACTCAATGCTCAATCTCAACTCAACCTCATAGAAGCATAAAGAGAATTGTTAGAGACTCAATATTTTCTATTCTCAAGGCTCAATCTCCACTCAATCAGAATATAGAATATTTTTTTTCATGTAACTTGAACAACCACTTCATGCATTCACTCGACTAGGCTTAATCAACTTTGCTCAACCAATCACCTCAAGAAACAACCCTTTCTCAAAAACCCTAGTCCAAGCATGTATTATCCAACTCAAAATGTTTCCAACAATACTCAACAACAAATCTCATATAACAATGATACTCATGTTCTTTTCTAACTCAAGTTCAATTTATTTGCATCACCCATTGGTTTCAACAACAATGCTAATAATACAAGGTTTTAATCACAACTTTCAATTCAGAAAACCTTGAAGTATAAACTCAAAGTACTTCACTCAACCAATGGTCTAAACAACAATGCTTATCAAACAAGGTTTAATCACAACTCACAATCCAAAAAATCTTGAAGCATTAACTCAACTACTTTTGAAAAAGAAACCCTAATCAAATCATTTTCACTCCAAACTTAATTTTCAATCAATCCAACCATCTAACTCAACAAAGAAGAATTTTACCCATACATTTTCTTTAAGATTAGTTATCCTTACAAATCTGCCACACTCACAATTACTTCTTTGACAAACTCAATAAGGGTTAGAGGATAATTTTATATCACAAAAATAATATCACAATTACACATTATCACTCCAACTTAAACAATAATCAATATCCTCATAATAATCACAAAACCCTTTATTGGAAATAACACACAACTCACAAAGTCTTAACCTTTCAATATTCCACAATAGCAAAACTTAAGAATTGAACATAAAAAGAGAATTCTCCTTATACCTCCTAATAATATGTCTCAACTACCAACCTTTATCACAATGCAAAGACTTCAACTACCAAAAACCTTATACCTCCAACTTAGGCATCAATAAAATAAAACATTAAAAATGTACCTTTTCCTTTGGAGAGTTTCAAAATCTCAACGTAGCCCTCATAACATCTTGCCCACGGTGCAAACACCACATGATATTACAATATTATTGGGAAGGAAGAAGCACCACGTGCTTCAAGACTCCTTCCTAGTCTTGCAAAAATGTATGCGCCTATGATTGGCTCCTTCAACGCATCCACAAAAATCTTCCATGGGATTCGAACACTAACCACCATACACACCAAAATGTATGCTTGTAGACCACTTTCCACTAGGCCAAAGTGCCTTTTTGGCTTCCAAACAATCAATGCACTTGCTTTTATCCTTTTCATTGTCAAGTCAAACCACGAAATTCGCACAACACTATCATGAGCTCTGCGTTAAATTTGATGTGCTTCTCTTTCAAATAGAGCAAGGGTAAATAGGTAACTTAACTTTGGAATGGTATTAATATGCATTCTCATTATATTAAAAATGTCGGTGCTTCCCTTGTCTTCTATGATTTCAACGGAAATAAGCTTTGCCTTGTTTAAATCCAACCTTTGGATTTATTTAAAATATGCTTTGGTCTTCAACCTTTAACCCAACATTTGGGTTTGTTAAAATATTTTGACTTTGTAAACCCACTTTTGCAATATAAAATATTGTAATGAAAATTATAAATATTTTATTTGGGTTTTCACCATGGCACTTCTAACCATTATAATATTTCACCTTTGATAAAGTTCATTTTCCTATTTATTTATAAAATTTAAATACATCTTGAATTTAAATAATTTATAAAATAAATATTATCACTCCTTTTTAAATTTTGTCTTTTGCATTGTTTCACTCGAACTTCTGCGTTCTTGCTAAATATAAAATGTCTATATTTGTCACCTTTATTTCCTTCCTAAGTATTTCGAATTAATGATGACTCCTTCTGGTGGCATGAATGGTGACATCAATGACGACTTTGACTTAGGGACTCAAAATGTCCAACACTTCTAAGGATATAACACATAGTAAACTTCCTTGAAGTATTCCATAGAATACCCAATTCTTCCTCTAAGGTTACACATAGTAAAACTCCTAAGCTTTCCATAAAATACATTTTTCTTCCTTCGAGGTTACACACAATAAACCTCTTACAAGTACTTCATAAATTACCCAACAACATCTTTCATTTAAGGTTATACATAGAGAAACTCCTACAAGTTCCAACTACCAAATGTTCTTTGCTTGAGGTTATGTTGTAGATACCAAATCCTAAAACACCACAAAATCCATCCATCCCACAAATATGCATAGTAAAATAATATACCTAAGGTTTAACTTAGGCATATTTTCCTATATATTAACTTATTTTCTAGTTTTTGTAAAAATCAATAAAATATCCCTTAGGATACACTGTCTCTCCCTTTGACATGTGTCCTAGCCATCACTACCCCTACCCTTTCCATATCTCACACACCTCACTCCACTCTCACCTACTTACATGCCACCACTCCACCTAAGTGAGATACTTTAGGTGACTCACTCTAACTGCCAAGGATAGGTGGTTACCTAGTCCCTACCACTTGGTAGCCCTGGATTACTGTCTATCCTCACCCTTCTCATCTCCCAAAATTCTATAAAGGCTCCACAATTTGATCAACCAAGAGAGGACTACAAATATATCATCATGCAACCAAAATTATGATTTGAGAACATCAAAACTTTCGAAGGTCGAGCCATCGAAGCAGAGGAATCCCATCCTAAGCTTTTTTTCCCAATCCCAAACATAGACCTATGTTTACATAGTTAAAAAATTAGTCCTATAGGTGCACAAATTCAATTCTACATTTGACCAACCAACCACAAATGCATCACTGCATTTGACCATTCCTAGACGTATACCTGTGTTTCCACAGGACTCGATCAGTCACTTCCAAGCATGGGTTAGATAGGCAAAACATATAGTAAGGTTTTATATTGATTGTTTATTCTCTTGCATATCATTTTATATTCTGTAAAAATTTCTTTTCAAGAGTTATGTAGCTCATTTTAATTTGTATCAAATTAAGCCTCATACAGTGGATGTCCTTTAGGTGTTACTAACTCTTTGAATGTTGTAGGATTTTGTGTGTAGGTGAAATATTTTTTAATGTTTCTAGAGCAAGGATGTCCCATGAGGATACCCAAGCCTATACAAGATATTTATTGTAGTAGAGAAGACCATCAACACCTACCATCTATTAGATTTTCCAAAGGGTCTTCCTCCCTTGTGCCTATTCTACTTTGACAAAACAAGTAAGTAATATTAATTTGTAATTAGACCCTTGCAATTTGGGGTACATCATTATTGTAAAATAGGAAACCAAGAATCTATTAAAGTTTTGTAGACACCAAAACAGCACCAATACGATTATGTGACTACAAACACTGATTGCATTGACACACACAACTTTCAGGGCAGCCCTCAGAGGTCAAACAGTGGTCCTAGCCACTTACACAGCAGTTTAGAAGGTCGAAAAGTAAACAAAGCAAAGCTGGTCATTTTAACAAGCCTTAATCAAAAGCAAGACTTAATCAAAAGCCAAGCCTTAATCAAAATCAAGCCTTAATCAAAAGCAAGCCTTGGCCAAAGTGTCGCGATATCGCAACACTTCAGCGCCCAAGGCAAAGCCTTGGCTGAAGTGTCGCGATATCACGACACTTCGGCACCCAAGGCAAAGCCTTGGCCGAAGTGTCACGATATCGCGACATCGCGATATCGTGACACTTTGGTGCCCAAGGAAAAACCTTGGCCGAAGTGTCATGATATCGCGACACTTCGGTGCCCAAGGCAAAGCCTTGGCCGAAGTGTCACGATATCGCGACACTTCGGCACCCAAGGCAAAGCCTTGGTCGAAGTGTCACGATATCATGACACTTCGGTACCCAAAGAAAGGCCTTGGCCCAAGTGTCGTGATATCGCGACGTCACGATATCGTGACGTCGCAATATCGTGACACTTCGGCATTCGTGCCTAGGTAGAAACTCAACCAATCAAAGGCGGAATTCAAGAATTCAAAGGCAAACATTAAAACATTTAAAAGTGTCATTAAAATGATTTAAAGTGAACGTTAAACAAGTGGCAGCCGAGGACAGTCAGTTATTGCCGCCTGCTGTGCATGCACGCGTAGGTGGGCAGATTGGCAGTTAGCGGACTGTCACAAGGGCAGTCATGTAAGCCCAAGTCAAGGAGAAATATCCTCCCTTTTGGGAAGGCATGGCCGCCATGTGGCATCCCTACATGCCCCCTCCAAAGACACCCCATGGGTCTATAAAATGGTAGACTTTCCCGCCTAGAAAAATACAAGTTGGTAGACATTTCCAAGCAATGAAGTGCTTCCAAAACCAAACACCCGATTGCATTATTTTTCGATTCATCTCTTCTACATCTATAATCTCTTTCACAAGAGAGGTTATTGGTGGGTATTGAAAGGTGAATCCGGACCTTATAACTCGACATTGGACCACAGTAATCCATCAATTTGACGAAACCACATTCTCTGAGATTTTGAGCCCATCCCTAGTGGATTGGCATCAAAGTCAAGTTTTAACGGTGGGCGGCCCACCCGGGTGCCCCGCATGTTCTTAGTTTTAATTTAATTTATGTTGTTTAAATAATTTTATGCTTTATGTTTGAATATATCCTGTAGTTAACAGTGTTCGAATATATATTTTAGAAGATAGTTATCGAATATATCCTGTGATGCAATGAAATACTAAATTACAGGTAACAACGATCAGAATCGATCAACTGTTTTAATGATAGCGGCCTTATGGTAAAGTTTTTGGCTTCTGTCAAACGTGCAGGTCGTTAAAAATCACTTTACTCACTATTTTAGACAATTGTTTACATGCATCTTTTGTTAAATTCAAAGAACAAACTTTCTCTATGTGCAGCAGGTGCTACTAACGCTTTCATTGTTTCTTTGATTGCAGGAGAAGTAGCAGCAAGCAAGGATTCATCAGCATAAGCGGTGGCAACACTTTGGCCCACCTGTTTCAAATGTGGGCATGCGTAAGGAAGACGTATTGATCATGATTGTAATCAAAAACATGCTAACACTCCTAGCCCCTAAAAGGGGAGGAGATGGATTATAACCGAGTTTGGAATTAATATAAAAGGGTTGTGCTCCTGCTTCCTCTTTATGTTATCTTGATTTGATTACGTTTGTCCTATCTCATGCCCAATAGCTCCTGCTTCCTCTTTATGTTATCTTGATTTTATTACGTTTGTCCTATATCGTGCATCAGGTATTGGGCCAAATCAGAGACAGCCTATTTGAGCAGAAAAGAGGTAAGGTTCCAAAACTGTACCTGTCATATTTTTTTATTTTTATTTTATTATTATTTTTTGTTTCTATTTTTTTGTCAACTTTTACTTGCTTAGGGAAATTTGTTTATGCTTGTTTCATTTTTATTAAATAAAATGAACCCCACACACATCACGTGGTAAAATTAAACCAAGGAGCTAGTCGTAAAACCCCAGCCCTTGATCAAGACCAACGGTGGGTTCATCACCACCTTGGCTTAGCTTTGCATCCATTTCCTCGATTGTCACTGTTGTTAGGCGTAAATCGTGACGAAAGCTGACCGAGTGTCATTGGGGTGATTCCCATGCGCACGAGGATAAGTCTTCTATGGTAGGTTTCATTAACAGGACAATCCCCCCTTCCGTACCTCCTATGTTCCACGTATCATCTGCTCTCACGTACCTATAGTTTCCCTCTCGTAAGGGCGGGTATATAGAGAGGTTGGTATATCGGTCCGGCAATGGTATATTGAAGGGGCGACCATTTATGGGAGTCATATGAACCAACATTATGCATTTAAACGTTCTTCAAAACTTGTAAAAACAAAACAAAATATCAAAATGCACTAAACCAGTTTAAGACACACTATTAATCCTTAAAAGAGATAATAATTGTTTGTGTATGTGTGTGTTCATTTCTTCTTAGTGTAACAAAAAAAAATCATCATAAACGAGATAAAAATCTGCTTAGCTAGTAGAAGAGAACCACAATGGTGCTCACCCCTAGCCAAGCCCAATCACGGGTGGATGCTATGGGGAATATTCAAGGAGGCACAAGTCACCTCCGATATAGCCCCAAGGATTTGGTCATACCACCTTGGCGGCCTGACACACAAGGCAGTTCCCTTCATGCCCTGACAAAATAGGACTATAAGGGCACCTCTTCGAGGAGCACTCCTATTCAGCATAGCACTCAGCACACACCCTTCCATGACGGGTACAGTCATAGGAGAGCTCCCTTAGATGCTCGCTATGAGCGGTCACCATGCGATGAAGTGCTAGGTCAACATAGGGTTCAACGGGAGGAACCACATCATTACACTATCCCTCCTTCACCCCCTCTAGGTTTCAAGAATACAAAGACAAATCCAGATCACAAGGCTTCTCAGGCGGGGCGAGCCAACTCCACCCGTCCCATTTTCACTTATGAAAGAGAGCACGAGGAAAACCCTTACCTTCCTCAAGAACAATATACATCATGGAAGCAAGACGCCTTCGCAAATGCTAGCTATCAGGATCACCTACTGATGCCAGAGCCTCGGATAAATTCCACTACCTCCAACAGAGGGAGACGGCCTATAGAGATCTTGGATCACTATGATCGAGATAGATATCTAAGAGAGGCATCTAACCCTTCTAGACATGAGGCGATAAGACCAACTATCTTAGAATCTATCAAGCATTTCACACACCAGATGCAACTCACGCAACTTGAGCTAGAACGATAACAATTAGAGCAATGGTATCTTCTAAATAAAGAGAACCTTCAGCACCAGAAGGATGAGTTGTTCCAACACACTACGCAGAAGAGGACTCCAACCCCTCACACGCATAATACAAAACATTATGAGAGGCACAACCCCCAGGTGCGAGACAAGTCTTCGCAACCTCATCAAGCACCGCCCTTGACGCCTCCTAGACATAAGCGGGAGGCTAATCCTATAACCAATGATGGGCACCTTCCTCAGGAACCCACTCAGGTTTATGGGCTACCCTTAGAAATGCATCAAGAAGCCTCTAAGGAATCAGAGCAAGAAGAAGAGAGGGATGAACTGCCCTACCAAGGCATGGGGGGTGCTATCTGGCCACCCCTCCATAAGCCCCAGGTTCCTCAACAAGAACCAACCAAAGAGGAGGAGCTCAAATCTCCCGACACATGCAAAATGCTAGAGCACTTAGAGTCGATAGAGACCAAGATTTTGGAGCTCCCAAAGCCCAACTTACATGAGGCTCCTTTTGAAGAGGATCAACCGTAGGGCTACCTGATGATGCAGTCCTCCATGTCTCAGAATCTCCAAATTATGATGAGTTGTACTCACTGGTCGAAGGTGAAGATAAAATAGAGATAGCCCACAACAATCACATGTGACAACATCGGCATCCCATAAAAATTGAGGAAGCATGTCAACAGATAAACATAATACTAGGGCATGAGTGGCGCGTTAACCCACCACAGTGGGACCAAGTGTTACATCCACCACTTTGGGCACACAAAGATCAACTTTCGCCCAGAGACCTCATAGCAACATCAATGCTGAGGGTGGACCCTGTCCTCCTATTCGTGCATAGGGACGATCCATTCGTGCCCATCCCTCCAGAGCTAGATCCGGAGTGCAAAGACCATCAAGCTGGGGGTACCTCTATCTCCTGAAGAGCCATAATCCAAACCAAAAAGCTCCAAGGATTATCGCAATCGCTTGGTCAAATCCCAAAAATGCTCCAAGGATTATCGCAATCGCTTGGTCAAATCTCAAAAATGCTCCAAGGATTCTATAATCGCTTGGTCAAATCCCAAAAATGCTCTAAGGATCCATAAAATCGCTTGGTCAATCCCAAAAAAGCTCCAAGGATTATCGCAATCGCTTGGTCAAATTCCCAAAAATGCTCCAAGGATTCTATAATCGCTTGGTCAAATCCCAAAAATGCTCCAAGGATCCCTAAAATCGCTTAGTCAATCCCAAAAATACTCCAAGGATTTCCACAATCACTTGGTCAAAAATAAGAAAAGTTAAAATTCAAAAATCATCAAAAACAACAAAAATCATCAAAAATAACAAAAAAAATTTGCATCTCATTTCTAGGCATACTCAAATTCATCAATAGAGAGCTCTTCTCGCACCTCATCTTCATATTCACAAAAATCAATCCATCAAAAATATAAAAATACATAGCTGCATTAAAGCATTGCATCCATACATTGCATATTTGTGGTCATATAGGTCTAAGGCACCATAGGCTATAAATGCTTTGCTAGTCCATCTTGTTCCATACTGTTCCATTTTACAAAAACAACAAAAACACCATGCATTGCTTCTTACCAAACTAGAGTCAGTGGTCTTTTAAGGTATCAAGAGTTTTCGTGATTCAGTCATCATTTTGCTCTTTAGCCATGTAATGTATCGAGTCAGACAGATTTTACGAAGGTAGAGTTACACTTGAAATACACCTTGTTACGTAACATCCCAACACAAATTAAAAAACATAAAAATTCCCAAGTTGTGTGAATGAAAGATGAAACCTGCGTAGTAATCTAGGTCACCATAAGTAAAATGGTTATCTTGCTCATCCCCCTATGTGAATGGTTCTAGAATGCTGAGAATTGACAAAAGGACAAGCTCTTTCCTATCCATTCACCTCCATATACAGTGGTTTTCACCACTACCAAATCCCAATCATAGTTGGTTCCCAAAGTTGTAAGGATTTGTACTACACGTCCCTGCCAAGGATGGGTAGTCATCCCCAAGACCTAAAAGGATCAATGCCATTCACGAACAAAATTCCAACAAATCATCTTCCTAACACTTTCCATTCACCTTTGGTCTCCAAGTTGTAAGGATTTGTACTATCCGCCCCTAACCAGGATGGGTAGTCATCCCCAAGGCCTAAAATATCAATGCCCTTACTCCATAATCTCCATCACCCACTTGGTTCCCAATGTCGTAAGGATTCGTACTACACGTCCCTGCAAAGGATGCGTAGTCGTCCCCAAGGCCACAAGGATCAAGGCCACTCACCAGCCCAAACTCACAATACTCAAAACACAAAATCAAATAACAGTGGTTATCACCACTATTCAAAATCCTCGCTCAAAAATAATTAATAGAAAATAAATAGTGATTTTCATCACTATATAGACGAGCAACTTTCTAAATCATTCAGCCAACAAATATCCTGAAATTGAATCCCTGGAATTCTCAAGCATTCGAAAACCATCTAGGTGATCCTCATTACAGGTTTGGTTGATAGCCTATCTGGCAATGGTGGTATCCTACCCGCATGACGATATGTATGTCACATTCGCTTTGCGTGTGTGCACACCAATGTTTGCATAAGGATGAGCTAGCTTATGGTATCCAGGATAACACCACAGATTAATCTAACTAAATACAACAAAGGAGTTAGTGGAGCTAATTAGGTGATCCTCAGTACAGGTTCGGTTGAAAGCCCATCTAGCACTCGCGGTATCCCGACAAATACCACATAAATGAACTCAATTGCACACACAGGGATGTGAAATAGCTTGGTCAAAAACAATTTCGATTCATACCTTGTTCAAAAAGTCTTGTAAGATAAAGTACAATCATGGCTAGTGAGTTAAAACTGTCTGAGTCTTAGAAAACCTTAGCTACATTTCTAAACCAACTGCGCTACTTTTCATCCTTACAATACCATCAGAAAATACAAAAAAAAAAAAAACCACATGTATACATACAAATTCATGCATACATAATCGCCTAAAGACAAAATAACAGAGTTCTAAACAGTCTATGGTGCCATAGCCAAACATCACAAATTCTATCCATCCATTTCATTTCTGCATATCACATATAAATCAAAAACATTTGCATTCATCACAACATATGCACCCATCAAAATAAATCAACATACAACAATCGCATTTATCATACCATATGCATACATCAATATAAAGTAGCATGCATCCATCAACATCAATCATTATGCATAACATAAAATCATGACATATACACAAAGCAAGAAAATCAAAACAACAAAAACATCACAAAAATGCAACACAAAAACACAGCAATAAGCATTTCCGGACACAAGTGCTCTTGCACTTAACCTCTTGGCATAGAAAATCGATGTCGGGGCTCAAAATTGTCATTCTCCTACTTCCCCAAGAAGGCTACCATAGCCGGACCGCTCCACGGGAAGACGGGTTTTCGATGATTTCACCCCATTATGGCATCACCAAAAGGGTTAACACCCACCAAAAATAGGTCCAAATGTCGGGAAATTGCACATGCTTAATGGTAAACCATCTAAAGGCACCCTTGCACAAGTCATCTTGGGTCAAGCAACTCGTCGCTTTTCTCATGAAGGTCATTCCCTCATCGATTCATCGCTTGAGGGGGTAGTCACACTTAGTCACCAATCAACAAGCACACACTCAATCAAAGCAATGACATGCATTCAAAGAATCATTGACAAAGACAATCACGCTCCTACTTGGGGCAGTAAACAAGCAGCAATCAAATTGATCAAACACTTGGCATTCTCGAAGCATGAACACAAGGTTCCCCTGTGGACAAAAGGTTACGCCCTTTGCCTAATCATGACTGATCAATGTCCAAGCTCAAGTCACACCTCACCAAAATAGGTTAACACTTGAAATCAAATTCCTTAGCTCGTCAGAAGCAAGGATTCAAGAATGCATGCCCTTTCCATACTTGGGGCATTAAAAGTTGGTTAGGTTACCAAGAAACCCTAATCATTAGTGCTTTGGTTATCTATTTTTGCTCAGCACTGCGTCACCCGTAGCGCTTCCCAAAAAGGGGCATCTATAGACACCAAAATAGCACCAATCCGATTATGTGACTACAAACACTAATCGCATTGACACACATAGCTTTCAGGGCAGCCCTCAGAGGTCAAACAGTGGTCCTAGCCACTTACACAGCAGTTTAGAAGGTCGAAAAGTAAACAAAGCAAAGTTGGTCATTTTAACAAGCCTTAATCAAAAGCAAGCCTTAATCAAAATCCAAGCCTTAATCAAAAGCAAGCCTTAAGCAAGCCTTGGCCGAAGTGTCATGATATCGCGACACTTCGGCCCAAGGCAAAGCCTTGGCCGAAGTGTCACGATATCGCGATGTCGTGATATCGCGACACTTCGATGCCCAAGGCAAAACCTTGGCCGAAGTGTCGCGATATCACGACACTTCGGGCCCAAGGCAAAGCCTTGGCCGAAGTGTCGCGATATCGCGACGTCGCGATATCGCGACGTCGCGATATCGCGACACTTCGGCATTCGTGCCTGGGTAGAAACTCAACCAATCAAAGGCAAAATTCAAGCATTCAAAGTCAAAAATTAAAACATTTAAAAGTTCCATTAAAATAATTTAAAGCAGATGTTAAACAAGTGGCAGCCGAGGATAGTCAGTTATTGTTGCCTGCTGTGCATGCGCGCATAGGTGGGCAGATTGGCAGTTAGCGACTGTCACAAGGGTAGTCATGTAAGCCCAAGTCAAGGAGGAGTCTCCTCCCTTTTGGGAAGGCATGGCCACCACGTGGCATCCCTGTGTGCCCCCTCCAAAGAGACCCCATGGGTCTATAAAATGGCAGACTTTCCCGCCTAGAAAAAGACAAGTTGGTAGACATTTCCAAGCAACGAAGTGCTGCCAAAACCAAACACCCGATTGCATCCTTTTAGATTCATTCTTCTACACCCGTAATCTCTTTCGCAGGAGAGGTTATTGGTGGCTGCTAGAAGGTGAATCCGGACCTTAAAACCCGACAGTGGATCACAGTAATCCATCAATTCGCCGACAATTCATTCTCTGAGATTTTGGGCCCTTCCCTAGTGGATTGGCACCAAAATCAAATTCCCATGGTGGGCGGCCCGCTCGGGCGCCCCACACGCTCTTAGTTTCATTTTTAGATTATTTTTTTATCACATGTTTATTTTACATCACGCTGTATGCTGTTTAAATAAGTTCACGCTTTACGTTAGAATATATCCTGCACTACGCTGTATGTTCGAATGTATCTTGCATTACGCTTTACGTCTGGAGCTGCTTATCGAATATTGTCATGTCTTTGTCGATCTTTGCTTCTTCACTAACTTGCAGGTAACAGCAAGCAGATTCACTGACTGTTTTGCTGGCAGCAGCCTTTTGGTGATGTTTTCGGGTCTTTTGCATGCATTTCTCATTGCTTTCTAAAGACAAACATTCTATCCTATTGTTGCAGGTGCTACTAATGCTTTCATTGTTTTTTTTTTATTGTAGGAGAAGCAGCAGCAAGCAAGGATTCATCATCATAAGCGGCGGCAACGCTTTGGCCCTCCTGTTTAAAATGTGGGTATGCGGAAGAAGATCACTGTTCACTTTTTGTAATGGAAACATGCTAACTCTCCCAGCCCTTAAAGAGGGAGGAGACATATTGCAGCCGAGTTGGAATCACATTAATAAGAAGGGCTGTGCTCCTGGTTTTGATTTGATTATATCCGTGTTATTTCATGCATCAAGCTAGTTAGTTTACATTGTAGCAATTAGTGTTTCTTTTATTTCTGGAATCTCATGCTTTCAAGTTTAATATAAAAGCTCATTTTATTTGCACATTGCTTATTTCAGTCTTCCATTATTTGGGTGTATCTTATTTTCTTACAAATTGGTGATCACGATGGGAACCCCAAAGGGTTCTATTTTTCTTATATTACTATTTTTAACTTTCTAATTTATCTCTATTTATTGGTTGTAGGTTTTCAAAGCTCCATTTTGCAAATATCATAGAATCATTCTCAAGATTTTTAGACTATTTTTAGCCCCATGCAAACACAATCCTAATTTTTGGAGTCTATACAAACATAGATCTAGATTTTGTAGACCTGCATAAACGTAGACCTGTGTTTGAGAATCTATGCAAAAACAATCCTATATTTGGAGAGATCAAAAGAAAATCTTAACACATCTAGGTATGTGATCTATACTAACGTTTCAATTTAAATTTACCTCTAAAAAAAAAGGAAGTCTTTCTATTTTTGTTTCTAGAGAGTGAATGTTAGTATTTGCATAAAATTAGGAGTGCGTATTAGCATTTGCATTGTTGTAGGCATCAAAAATTAAAAGTGTATTCTAGGGTGTATTAGTTAATCTTTAGGTTACAAAAAGGTTGCAGCTTGCATCTAATAATTAATTTGAATTAATAGTTGCATTTTAGGACACATTCAAGCTTATTTTATACCCTAAATTAATTTTGAGATACAGTTAGAAATGCATACATGCATTTGTCTAGTTATAAACAAAGACCTATGGGTCCCCAAATGTAGACCTACATTTATCAAGTCACAAACATAGCCCTACAAGTCTCTAAATATAGCTTTGCATTTGTTAATATTCCTCAAGTCCACTTTAGAGCTCTTTTGAAGCATTCTATCAGTCTTAGCCATGCAGATGCTTGGAATTTTATATCAAAAACCTACTCTAAAGGAATTTATTCAATAACTCTATTCATCCTTCAATACCATCACCATATTATCCTATTTATTTTATGCTATCAAAGTTTGATAAATTCAAAGATGATGAAGATCCTTAAGAGCATGTAGGTGCATTCATCCATGCATGCTTAAAAATACAAGATAATGACCATTTGATGCACCAAACCTTCCCTTAAACATTTGGAGGAGATGACTTAGAATGGTATAACCATTTACCCCACCATAGTATCTACACTTTTGCGCAATTAGCAAATCAATTTCTAGAGTGGTTATCTCTAAATGTTATAAAGAAAATGACATTGACTCAACTATTTAACTTACATCAATTTAAAAATGAGTCAGATTATGACTATGGAAACCGTTTGAGGGTAGTTATAACTAAATTCCCATTCACCCTCCGCATGGTGGAAATCACAAAAATATTTATAAGCAGTTGTTCGTAATCCATCACCTTACTATTATAGTTACAATAGTATACAACATTCGAAGAAGTACTCGCTCAAGCTAGAGTAATCAAGGAAATTAAAATCCAAGAAGGTGAGATCAATCTTAAGAAAAATGAATGGAATAACATGAACCAAAGAGGTAATATTCAGGGCTAATCCAAGTCTAGCCAAGTGAACCAAGTAGTCTTGAGTGTGCCTTAACCACAAACCCAACAAAATCAAGTCCAATACGAACAACCCCAAACCAACCACCATAGCAAAAATAATTATATTAAATTATATCATCCCCACCTCAAATACAAAATCAAGATAATGCAATGAAAAATCATTGATGCCCACAATACAATAGACTATCTTGCAATTACACACCACTCCCTGAGCCACTTTCTAGCATATTCCAATGTTTTTATGAGGCAAAAATGATTACACTACCACAAATAAAACCTAAATATCCAAATATACCATGTGGTAGGTCATACAAGGAGTACCAATATTATACCTTTCATTGTTAGAATGTTCATGATATTAATGATTGCTATTCATTCAAGGATATAGTGCAAGACCTAATTGAGAAGGGGACTATTAAGATTGGTAACCCTTTAGCACAACAAAACTATAACCTTGGTATATATCAAACAACTCTTCCTCGTGATGAGGTAAATCAATAAAAAATGAGGGTGTCAACTTCTACAGTTCCCCCAACCAAGTCAACCATATATATAATGCTAAAAAATACGAAGGTTTTGTGTGTACTATCCATATATTCATCCAATGTTAGATAAATGCCAATCACACATAGTAATAAAATGAACTAGCACTAGTGGTACTCCCTCCTATGGCACCATCAATAGTCATGCCTCTACAATTAGAGCACACCAACCCACCTCCAATTCATCTCTAAAACCATAAGACCAATCATCACATTGAGGAGTCGGTTGATGCATAGTTTAAAATTATCTTTGACCAAACTATCGATTTATGAGTTGATACAAAAATCTCCCCCATATCGTGAAGCATTGATGGAGATCCTAAAATCCATTGAAGTTTAGATACAATATCTCAATACTTTTGTAAATTTATGGGAAATATCTAGAAATGCATGGAATCATCAATTACATTTTATGATTTTGATATCAAAACCATGCCATTAAAGATACATAACCCTTCATTGCACATCATAGCTCATATTGATCAAAATCATTTCAAACAAGTGCTAATAAACATTGGCTCATACATTAAGATTATCACCACCCCAGTACTTCAACACCTTAATATTCCATCATCACATATCACTAGCTTCATCTTTACCTTGTGATATTTCAATGATTCTTTATGATCTGCAGTCAGAACAGTTGCACTTCCTATGCAGGTGGAGGTCAAATTCATTCATACAATATTCCATATCCTAGAGGAGGCTATGCAATATAACATACTTCTTGGAAACCCCTAGATTATAGACATGAAGAGTGTACCCTCAATATTACATCAATACCTAGAATACGTGCATGAGGGATAAGTTCATTGTAGACCTGTAGATGAAGTGTTTTCAAGTACTACAAAAAATTTTTTAACCCATATACACTATCCTTTCCATCCACCCACTTATCCATCACCCTACTAACCACTCAATAAACCCCATGCCAAGACACCTCATCAAGATCACCCATTTATGATATTATTATCATAGTTGATCATATCTTCGCATCCCAAACCATCAACCCAAATCATGCTTCATCATCCTCCACCTTATATCACTTTCCCATCACACCTCATCATCCTATAAATAATCCCTCACCTTCATCAAGTTACATCCATTCACCTCAACCAAATGAATATATTCTCACCCCTCCAACCTTTACATAGGGGGGTAGACCTCCATATTACAAATTCAACTACCCAATCCTTCATCAATACCAAAAATCACTTATTACCTCCCATCACACACCAATCCCACTCTTCAAGATCCCATCATCACCTAGCCTCATATTTAAAACCAACTGGTTATCTGCTCCACTCAACAAAATTGTCCTCTACATCCACTATTTGAGCCATAGGTCTCTCTTGAGGTCTCTATATCCATCCATTCTCCATATCAATTCGCACCCATGCAAGTTGTATTCCATCTTTTCAATCCAAGTATTGGCAATTACATTGTTTAGAATATCGTAATAACCACACCCACGATTGAGACTGTTATTGATTTTGATCACCCATGTGACCCACCTTTAGCCATTGGTGTAGCTTATAACATGGTTTTATCTCTCAATTGAATAAAATTTGACTATAATAATGTTGATTCTTTATCCAATCCACCTCCCCCTGATGAACCCCAATAATAATTTTGTGCTAATATCGAGTATTTGTCCAATCCAAATTTCTTAATGCAATATTATTTATGGGTTAACTAGAAAGGATATGGTTTATGATGACATTAATAGGCTATTTTTAACATCTTTGAGCCACACTATTGAGAGGCACATGATATCTTTGGCCTGGGATATCAGCCACAATCCTCTATATCCTCCTTCGAGGAAACATTTCAACAACTTATCTTAAATCTCAACGAGGAATATGATGATGATAGTGATGATAGTAACAATGAATATATAGACCCTAATTTTGTGCCTCTATTGTGTAAGGCTTTTCCAAAAATATGACCACACATTGCCATGATAAACTCCATTTTTAATGATAAATATGAGGAATACTTTGAGGAATAATTTAGCATACTCTTGATCTCCTTTAACAACTCTAAAGAAGAGACAATCATCATTACACCCTTCATCTATGAGCATGATTTTTACCTTCACATATTTCCTATCCATCAACCCATACTTCATCTCGTCCTCCCTCTCCAGTGGCCTGATGCACAAGTTGATCCACCAGATCCACCTTGACCATATTTGTCACATCATGTTAATCCATCTATCTTCGGTTAGATACTCTCTCAAGAGTGGAAATGAGAGAACCCACCCTCCATATCATAGCCACCAAAAGTCTTTCAATTTAACATGATTTTTTGTATTTATTGGCACCCCTCCATAATCCATATAGTTTGGCAAAACCAATCCCTATTGAATTTAGCCTTACCAAAATGGATTATATTTCATCACCACCATCCATATTAGAATTAATCCTATCTAAATAATTTCGAAGAGATTCCAACACATATATCCCGCCATAATATTTGCCTTCCTTTTTGCCTATTTTAGATATCAAAGTAGAAGATATAAGCTATAAATATTTGAGGATATTATCAATGATATTCAATTAGTTCTTACTCCCCACTAGTTGAATTAAGGTTCATATATGCTTATCAAATATACTTTTGATGTGAACCTTAGCACAGACATAGATAATATATAAATCATTAAATGAGGAAAAAGTCTATTTTAATAAGGAAAGGAGTGGCTTACAACATTTCTAGAAACAAAGAAATATGTTTTTGCATGGTCATATAAAGACATGCATGGCCTTAACCCTAACTTGGTATTCCATAATATCACCTTGGGTCCTGTTGCAAAGTTGATCAAACAAAAGTCAAGGAAATTACATCATACCATTGCCCTCATGGATAAAGAAAAAATTCAAAAGATATTAGATGTGGGTTTCATTCAACCCATTCACTATCCTGAGTGGCTTTCAAATTTGGTATCCATTCACAAACCTAATAGGGGTATTTTCATATGCACATGTTATAAAGATCTAAATAATGTGTATCCTAAGGATAACTTTCCCTTGCCAAACATCGATACTCTCATAGACTCTATTGTGGGATATAAAATACTTTCTCTAATGGATGGTTTTTTAGGATACAATAAAATTCAAATCAATCCTGATGACCAATACAAAACAATATTTACAACGTGTTGGGATAATTTGTGTTACAAGGTAATGTCCTTTGGTCTCAAAAATGTAGGATTTGGGAACATAAGGTGACATTGAACCCTAATAAATGCATATTTGGGGTTCATTAGGTAAACTTCTACGGATCATTATCTCTAAGTGAGGCATCGAAGTGGACCCAAACAAGATCAATACCATTACAAAAATACCACCCCCAAGAAACCTTAAGAAGTTAAGTAGTTTACAAGGAAATATTCAAGTGATTTATCACTTTATCATGCAACTCTCTGACAAATGTAGGCCATTCAACCACCTACTATAAAATAGATCACTTTCTCATAGATTAAAGAGTGTAAAGAGGCTTTTGACGACATTAAATAATATCTAGCCTCACCATCGATTCTAATGTCATCTTGCATTGGATTTCCATTTCATATTTATATATATGCTATAAATTTTGTATGAGAGATGATTCTTGCACAAAAGAATAAAAATAATATATAGAAAACAATTTATTATATTAGTCAAACATTGGTGAGCTATGAAACCAGATACGTATATGTAGAAAATTTATGTCTAGCAATGGTTTTTGCCACTAAGAAAATAAGATATTACATGCTAAGTCACATCACTTATATCACAGCTTACGAAAATCATCTACATTACATGATGACTCACACAAACAACAACACTCATACCATGAAATGGATAATGCTCTTAATGGAATTCAATCTTGAATTCATCAGTCAAAAATCCTTCAAGCGTCAAGTGATAGTCAATAAACTTGTAGAATCTTCACCTTCCTAATGATCAAACTTCTTTTATCAAGATACCATATGATTCAATATTTACCATCACTAAATAGGAAGAACACACCACTCCTGAATATGATATTGACATCACCCTATTCTTTGATAGTTTCTAGTGTAAGAAAGGATAAGGTGTAGGAGTTATTTTTATACACCACAAGGTTTGTCTATCCCTTCATCATTCAAACTCATATCCCCTTTCATGAATAATAATGCAAAGTATGAAGCCTTAATCCTAGGGCTTCAGGAAGCTATCACTATGGGAATTAAGTGTATTAGAATCTTTAGTGATTCTCAACTTGTAGTTAATCAAGTGAAAGAAACTTACCAATGTAGATATGTAGGCCTAAAATTTTACAATGGAATAGCAATAAAATTGCTATTAAATTTTTATTGGTATGAGATCAATAACTTGCCTTAATCAACTAACATATTTGTAGATGTGATGGTCTCTCTAGGATCATTGATTCCAAATAACCCCACTAGAGTGATTTAACCATTACGACAATGTCTAAATCTGCAATCTCATGAGTTGAGTCTAAAGATGAAAAATATATTTGCTTCATTCATGTAGAGCCATACGATCCTTGGCTTAGTCATTTAAAGGAATTTCTCAAGTTTGGGACTCTCCCCACAAATTTATCATGAACTATCAAATGCACTTTCAAATAAAAGGTAGCTTGTTATACTATTTTAGGAGATTTTTATATAGATGTGGCTATAATAGAATTTTACTTTGATATCTAGAGCCTACAAAAGTATAATGGGCCATATTTGAGGCCCATGATGGTACTTTTAGTTACCATTACAAAGCACATTTTGCGTATGGATTACTATTGGCATACCATGGACAACACTTTTTGGAAATAAGTTAAGAAATATTAAAAGTGTCAATAGCCTGCCAATTTAACTCATGTACCATCATAAGCGTTATAGCCAATTCAGAGTCTTTATCCCTTTTGAAAATGGAGCCTCTATTTGATTGGAAAAATCTCATCCCCTCATCAGGATAACGTAAATTCATCATCACTACTATAGAGTACTTCACAAAATGGGTTTATGCAATTCTTATGACCACTACGATAGGATCTAAAACTATGGATTTCATATTCCAACACATTATATATCACTTTTGCATCCCTTCAAAGATATTTTTAGATAATGGTAATTCTTTCAAGAATAAGGATATTCAATCTCTTTGCAAGAAATATCATATCCAACATAGTTTCTCAACTCCTTACTACCCATAAGTAAATGGACAAGTTGAGGCCACCAATAAGACCTTGATATCCATTCTAAAAACTCATAAAGACAATCATGGAGATTGGCATATTCAAATCCCCTTAGCATTATGGATTTATCAAATTAACATTTGTACACCTATAGGGGAAACTCCATTTTCATTGGCCTATGGTACCAAAGCAATTATACCTATTGATCTTGAGATCCCCTCACTATGTATTTTATTACTAAAATTCACGGATGATAATACTTCTAGAGAAGCGCATCATGACCAAATCATGCTCTTTATGAAAGGTGAATAAATTCCTTACAATATATTTGGGTATATCAAGACCGTATACCAGAAAGTAAAATTTAAACATCTGCATCCAATGGGTAGGCTATACCCATATGAGAAAACTACACAAAAATGGTAGATGGTATTAATGGGCTTTATAGTGGGTTTTCCTAAAATAAGTTTTAGGCATGACACAATCTTGGTAGTTGTGCATAAGTTAACCAAGGTTGCACATTTTGTACTAGGCAATGTGTAAAATGATAGACTTTCTATAGTGAGCAAGTTTACCAAGGAAGTGGTAATATTGCATAGTTTTACCGAAGTCATAATCTCTAATAGAGATTCTTATTTATCTCTAAATTTTTATAGGTTTTGCATGAAGAATTCGAAATCAAAATGAATATTATTTTTGCTTATCACCCTAACATATCTGGTCATATTGAGAGGGTGAATCAGGTATTAGAGAATATGTTGAGAATGTATTGCATGGATCAACATACAAAGTGGACATACTATTTATACCTAGTGGAGTTTGCATACAATAATAATTTACATGCATAACAAGGTATGACACATTTTGAAGCACTATATGAAATAATATGTATAAATACCTTATATTGGGATAATCCAAAAGATCATGTAGTGATCGGACCAAAAATTGTAAAAAAAATAAAAGATCAATTGAAAAGAATTCAGTAGAAGTTGAAGGAGGTTGTAGACCGCTAGAAGATCTATGTAGACCTCAAAAAAACATTGAGATAATATTATCTGGGAGACAAAGTGTTCTTAAGGGTGAAACCAACAAAGAGTTCTATAAAATATTCCAAAAATGACCCAAGATATGCAATTCCATTTGAAATTGTGGGTAAGATAAGCCTTTTTTCTTATAAACTAGATTTATTGCCAAGCTTACTAATGAGGATTGATGTATGATATTTCATATGACCCCTCTAGTAGTTCCTAGCTTAGGTTTGCTTAGTTTATTTCTAGCAAATTGATATTGTAAGTGAGTCTCTTTCTCACATTCACTTGTGGGCACTAGTTGTCTTCTAGTTGTCTTTTAGAGTGTTAGTTAGCAAGTGTGAACTCAAAGTAGGAAGTGTGAGCTTCAAGTTAGCTAAAATGGATCTTCTAGTTAGCAATCTGAACTTAGAAGTTTACGTGCATTCTTATTTGCACCTTTGTAGCTTTTGGGTTAAGCGTGTGAATCAAATCCATGATTTCATGGGTTGGTTATGTATTTTGGGCCATTAGTGCCTATATAATGATTTGTAAATAATAGAACTCTTAGTTGGATTTTCAATCCTTTTCATTGGTATCAGAGCCTAGTTCATGTTTGCACTAGGGCTTGTGAGGTGAGAGGATAGGAGATAGGATTATTATGAGAAACGTTTTCTCATTGAGGACTCGGTTTAAGCCCAAAGGGAGCTTGAAAACCATTCGAAGAAGGAATTTCCTTTGCCGACAAACCCCTCGTTCCAACTTCTTGCTTATGCTTAAAAAGTATAGAAAGAGTTTGCCCCAGAGTTCTTCGTATACCGATCCTTGGAAGGGATTGGATCGTAGCTACGGTCCAATTAGGATTAGGGAGCCTTTTGACCCTGCTGCCCCCCCCATTTTTGAGTATTGAAGAGCTTCAGGAGGACTCCAAAGCTAGGTCGTGTGTCGACTTAGAGCTGGATGCCTTTCAAACGCTGGTCGTGTGTCGATCGGATCTTGAAAGGAGAGCTACTGGTGGGAGCTGGTTGCTCACATTTGTTTAATTTAAAGTTTTTCAAATTTTAGATTAACCCCCCTGGTTAATTTATAATTTTTTTTCAATTTGTTGTTGAAAAGCTTTACATTATGTTGAATATATTATTTTAATAATATATTCTTATAGATTTGCTGCATTATTATTTATTTGTAAAAAAAAAAAAAAAAGGCAATTTTATTTAAAAAAAAAAATTTTGCAGCCAAACTGCTGCGTTCGGCCTCTTCGGCAGCGTACGGCAGCCTTTGGCACTGTTTCCAGGATTTTCGTCACTTTTCGACCGACGGTCGTCGGGCAAAAGCGCGGCAATCGCTGTCCGTTGGACAGCGATCGCAGGCCAGCGCTGCGCTGCCGCCTAACTGCTATCAGACCTAATAGCAACTTGTTGCCAGGCTGAAAGTGCCAGGCACTGTCGCAGCGGTCGTCGCTGCCCGACACCGACGTAGCACCCGGAGCGAGCCGACGGTAGTTGAACTGCCTGCAGGCCCGATGGCCTAACAGTCTGTCAAGCGACGGCTCCGGGGTGCCACGGGCCAGCGCCACAGTGCCTGACATTTCTGTCAGGCGTCTGCAGGCTTGCGGCCTGCGATGCAATGCCTGACAGCAAGTCAAGCATTTGCAGTGTTGCGGCCTGCAGAGCCTGGGGACAGCGTCTGACATTGCTATCAGACGGTTGCCGGGCCTACGGCTGGCAGCACCAAGGCCAGCACCAGCCAGGCCAGGGGCGGCTGCATGCGTGGACCCCATTGTGCATGAAATTTTGTGCACAGAATTTTGTGCAGAGAAGGCAAGGAGAATTGCCTTGGAAATTGTAATTATTTATTTATTTTTTTATTCTCTGCACTCTGCATTGGGAAATGTGCCAGGCAAGACTGGTGTTTTAACTGAAGGTTGCTAATTTTTCATGCACAGTTGAAGTTCAGTTCAAACAACAGATTGAAGGGTAAATTATTGTAAAATTTTAAATTTTTACTATTTTAGAGTGCATGTTAAAATTTCATTTTATTAATTTAATTTTTAATGACTTAATTAAATTCTTTAATCTTTTGATTAATTGAAATTTAATTTTTGATTAAGTTATTTTTAAATTAATAAATGTTAATTTTGCACTTTATCTTAGTTTAAAAATTTCAAAATTTATGCCTTAGGAGTAAAATTTCAATTTTAAGCAACACTCCATTGTAACAAGGAAATTTGCATTTTTGCTTCCTTTATTTAGTGCTTTCTTAAACTTTACTTCTGGCTTATACCCGAGAACACATGGCCTCTGACTTGGCTGCCCAAGTTGCAGAATTGGCCCATGTTGTAAACACTTTGGCAGATAGGGCAAATGACACTACAATGGCGGAAGTCCTTGGCAACCTTGCCATGAAGGTAAATGACATTTCTTTGCATAATACCTCCACTTCTGCTCATGATTCACGTTTGAGAGTTCGTTGTGAAGTTCCATTGTATGATGGATCTAGGAACCCTGATGTCTTGAATAGTTGGATTCTTGACATGAGTTCATGGTTTGCTTTTTCTCAACTTTTAGAAGTGATGTAGTGCCTTATGCTAAGCTTAAACTTTATGGCTTAGCCAAAGTACTTGTGGAACGAAAATGAGGACAAGAACTCACCACATGGGATGAGCTTGTACAATGTCTTAAAACCAATTTCTATCCTTCAAATTATTCTAGAGAATTGGTTATCAAATGGTTTCGTTTTCGCCAAGGTACTAATATGTCTATACAAGAATATATTTTCCAATTTAACAGGTTCAGAATACTTGTGAATGTGGAGGATGATGTTCCAGGTTTGATTCTCAAGTTTCAAAGTGGCTTGTTAGAACATTTGTACAGGGAACTAATGTTTGTTTCTATGGAAAAATTGGATCAAGTTTTCAATCAGGCGCAGCTTGCGGAGGACAAGTTTAAGGTGCAATCGCAGGCATTCCGCACACCTGTTACTCAAGTGGTTGGAAACTCATCAAAAGGGAATAATTCTTTCTCTCAAAAGAAGAGTTTAGTGATTACTACTCAAGAGGAGGATGCTTCCAAGGGTCCCCTTGAGTCTGTAGGAGAGAGTAGAGTATATACGGAATTACGAGGTAAGCTTAATGAAGTTACCTTAGTAAATGTAAGTTCTTCAGATGGAGCTCGTGATGCTTTTTTCATCACTCGAGCCCACTTACTTCACAACTTTGCAACTGATTGTATAGTGGACAATGGCTCGCAGAAAAATCTAATTGCGAGGTCCATTGTCGAGCGTTTAAAGTTACCTATGGAGCCTCATCCTCAACCTTATTCTTTGGGTTGGAAGGATAGTGGAAGAGGCTCAGAAATCACTCACACTTGCACTTTAAAATTTGCACTTGGCCCACATTTCATAGATCAAGTCACTTGTGATGTGACTCCTATGGATTGTTGTGGGATTTTGCTTGGACAACCTTTTCAGTATGATAGGAGATCTGTTTATGATGCTTTTAAAAGAACCTACACACTTCAAAAATATGGTAAGGTATTTCTCATTAAGAGCACCAACACTCCTAATATCATTCTAAGTTCCAAGCAAACGAAAAGAGTAATTAAGAAAGGTGGTGATGTTGCTCTAATTTTCATTTGCTCTCAAAACACTTCTACATCTACATCCATTACAAAGCAACACTCTTCAATGGATAAAATATTGCAAAGTTATTCACACATATTTCAAGAGCCAAAGTCTCTTCCTCCAATTCGCACAATTAATCACAGCATTGAAATAGTTCCAGGTTCTTCTCTTCCTAATGCTCCCATGTATAGACAATCTATTTTGCAAAATGAAGAAATAAAAAAGCAAATAGAAGATTTGTTGTCTAAGGGTTTCATTAAGGAAAGTACTTCTGCTTGTGCATCACCTATTTTGTTAGTTCTTAAGAAAGATGGCACTTGGAGATTATGCATTGATTTTCGTGCATTGAACAGAATTTCGTGAAGAATAGATATCCCTTACCCCGCATTGATGATTTATTAGATCAGCTTCAAGGAGCTAAGTTCTTTTCAAAAATAGATCTCAAAAGTGGATATCATCAAGTGCGTATCCAAGCTGAGGATACATGGAAGACTGCTTTCAAGACGAAGATGGGCCTCTTTGAATGGTTGGTCATGCCCTTCGGTCTTACTAATGCTCCTACAACCTTCATGAGGTTGATGAATGATGTATTTCGTGAAGTCATTGACAAATTTGTCATTATATATCTTGATGATATATTGATTTTCTCAAAAACTTGGGAGGAACACCTTAGGCATATCCAGAAAACCCTTGATCTTCTTGCGAAGAATCAATTATATGCCAACTCTTCCAAGTGTTCTTTTGGCAATACTTCAGTTTCTTACCTTGGCTATGTGATTAGTGAGAGTGGCATTCAGGTAGATCCCCTTAAAGTTGATGTTTTGCTTAAGTGGTCCCCTCCTACAACTCTCACCGAGTTAAGGAGTTTCCTAGGACTTGCGAACTTTTATCGCAAGTTCATTCCTCAATATTCCACCCTTGCGGCTCCATTGCATTATCTCACTAAGTCCAAAACTCCATTTCATTAGGAGAAAAGCCAAGAAGTTGCCTTTGAGAAACTCAAAAAGAAATTGTGTACAGCATCGGTGTTAACTTTACCTGACCTTTCTCAACCTTTTGAGATTGAAACAGATGCCTCTAAAGTTGCCTTAGGAGTTGTGCTCAAACAGAATGGTCATCCAATGAGCTTATCATTCGGAAACTTTTTCTCGCTGCTAAGTTGAATTATTCAACATATGACAAGGAGTTGTACGCCTTAGTTCAAGCAATTAAGTACTCGGAGACACTATCTTTTGGGAAAAGATACAGTAGTACACACTGATCATATGCCTCTCAAGTTTTTACAATCTCAAAGTAAAATTGAAGAATCAAGACATATGAAGTGGGCCTCTTACCTCCAACAATTTCACTTGGTGATCAAGTACAAAAAGGGGAAGAGTAATACAGTTGCTGATTGTTTGAGTAGGCCTCCATCCGCTCTTGCCTTAATAGTCATGTCCACTTCAAACTTGGGATTTTAGACTTGACCTAATCAGTATTCTCAGGATCCTGATTTTGGAAAAATATTTGAGCAAGTGAGTAAGCCTTCTTCTTCCAATTTGTGTCCTTTCCAAGATTTCTACATCAAAGAAGGACTTCTCTACAAATTGGACAAGGTTTGTGTTCCTTGTGAACCTAGAGTGTCGCTTCTTAAGGAAGCTCATTCTACACTTTATGGTGGTCACTTTGGGAAACATAAAACACTTCATCATTTGCAACGATTTTTCTATTGGCCAAAATGCAGAGGGATGTGTTGAGATTTCTCAAGCAGTGTGCAATTTGTTTTCGCTCAAAACCAGCTAATAAAAAGTTTGGCTTAGGCATGCCTTTGCCCATTCCTTCCCGTCCTTGGGAAAGCATTTCCATGGACTTGGTTAGTGGTTTTCCTATGACAGTGCGCCAACATGATTGTGTGTTCGTGGTGGTTTATAGATTCAGCAAAATGGCTAAGTTCATTCCATGCCGCAAGACAAGTTCTGCATCAGAATTAGCTCAATTTTTCTTTGATAGCATTTGGCGTTCCTTTGGTCTACCTACCAGCATTATCTTGGATCGTGATTCACGCTTTGTGGGTCACTTTTGGCATTCTTTATGGAATATTTTAGGAGTTTCCCTTAACTTCTCTATCGCCTATCATCCGCAGTCCGATGGGCAGACTGAAGTGGTAAACCGTACACTTGTGCAAAGTTTGTGAATCTATCATCACGCTTCACCAGCAAAGTGGGACTTGAGTCTCACGCATATTGAACATGCCTATAATAGGGCCCTACACTCTTCTACAGGTCATTCACCCTTTGAAGTTTGTATGGGATTTCAGCCCTTGGCACCTTATGAGTTACCTTTATCTTTGCCTTCTCTTGTCACTTCACATCTTCTGAAGGAGCAAGACAAGGCACACTCATTTGTTCAACACTTGCATAATCTTCAATCAAAGGTGGTTGAGATTTTGCAAAAGACACAGCAGCAGCAGAAAAAGGCCATGGATTGACATCGAATTCCTCATCCTTTTCAGGTTGGTGATAAAGTTTGGTTGCATCTTGACAAGTGGCGTTTCACTGATAAGACTCATAGCAAAATCAAACCAATTTGCTATGGGCCTTACACTATTCTTTAGCAGGTGTCCGAGAATGCTTTTCGCCTTGATCTTCCCGCACACTTGGGAATTCATGACGTCGTCAATGTGGATCTCTTGAAGTTGTACTTTGACTCTACATTGGAGACTGCACCAGCTATCAGCCATCCTGTGGACGTGGTTCCTGAAGCACAGTTACCATTGGATGCAGATCAGATCTATGACACGAAGACTCGACAGAATCGTCAGGGGTCTACCACCTTATATCTTGTGGCTCGGCAAGGACAGCTGCCGCATCAGGCTCGTTGGATTTATTTTCATCAGATGTCCCGTGACTTTCCTATTCTTTTGAAAGCATTGGAGTCCAATGCTTCTATTGTGGGGAGGCATGATGAGGATTGATGTATGATCTTTCATATGACCCCTCTAGTAGTTCCTAGCTTAGGTCTTCTTAGTTTATTTCTAGCAAATTGATATTGTAAGTGAGTCTCTTTCTCACATGCACTTGTGGGCACTAGTTGTCTTCTAGAGTGTTAGTTAGCAAATGTGAACTCAAAGTAGGAAGTGTGAGCTTCAAGTTAGCTAAAATGGATCTTCTAGTTAGCAATATTAACTTAGAAGTTTACGTGCATTCTTCTTTGCACCTTTGTAGCTTTTGGGTTAAGCGTGTGAATCAAATCCATGATTTCATGGGTTGGTTATGTATTTTGGGCCATTAGTGCCTATATAATGATTTGTAAATAATAGAACTCTTAGTTGGATTTTCAATCCTTTTCACTTACCCAAAATATATAATGTTTTTGATAGCTTATTGTAGGCTTGTGTTCATCAAGTTACTCCATTATAATGGTTCTTAGTCACTCATCATGAATATGAGGAAGATAAGTATGAATTTTAAGGTATCACTATGAAGGTGCAATTAAATTAGACCAAGTTAATATGCTTGAAGGATCCAACATAGACTAACTTATGACTGATGGAAGGAATTAGTGTACCCTCTCTCTAAGGATTGAGAAAGGATAATCCTAATACTAAGTTCAAGAATTCTACATTTGGGAAGAATGCTATAAATATGAGTTGACATTTATAAAAAGCATCCTCTATATTGTGTAGATCTATGAGGTAAACTCTAGTACCTATGGGACCTTGGTCTCTTCTATCCACTCAAGAAATATCTACAACATCAAAGACTCAGAATATGGTTATGCCTAGTTAATATATGTATTACATGGATACTCTTGTGAACCTTTCTAGATTTGTTTTTTTTTCTTTATCATGTTGGTTAGATTTTGGGTTATTACACATGACATTGTTCTCTACTTATTCATTCTCATTTTTAAATATTTTTTCACTACTACTTGAAGTGAACCACAACAATCACATCAATTATATTATGGTTACCCTATATGGATGATGATATTGTTTTTCCAAGGCAAGGACTCCAAATCATGGATTCTCTACCCTCTTTAGGTTTTTAGGCACTTATGGTACCATCGCTTGGAAATATCTACCACTATAGCCAAATCACAATGTGACACCTCTTAGATTTTAATATTTTAAAACTCAACACCTCCATGAATGCTATTCCCTCTCCCTCCAAGCCAAGATTTCGTATAAAATTAAGGTGTTGGTCGACCATTCTCATCAAGCACTATTTTGGTAAAGAAACTTTTTAGTGTTAGATTTATAGTATATTATATTATTTGGATCATGTAAATGTACCATATTAGTTACATATCTAGGATAGGATATTACTTTAGGGGAAAGTTATCTACTTCAAGAAATATAATAAATGCACAAGTGGCAATGTGCAAGGTGTCCCCTTGTACAACTAGGTAGAGTGTTTGCCAAGGAATCTATCTTCATATATAAAGGGCCTCATAGTAATAGATAAAATATCATCTCATATAACATCTCATATCTCCTCTCTTCATCTCATCTCTCAAGTACCCTTGTATGGAGTAAAATTTATCTCTTTAGCTAATATTAATGGAGTGATCATTTTCTCCATATTGCATTTATTTTTTCATTTCTATTTATAGCATATTTCAATCATATTGTTATTTCACTTTATTTCATATTTCTTATATTTCATTGGGACCTGTGTTAGATATGTCCACTGCATATATCCTCAAAAGCTAACAATGGTATCAGAGCCATGGTGCTTCGATATAGGAGGAAGTACATCCATAATAAAAGAAGTCCAATAGGTCAAGAGGAATAGGGAAGTTATTATTACTACTATTGACCTACATATTTGCACATCGTATCTACCATTGAGTTTCATTACATGAAAAGGATACCATTAGGATTAATTGATAGAAAAAGCCTTAGTAGTCAACAATATTAGAAAAATGAAGACTAAAATAAATCTCAATTGTAAAAAATATGAGATTGCATCTGGCTAGGACATTTCCACAAAGTTGCTAGAAAACTTGTGAATACTAGGACTTGCTATTCAAGTCACTAGTTTTACAAATAAAATAGTGAAGATTATTATCTCCAAAATTTCAAATGCTTACATTCCATTTTGAAATGGCTTGTTGCAGGAAAAGGATATTCAAGAAAAATTTGGGAAGCTTCCTACAAGAGAGTTAGGAAGAACATCTTCAAGAATGATTCCATCACTTACAGTAGTAAATTAGAAGACTAAATATTTCAAAGACCTTAAGAAAGGTCCAATTACAATAGCTACAATCCTACAAATTACAAAATTAAAGAAAATTTTGCAATAACCTTATAGCATACTCAAGGAAGAAGAGACTCCAGAAGTTGAGTCATAGGAGGAGATAGGATATTGGTGATCTCCATTCAATATCAATACCTACATAGTGAAAAAGAATCCCAAAATAAGAAAATACCAAATAAGCCTAGAAGAAGAATAGGCCATAAAAGCCTTTTATCTGAAGAAAACTTTAGATAAGGAGTTATGTTTTAGAAGATAAATTCATGATTCAGAAGAATACTCCAAAGAAGAGTCAAATAAATAGGAGATTGGTGATATCCTTTACTAATTAAAAAACTCTTTTAGAAGAATATAAAGAGATCCAATGTATATCTCATTGAAGAAATTCCATTTTAGGAAGAAAGAGAAGGAATAGGAGAATTTCATTCAAATCCAGAAACAACATAATCAGAGATCCGAGGAGAATATCTCCTCACCAATACTTATAGAAATAGAAGGTTGAAGAAAAGGTCTTGGGTGGAAGACCAGAGAAGCTTCAAGATATAAGACCTTGGAGAGGTCTCAAGGATAAAAATAAATGCTTGGAGAGCCTTGTTGCAAAGCTCACAAAAGTGTCTTCAAAAGAGTTCCTAGGATAACTCGTTGTAGAATTCCACTACTAAGGAAAATTTCCTAATAGTGAAGGACTTGGAACAATTATCGCCATCTGATAATAAGCCCAAGAGAAGAAGAATTTGATAAGGATTATAAAATATCATAAGAAGAATTTTGGTGAGGAGTACCAAATCCCTGAATAAGAAATGAGTGAAAAACTCAAGAAAAATATAATATTGAGAAGAAGAAGATCCTATTTGAAGTCAAAATTTGACAAGAATATTAAAGGAAGATTAAAAAAAAATAAGCCTACCAAATCCAGGAGATTTGGAGATTACCTCTCATAGACTTCCTAGGATTAGTTTAGAGAAAGGAGTTATTTGAATCTACAATAGAAAGTAGATGATCACTATAAGGATTAAGTAGCCAAATCTATGGCTCAATATAGAAAGTTTGAGGCTAGAGATTGATGAAGGAAAAAGTTATTCAGTATAGCCAACAAAGAAGCTATGTATCCATATACTACAAGGTATAAACTTTGTGAATCATAAGCACCAAGATCTACATCATCTATAGAAGCCATAAAAAATGGTAAGCAACTAACGTGAAACTAGTTGAACTTCAAATTAGGGTTCGTTATCAAATTCCATTAAGCACTGTATTTGGATTAAAATTTGTAGAAGAATAGATTGCATTATAGTCTTAAAGAAAATGCAAAAAGGGAGAGTTTATTTTAAGGATTATTTGCACATTAATTTGGAGTTGAATATATTTTACAATTATAACCATCTATCAACTACCTATCATCTACTTTGGAAAAAGAAAACAAGACTAGATCCTACACTTTATTTGTAGTGAAAATTTATAGAATACTTATTAAGGGTTAATTAAAGTTTACTCTTAAAAGTTGTAGGGATTATTAAGTGCATCTAATTATTTTGATAGTTCATTTACTGGAGCAATAAGGTAAGATTATTGTTATCATTAAAAAATACATTGGCACTGTACTAGTTGATCTATAACTAGTTACTCTCAAAAAGGTTAGTTTGTGTTTGTTGATTGTTAAGGATCAAGAGAAAAAAAAACAAAAGATTAATCAAAGTGTTTAGAGAAACTATTTGGTGCACATAAATTGCAACATTTTTTGTCCCAAAGAAACCACAAAAATTCATATCAGATTCCTCCAAGGTGTAGAGAAGAAATCCACCATTAAAATCAGCAAGATAAGCTTCAAATCGAGACTTGGTGAGTCTCAAGATTCAAATTGCACCAAAAAGGGGTGTAGAAATTAATTCTACAAAAAATGAGGAAGCTTCTATCTACGTGGGTACAAGCTTGGGTTAATTAGAAAAATATCCGATCAAAAAGGTGAAAGGTATCTAATCAAAAGACAACCTCAAAATCTTCCATTTTCTTCAAGAAAGCTACCATAAAAATAAGGAAAATCAAATCTGCAAAAGGAGTGTAATAAGGGAATTATTATATACAAAATATATTATAAATTTGTGCACCAGTCTAATCTATTCTACATAGGAATTAGGACAGAGTTTAAAGTGCCTCAAAGGTACACTATTCACAAGGTGCAATAGCTAAAGGTAGATGAAAATTAGCACACTCCAAGCAATGCAAAGAAGCCTTCCGAAATATTCATATCCTCTACATCTTGGACATCCAAATTTGTAATAAATTAAAACATAATATAAGTCAAGACGAAGTATTATATTCAAGGGTAAAATAAGAGCATAACAGGCTTGGAAAAGAAGAAAAGAAAGGTGCAAGAGACTATATTCGATGCATGACCAAGGAGAAATCTATACCATTATTGAAGGTTCACCAAAGCTCCATCAAAGCATCGGTCGTCACTCCAACTAGAAGCAACTCATAAGCAAGCACCATTGAACAAAGGAAGAGCCATGAATATTACAACATTTAAAGGTTTCTTTTAAAGGTACATTAAATAAGAATTAGGGAAATATCCCATGCATAAGGAGGAATTGATACTTGTCACTTGAAAAGAAATTTTAACATTCACTACATGAGTGCATATATTTCACACATTCGAGAAAAGCAAGAAAGGTGGTACATTAGAATCTTGGTAGCACTTCATTGCGAAATATTGCAGACTCCTCTTTGAAATTGGGTGGAATTAATCCACTTTATGTATCAAGTGAGCATATGGTCAAATGGGTATGCTTGTCCATGTGAGGCAGGTGTCACCATTTTTCATAACCTTGACATGCATTGGAGGGGGAATAATATCCAATTTGGGCCTCCAATTTGCAACTTGGCATGGGATTTATGCGTCCTTAGACCGAAATACTTCAATGGGCAGGGTAAATGGCATAATTTGAGTGTCATTGGTCTCGCCTTTGACTTTTTAAGGGTCCAAGGCCATGGTTGTCCCATCCAAATATGGTTGCTGGTGGTCATCTCTGGGTGGCACAACCATAAACTATGGTCGTCCTGGGGTGGTATGACCATGCCTACATGGCCCAAAACTTCCCAAAAGTGGGGTAGAACCTCCCAAAAGTGATTAGACCAATATTTAACCTTTGAGGGTTGCCCAAGGGGACCATATGGTGTCGATTAAAATGTGTCTTGGTAGTCTAATTAGATTGATAGGATTTTAGTGTGTATAAATACCCCTTTTTGGGATGCATTGTGTGCAGCACAACATGGAGTAAAAAAATAGATGACTAAAATATCAAATTATTAATAATATTCAGTAACCTAACAAAATTTAAATGCCCCAATTATGGAAAGATCATCCATCCTTGAATCCTTGCTTTTGATGAGTTAAGGAACTTGATTCAAGTACAACCTTATACATACCGATGTTCCCAGAGTCCTATCCCATCACGTCATTTGATTCCTTGGAAGTCGGTCTTTAGTTTAAGCTTACATAGAAGTATAAAATGCATGGAACTTTTTGGTGTATTCTACTCTACATTTTTTATATTCTCCTAGTGATGAAAACAACATAAAATTAGCTTCTAGGGACTGACGCATGGAGATCATCAGCACTGTTATTGCGTTGCCATAAATTATTTTACCCAAGCGGAATTGATCATTTTATGGCCACCATTATTTGGAAATTTGGTTCGCTTTTGAAATTCGGACGTTTATCAAACGAGAAATTGGATGTGACAGATCTAGATGAAACGCACTCTTATTAGAATTTTTATTCGCTTACCCACTAAAGATTAAATTAGTGCACATCCGTATAAGCCATCAGTGTCCGTAGCAAATGTGTCCATGCATGCACCCTAACAAGCGGAAAGAAAACCGGTCGTTAATTGACACTCAAGCACCCGAAATTACGTGTTGCTAATATGTTTCAGTGGGTCTAATTGAAAACCTGAATAGGAGGTCCAATTTTGTGCTAAGTTGTATTGCACATTTTAAAATATTAAATTTTTTAATAAAAGGTCTCGAACCATTCGAGTTCTGTAATAGGGCACACATCATACTCCGATGTGTTTCAAATGCGACCTCTAATACTGTAAACAATAAATAACACTTCCTAACTTTTAGTGAATCGAGAGAGACACGTTCTCTATGGTCAATATCCAATAATTCTAGAAACCTCATATTCCCACCCTCCCTCCCAATATCCCCGTCAGCCAACTGATTGATGAAATACGGAAAACTTTATCGTCCAGATTTTCGTACATTTCCGTGGTTTTGATGACATAAGAATGATTCAAACGTACTTTAGATGGTACAGCATTAGGTTCTTGTCGGAAGGGGTCACAGAGATTCCAGATGTTGTGGGTTACTTTAAAGGCTAGGATAAAAGATGAAATTTTCATCAGATTAGATAAAAGGCCTGATGTCTTTGAATCAAATTTTATAGTAAGTTTTAGGTTTTGTTTTGAAAGGCTGATAGTTCGATTGAGGATGGCTGAGAAGATTGTTATGCGTCCATTCCCTTAATTGGAGGATTAATGGTGATGATGAGATATAAACCTATCCCTCACAGGAATGTGGGATTAGCAGATGTTTAAAATTGTTCAAACAAACAAAATTATTTTATTTTATGGGAGTAGCGGAGAATTTCACAGATTCGATTAGATGATCTGAGAAGAGCTTTCATTCATTAAAGTTGTACCCCACTTTTTATAGTCTCAATTTTAAGGCCATTGTTTCACTGTGTAGACGACAATGCAATAGCGCTATTGTGAGCGTTATGCAGTTAAACTTTTGTCTTACTAGGCAATTTGACTACATTATTTTTATATAATGTTAAATAGAAATATAAAATGGAAAACATTCTCACAAATAAGAAAACAGTGAAAAGTTTTTGTTAGTGGAGAACATCGTGATCATGGCATTGCAATATTTTAATTTACCATGGTGGAATTGCTTACACTTGCATGCCATTATTTGAAAAAAAATCATTAGATTTTGAAATTCCAACTTATATGAAACAAGAAATTCGAAGTGACAGATCTAGATCAAGGGCGTTCTTATCAGTGATTCTTCTTCGCTCCATTAAAATATTGTGAACCTGCAGAAGCGTAAACCTCTTGGATTCTTCATCGTCCATATTAATGGCCATGACAGACCCATGGGCCCAACAAACAAAAGTAAGCAATCTTGTTCCACTATGTTACTGCCACCGGCATTTGAATTTATCTACTACTAATTTGTATAGTATACTCAGCGAGCACTAGAAAGAAAATAAAAATATTATTTCAACATTAAGAGACATCATGATCTTCGTGGTCAAGATCCCAATAATTCCACAAATGACATATATCATGCTTGTTTCCAATATCCCAGTCAGTCCACTACTTTATGGAAGACGAAGAATCTATGATCCTCATTTTCGTACAATTCCGTGGGTTTTACATAAGAATTTGTACAACTTGAATTAGAATTGGGCCATAAATTATGATGGTTTCCCTGCTTTGGTCTTGCAATAATATTGTTAACGACGGTAAAAAGTTGTCAGAGGCTTTAAGGGCTAATGTTTAGTTTCGAGGGATAAGCCAAGATTAAGTCTCCCCTGTCATGTTGAAGCTTTATGGCCTTCGTTCCTGGGTTTTCGAGGCTCTCATTCCCACCTTTAATGGTCAAGGGTTAACTATGATAATGATAGCGTTGCTCTCGTATTTACTGTTATATATAGTTATCTACTTGCATTACTCACACAAAGTCCTCTTATTTGCTTGCTGGATGTGGAGGAGATGTCATGGATGAGGAGATGGAATAGTGGAATGAAACCACTCGCGAGGAGGGCTAATATGGCTATAAATCTGTTCTGAATCGAAAAAATATAGAAGAATCTTGGATAAATAATGGACTTAATAGAAGAGGATACCATTATGGACCGTCTCTCTACAAGGATGACCGTCTCTCTACAAGGATTTCAAAACATTATCTGGTTAACAAATTTGTTATTCGTTATAGATGGAGAGATGGAACATGGGCAAGAAACAAAGCACAAGAAGGGCTACAAATGTGTTTCCAATTGGGGAAAAACATGAAAAAAGATGATGATTCTCTCTAAGGATTTAAAAAGATGATGATGATTATGAAATTTGTTATGTATATTGTATGTATGATATGATATGATGATGATATGATGATGATGGTGGTGGTGGTTATTATTAATGTTAGATTATTATGATATATATTATATGATTATGAATGATGATGATTATGAATGAAACAAATTATAAAACTACAAATTTGTTTGATGATAGATGATAATACAAAGCACAAGAAGGGCTACAAATGTGTTTCCAATTGGGGAAAAACATGAAAAATGTCTTGGCTAATTATGGTTGACGATGATTCTCTCTAAGGATTTAAAAACATTATGGAACATGATGATGATGATGACGATGACGATGACGATGATGATGATGTCAAGGGAGATGGGTCGTTCATAGAATTACGATGATGAAATAAGATGACGATAGGTTCAAATCTCTCCCCTACATACTACCCATATAGAATTACAAAAAAAAAAAAATATAATATATATATATATATATATATATATATATATATATATTTGAAATTGTAGTGTTGTTTATACTCTAGATAGTTTATATACGGATACTCATACAAATTTTTGGGTACGAAAAAAATATGTTCTAACCTCAATATACATGCAAGCGTAATTTAGGTAAATAATATATCTTCATTTAGGATAAAATACAAATGTTTAAAACATGCCATAAAATAGTTGAATTCATTGATGTTGATTTAAATAATTAAAATTAGTTAATCAGGTGAAATAATGAAGACTAGATTCTCCTTATATAGAACATTAAGAAACAACTATGTAGAGAGGTTAAAATGTCAATTGAATAAGAATTGAGATGCATTTAAATTAAAAGTAATTTACAAATTATTATTGTTAGAGTGGACATTGAAATTAAATTATATATATATATATATATAATAGTTATAAATTATTAATAAAGGTAATATTTTAGAAATGGTAAGTTAATAATCAATTATGGTGTTGATTTTTATTTGGATGTAATTTAATGTTTAGAAGATCATCAAGAGATATTTTATCTCTTAATGAAATGGTATCAATGATTTGATAAAGAAAAAATAATACTTTGAGAAATATGAAGAAAATATTGGATAAAAATTTAAATTGGATATGGTTTAATTGACCTAACAATAGATGTAATGTCTTGATATTTTTATGAGTGAGTCTTTATTAAAAACCAAATATATATCAGAAGAACTATATATTGTTTTTGTTGTGTATAAAATTTTATAATTTGAAATATTTAATTACATTATTGTAATAGATTTTTAAAATATTTTTATAATATAATGATAATTATTTCGACAAAAATATATAACTTGATTATTTCATTCATAGTTACTCTATACAATGCTTGTTTAAGAAACAACAATATAATACAATGCAACTTTGTGTAGGACATGATTTTAGTCTTTAATTTATTTTTAAAAAAATCAACGTGTTCAAGTGTAGCTAGTACAATCACCTTGGTTTATTTTAATTCAAATTTATGAATTATTTAATAAATTTATTTCTTCTCAGAATTGATATTTTAATAGATCTTGGAGAGTTGTTGGTTAGAGTTATAGAGGAAATATATTAAGACAAAAATTAAAAGGATAACTTTAATAGGAATATCTTTGGATAATATATCTCCTATACCATACTTGCAATTACATTTATTTCAATTTTCACATAGTATCACATGAAGGGGTCACAAACCGACAACACTCCTAAGTACGTACAAATATAAAATTGAAGTTAATTTTCTAATTTGAAGTCAAATCAAGTAACATCAAATAGTATCAAGATAGTGTGAGGTTACAATTTGAGGTCTGTGATCCATATAATGGGTCCATTCAATTCCGGTTTAAATCACATTGATTATCTAATTCATTTTATTCAGGTATTGTAGGTGATTTGGAGAGGAAAGGTAATCTTAGAGACCAAAAGAAGAGACAAAAAAGAAAGGGTACGGGTAATATTGGGTGTGACTTTCGAATGAATTTGACGATGTAGAACCTCTGGTCATGGTCTCTTAAACCAAGGTAACCCTAGAAGAGGTTTTTCACTAAAAAAACAAATGTATGAAAATAATTTCTCTATTGTTTTGCTCATCTTCATTGTTTTTTTTATGGATTAAATTTGTATCTAAAATTATTTTGACTTATATTTGAATAAACAATATTTAATTTAGAAAATAATATCCACTACAAGATGACATAAATATTGTGTTAAGAAAAAACTATGGTTGAGAGGATAAATTTACAATACTTAAATGTGGTTCATCGTTAAAAAATATTAAAATATTACTCTCAAAAATAATAATGGTTGAATGGATTAAAAGAAAATATCAAAAGAGGGAGAGAGATTTTTTTGCCATCCTAATAATTCCCATACAACATATAGTAGATTAATAATTTGAGAATTACCAAGCTAAAAGGCTTATATCTATAGTGTTTTTATAAAACATTTCCTATATAAAAACCTATGGATATTACACTCTATATTTAGCATCATTATAACCTCCATTTAATTATTCTCCTAATTAATAAAAAAATCATTTGAAGTGGTTTCTTTTACACTATCTATGTGATTTATTCATATTATTTTTTAGAGAAATAAAGTTGATTTTGGGCTTCCAAATAAAAGGATTTTAAGAAATTTTTAATCTATAACATTAATAATTTACTTTTTGATGGTGAAACAATGTGTCTAAGTAGCTAGAAGGATTTTACTCTACAAACAAACTTGATCCTACTATATCAAAGTATACATCAACCCACAATAATAAATAATATATAAACATAACAAATTAGTATATTCCACTAAAAATAGAATACTATTTTTTGTTTACAATGTAACCAAAATAATTTACACAATTAACAATGTGGTCACATTTTCCATAGAGTTTTTCAACTACTCCCCTTTTGAGGTTACAACACACAATAAACATCATACAAGTATTCCATAAAATACTAAATTCTTTCTCTAATGTTACACATAATAAGCCTCCTATAATCATTCCATAAAATACCAAATTCTTTATCTAAGGTTACACATAGTAAACCTCCTACAAGTACTTCATAGAGTACCAAATAGTATCCTTCATATGAGGTTATACATAGAAAACCTCCTCCAAGTACTTCAACAGGTACCAAAAATTCTTTGTCTAAGATTATACACAAAAAAACTCCTACAAGTACTTCATAGAGTACCACCAATATTCTTTATTTGAGGTTACTATCCCTAGTATACCTCATACAAGCACTACATAGAGTACCAAGTTGCTGTCTTTTCTACCACTTTACTTATTTCCTTATCTTCACCTCCACTTCTCTTCCTTCTACCCATATGCATATTTATAGTCACTAAAGATACACAAATTAAGGGTACAAAAGTCATGTGCCAAAATCCACATTCTAAAATCATGTACATAAACTAGGTTCTAATACCATGTGCAAGACTCATGGTTTTGAAAAACCATATGCACAGAATCAATGGTTTAGAAAACCATATTTATAAACCATGGTTTTAAACACCCTACTTGGATGCTCCTACATCACACACTATAGGTAACAAGAAAATGTGAGCTCTTGCTCAAGGAGCTCTTATAAGTGGATTTATCTGATAGCCACTCATCTTATTCTAGTAGCTACTCTAGGTTTTGATTCTAGGAGCTATGGGTTATGTTCCCAATATGCTTCCACTTCACCACTAAGAATCAACCATGGGCTCTAATACCACCTAGCATGGTGTGGCTAATTCATTAGAAATATTTTACTCTATAAATAGACTTGACCTTGTTATATCAAAGTATGTAGCAATCCACAACAACCAATAATATATTACCATGATAGATTAACACATTCCACTAAAAAAATAGAATACTAATTTTCTACTTTCAATGTAACTAAAATAATTTACACAATTAACAATGGGTATAGTCGTCATAGACTTCTTCAACTACTCTTCTTCTTGAAGAACACAAACTTATATTGAGAGTGGGGGTGAACAATATAAGACCACTTTTTACTTTTCTTTTCCAAATAGTATTAATCAATATAATCAATGGCAATAGCAATAACCAAATAAATGCACAAATCATCACACACAATAGAGACACAGATTTAACGTGGTTCACCCAAATATGGCTACCTCCATGGAGAAAATATTTCTTCTAAATATTTCTCAAATAATCTCATGGGAATCCTTTTCCTATTACAATGTTTATGGACCTTAGTTGAAAGGAGATTTTTATCCCCTAAATCTGGTTTGTGGATCTCTATCCATAGGAAAACTCCTTCTCCTCTACTTTGGTTGGTGATACTCTAGAATACATTGCCTCCATCGCACTAACTATGGATCTCTCTCCACTTGAAGACTCTTGTCCTCACTCATAATACATGTCCTCAATGTTCTAGCTGATGGATCTCTATCCACTGGAGTCTCTTTCCTCTCTGCTCTATCACCTCAAAATATTTCTCTCAATAGGTTCACTCAGAATCTTCTCAAATATGCTCAATAGGTCCACTCAAAACCTACTCAAACCTACTCAATAGTTCCACTCAGAACCTGCTCAAATATTCTCAATAGGTCCACTTAGAACCTACTCAAATATTCTCAATAGGTCCACTCAGAACCTGCTCAAATCTGATCAATAGGTCCACTCAGAACCTGCTCAAATATTCTCAATAGGTCCACTAAGAACCTACTCAAATATTCTCAACAAGCTCACTCAAAATTTATCTAAATATGCTCAACAAGGTCACTTATAACTTGTCCAAATTTTCTCAACAAGCTTACTCATAACTTATATAAATTTACTGAACAAATTCACTCAGAACTTGTCCAATATGCTCAACAAGCTCACTTAGAACTTTTCTAAATATGCTCAACAAGATCACTTAGAACTTTTCTAAATATTCTCAACAAGCTCACTCAGAACTTATCTCAATCTGCTCAACAGGATCACTTAGAACTTGTCTAAATATGCTCAACAAGCTCACTCAGAACTTGTCCAAATCTTCTCAACAAGCTCACTCAAAACTTGTCCAAATTTTCTCAACAAGCTCACTCAGAACTTGTCCAAATCTATTCAATAAGTCCTCTCTATGACTTGCTCAAATCTACATTGCAATCTTCCACAAAATCTCACACAAAATCAGTCCACAAGCCTTCTCAAAGACTTACCTCAAATCAACTTAACAAGTCCACACAGAACTTGTTCAATCTCATAGAATCATAAAGAGAATTGTTAGAGACTCAATATGTCCTATACTTAATTCTCAATCACTTTCTCAACTCAATCTCATAGAAGCATAAAGAGAATTGTTAGAGACTCAATATGTTCTATTCTCAAACCTCAATCTCAACTCAAATCAATCTCTTATAAGCATAAAGAGAATTGTTAGAGACTCAATATGTTCTATACTCAAGGCTCAATCTCAACTCAATTAGAATATATAATATTTTATTTCATGAAACTCGAACAACCACTTCATGCATTCACTTGACTAGGCTTAATCAACTCTACTCAACCAATCACCTCAATAAACAACCCTTTCTCACAAACCCTAGTCCAAGCATGTATCATCCAACTCAAAACATTTCCACCAATGCTCAACAACAAATCTCACATAACAATGATACTCATGTTCTTTTCTAGCTCAAGTTCAATTTCTTTGCATCACCCATTGGTTTCAACAAAAATGCTAATAAGACAAGGTTTTAATCAGAACTCTCAATTCAGAAAACCTTGAAGCATAAACTCAAAGTACTTCACTCAACCAATGGTCTAAACAACAATGCTTATCAAACAAGGTTTAATCACAACTCACAATCCAGAAACCTTGAAGCATTAACTCAACCAATTTCAAAAAGGAAACCCTAATCAAACACTTTCTACTATAAACTTATTTTTCAATCAAGCCAACCATCTAACTCAACAAAGAAGAATTTTACCCATACCTTTTCTTGAAGAGTAGTTGTCCTTACAAATCTGCCACACTCACAATTACTTCTTTGACAAACTCAATAAGGGTTAGACGATAATTTTATATCACAAAAATAATATCACAATTACACCTTATCACTCCAACTTAAACAATAAGCAATACCCTCACAATAATCACAAAACCCTTTATTGGAAATAACACACAACTCACAAAGTCTTAACCTTTCAATATTCCACAATAGCAAAACTTAAGACTTGAACATAAAAAGAGAATTCTCCTTATACCTCCTAATAATATTTCTCAACTACCAACTTTTATCACAATGCAAAGACTTCAACCACCAAAAACCTTATACCTCCAACTTAGGCATCAATAAAATAAAACATTAAAAATATACCTTTGCCTTTGTAGAGTTTTGAACTCTGAATGCAACCCTCACAACGTCTTGCCCACAGTGCAAACACCACATGAGATTACAAGCTCGTTGGGAAGGAAGAAACACCACATGCTTCAAGACTCCTTCCTAGCCTTGCAAAAACATATGTATTTATGATTGGTGCCTTCAACATGTCCACCAAAAGCTTCTATGGGATTCGAATAGTAACCACCATGCCCAAAAAAATGTATGCTTGCAGCCCACTTGCACTAGGCCAAAGTGCCTTTTTGGCTTCCAAACAATAAATCCACTTGCTTTTGTCCTTTTTTCCGTAAAGTCAAACCATGAAATTCGCACAACACTATCATGAGTTCTGCATTAAATTCGATGTGCTTCTCTTTCAAATCGAGCAAGGGTAAATCAAAACTTAACTTTGGCATAGTATTAATATGCATTCTCATTATATTAAAAATGTTGGTGCTTCCCTTGTCTTCTACGACATCGGAGGAAATAAGCTTTGCCTTGTTTAAATACAACCTTTGGATTTATTAAAAATATGCTTTGGTCTCTAACCTTTAACCCAACCTTTGGGTTTATTAAAATATTTTTAGACTTTGTAAACCCACTTTTGCAATATAAAATATTGTAATGAAAATTACAAATATTTTATTTGGGTTTTCACCATGGCACTTCTAACCATTATAATATTCACCTTTGATAAAGTTCCTTTTAATATTTATTTATAAAATTTAAACTCCTCCTGAATTTAAATAATTTATAAAATAAATATTATCACTCCTTTTTAACTTCTATCTTTTGCACTGTTTCAATCAAACTTCTGCCTTCTTTCTGAATATCAAATGACCATCTTTGTCACCTTTATTTCCTACTGAATTCTTTGGAATTAATGATATCTCCTTCTAGTGGCATCAATGGTGACATCAATGAAAACTTTGACTTAGGGACTCAAAATATCCAACAATCTCCCCCATTGTCATTGATGGCAATCCATATCCTTTTACTAAAACCTGACCTTTCTTTTTCTTCTGATCCCCCTAGGAAATTGCTCCCCCTAGCTCAATGCTCTCTCAAATATCAAATATCTCCCCATACCAAATCTCTCCTTCTTCGACATCAATGTCAAAGGGTCACTTTTGGGACTCGGGGCTAAGAATGAGTCTCTTGGCTTAGCCCCTCCACCACCTCCACATGAGGTGGTTAATTCTCGGGTGGGAGTATTTCTACTCCTCGAAAGCACTATTCTTTACCTTTATCTTTCTCTATTATTTTCTGAGTTTTTCTAAATCCTTTGACTGTTTCTTTCCAATTCATCATCTCTATTCCTGTCATAAAACATGTTCCTATTCCTATTCTTGTTCTCATCCATGTTCATATTTTTGTTCATATTCCTTTTCCTGTTCATGCCTATTTCTAGAATATTTGCTCTACACCATCTTGTTGTGTGACCATCATTATTGCACTTATAACACTTAATTTTATTATTACTTGGAGGTGCAAATATCTTAGGATTTCTCCTATTGAAGCCATATCTTCTCCTATCATGAACCCTGCAATTCATTGCCTTGTGACCAAACTCATTACATGAGTAGCAATACCCATGGAAAAGTTATCATTTCCCATATTCTTGTCCTTCATGTGTCCTAAACTGTGAAGCCATGTGCCCAAACCTGTGACATGAAAAACATCTTCCATTGAATAAACCTTTCCTAGGCCCCATTGGTCTCTTAGTCTCTTCTACTTGTTTCTTGTTCCATATGTTCCTTGTGCATTGTTATTTTCCTTGCTGAACTTTCTATTGTCCAACTTATCCTTATAAGTCTCACTCTCTTTTTTACTTACTTATTTTGACTCTTCTTCTTTTCTAGTGTTTGATCTTGACTCTCCTTTTTTTACTTTTTTTTCACTTGATCTTCTTTAGAACTAAATCCTGTTATGGTTATTGATGACCTTTGTGCATCGATAGTCCTTTCCAAGGTCTTTGAATTTTCCTCAAACTTGTGTAGCTTGTCCTTAGAACATTTTACTTCCATCCTTAGTGAAACTACCTCAAGCTCTAATCTTTCACACTCTAGATATTTTATCTTTAATTTTTTGGCCATACCTTCTTCAATTTGTCTTGTCTCTTTAGCTTTTATTTTGAAGTTGGTGATTTCTTATAGAAACCTTGCTTTTTCTTTCTCATCTTCTTGAGCTTGAACCCTTATTACTGAGTTATCCCTTTTTAATTCTTCAATAGTAATCATAAGCCTTTCACATTATATCTCTTTTACCTTTGACTGTTTAATCATACCTTCTTCCACTCTTCTTTATTTTTTAACCTTATCTCTCAAGTCAGATATATCATGTAGAAGATTTGTCTTACATTTCTCATCTTATTGTATTTGAGATTTCATTTCTAAATTCTCTCTTTTCAATTCAATAAGTTCCTTAAGAGTGGATTTCCCTTTTTCATTTTTTGAAGCATCTTTGTTTTCTTCTATTACAAAAAGTAGAGTTTCTTCTTCATACATGTTTTGATTATCACTGTTATTCTTTCTTGAACCAATCTCTAGGATTTCATTTTTGAGAATATCATATTCATTTTCACTGCTACTAAACTCATTACAATATCTTGCATCATGGCCAATTTGACCACAAACAAAACATTTTTATGGAAAATAAGTTGCATGGTGACCTGTGTTCCCACATCTGGTGCAAAACTTTATTAGTCTAGATATTGCTTCATTACATGATTCATCTCTTGAATCTATTTCCATTTGTCCTCCCAACACAATAACTAAATTCATATTCCTTTTCTTTCATGACCATATGTGTTCCTTTATTCTTGTATCTCATGCTTCTACTCTTTAATTTCTTTACCATTTGTGTTCTTGTAGGATCTTCCTTCAAGTTGTTAAACTTATTCCGAAGGAACTAGTTCTAATACCAATTGAAGAACACAATCTTATGCTAAGGGGGGGTGAACAATATAAGACCACTTTTTACTTTTCTTTCCCAAACAATATTAATCAATATAATTAATTGCAATAGTGATAACCAAAGCAATGCACAAATAATCACACACAATAGAGACACATATTTAACGTGGTTCACCCAAATATGGCTACCTCCATGGAGAAAATGTTTCTTCTAAATATTTCTCAAATAATCTCATGGTAATCCTTTCCCTATTACAATGTTTATGGACCTTAGTCCAAAGGATATGCCTATCCCCTAAATATGGTTTGTGGATCTCTATCCATATGAGAACTCCTTCTCCTCTGCTATGACTGGTGATCCTATAGAAGACACTACCTCCAATACATTTATTGTGTATCTCTCTCTACTTGAAGACTCTTGTCCTCACTTAGAAGACCTATCCTAAATGTCTTGGCTAATGGATCTCTATCCAATGGAGTCTTTGTTCTATCTGCTTTATCACCTCCAAATATCTATGTCAATAGTTTAATTCAAAACCTTTTCAAATCTTCTCAACAAGTCCACTCAGAACCTACTCAAATCTGCTCAACAGGTCCACTTAGAACCTGCTCAAATATGCTCAATAGGTCCACTTAGAACCTACCCAAATATTCTCAATACGTCCACTCAGAACCTACTCAAATATTCTCAATAGGTCCACTCAGAACCTACTCAAATCTATTCAATAGGTCCACTCAGCACTTGCTCAAATATGTTCAACAAGCTCACTCATAATTTGGTTAAATATGCTCAACAAGCTCACTCATAACTTGTCCAAATCTCCTCAACAAGCTCACTTAGAAATTTTCTAAATATTCTCAACAAGCTCACTCAGAACTTGTCCAAATATCCTCAACAAGCTCACTCAAAACTTTTCTAAATCTGCTAAACAAGCTCACTTAGAATTTGTCTAAATCTGCTCAACAAGCTCACTCAAAACTTGTCCAAATATTCTCAACAAGCTCACTCAAAACTTGTCCAAATCTGCTCAACAAGCTCACTCAGAACTTGTCCAAATATTCTTAATAATTCATCTCTAGGACTTGCTCAAATCTACATTGCAAGCTTCCACAAAATCTCACACAATATTAGTCCACAAGCCTTCTCAAAGACTTACTTCAAATTATCTTAACAAGTCCACACATGACTTGTTCAATCTCATAGAATCATAAAGAGAATTTTTATAGACTCAATATGTTCTATACTCAATGCTCAATCACTTTCTCAACTCAATCCCATAGAAGCATAAAGAGAATTTTTAGAGACTCAATATGTTCTATTCTCAAAGCTCAATCTCAACTCAAATCAATCTCATAGAAGCATAAAGAGAATTGTTAGAGACTCAATGTGCTCTATACTCAATGCTCAATCTCAACTCAATCTCATAGAAGCATAATAAGAATTGTTAGAGACTCAATATGTTCTATTCTCAAGGCTCAATCTCAACTCAATCAGAATATAGAATATTTTGTTTCATGGAACTTGAAAAAACACTTCATGCATTCACTTGACTAGGCTTAATCAACTGTACTCAACTAATCACCTCAAGAAATAACCCTTTCTCAAAAACCCTAGTCCAAGCATATATCATCCAGCTCAAAATGTTTCCAACAATGCTTAACAACAAATCTCACATAACAATGATACTCATGTTCTTTTCTAACTCAATTTCAAGTTCTTTGCATCACCCATTGGTTTCAAAAACAATGCTAATAATACAAGGTTTTAATCAAAACTTTCAATTCATAAAACCTTGAAGCATAAAATCAAAGTACTTCACTCAACCAATGGTCTAAACAACAATGATTATCAAACAAGGTTTAATCACAACTCACAATCCAAAAAACCTTGAAGCATTAACTCAACCACTTTTGAAAAGGAAACCCTAATCAAATCCTTTTCACTCCAAACTTAATTTTCAATCAAGCCAACCATCTAACTCAACAAAGAATAATTTTTCCCATACCTTTTCTTGAAGAGTAGTTGTCCTTACAAATCTGCCACACTCACAATTACTTCTTTGACAAACTCAATAAAGTTTAGAGGATAATTTTATATCACAAAAATAATATCACAATTACACCTTATCACTCCAACTTAAACATTAAGCAATATCCTCACAATAATCACAAAATCCTTTATTAGAAATAACACACAACTCACAAAGTCTTACACTTTCAATATTCCACAATAGCAAAACTTAAGACATGAACATAAAAATAGTATTCTCCTTATACCTCCTAATAATGTTTCTCAACTACCAACCTTTATCACAATGCAAAGACTTCAACCACCAAAAATATTATACCTCCAACTTAGGCATCAATAAAATAAAACATTAAAAATGTACCTTTGCCTTTGGAGAGTTTTGAACTCTCAATGCAACCCTCACAATGTCTTTCCCATGATGCAAACACCACACAATCTTACAATCTCATTGGGAAGGAACAAGTACCATGTGCTTCAAGACTCCTTCCTAGCCTTGCAAAAATGTATGCACCTATGATTGGCACCTTCAACACATCCACCATAAACTTTCGTAGGATTCGAAAACTAACCACCATGCACACCAAAATATATGCTTGCAACCCACTTGCCACTCGATCAAATTGCCTTTTTGACTTCCAAACAATCAATGTGCTTGCTTTTGTCCTTTTTGCCATCAAGTCAAACCATGAAATTCGCACAAAACTATCATGAGCTCTGCATTAAATTCGATGAGCTTATCTTTCAAATCAAGCAAGGGTAAATCGAAACTTAACTTTGGCATGGTATTAATATGTATTCTCATTATATTAAAAACGTCAATGCTTCCCTTGTCTTCCATGATGTCGATGGAAATAAAATTTGCCTTGTTTAAATCCAACATTTAGATTTATTTAAAATATCATTTTGTCTTCAACATTTAACCCAACATTTGGGTTTATTAAAATATTTTTAGACTCTGTATAATGAAAATTACAAATATTTTATTTGGGTTTTCACCATGGCACTTCCTTTTAATATTAAATAATTTATAAAATAAATATTATCACTCCTTTTTAACTTCTATCTTTTCCACTGTTTCACTCCAACTTCTACCTTCTTTCTGAATATTAAATGATCTTATTTGTCACCTTTATTTCCTGCTGAATTCTTTGGAATTAATGATGACTCCTTTTGGTGGCATCAATGGTGACATCAATGATAGCTTTGAATTAGGGACTCAAAATGTCCAACAATATCTCCCTTCATCATTGATGGCAACCCATATCCTTTTACTAAAACCTGACCTTTATTTTTCTTCTACTCCCCCTAGGACATTGTTCCCCCTGTCTCAATGCTCTCTCAAATATCAAATATCTCCCCATACCAAATATCTCCCCCTTTGACATCAATGGCAAAGGGTCACCTTTGGGGCTCGATGCTAAGAATGAGCCTCTTAGCTTAGCCCCTCCCCCACCTCCACATTAGGTGGTTAATTCTAGAGTGGGAGTATTTCTACTCCCCAAAAACATTATTATTTATCTTTATCTTTCTCTCTTATTTTCTAAGTTTTTTGAATCCTCTGACTGTTTCTTTCTAAATCATCATCTTTGTTCCTTTCATTACTCATGTGCATGTTCCTGTTCTTGTTCTCATCCATATTCCTATTTATGTTCATATTCCTATTCTTGTTCATATTCATGTTCCTGTTCATGCATGTTTCTAGAATATTTGCTCTACATCATCTTGTTGTGTGACCATCATTATTGCACTTATAACACTTAATGCTATTATTCCTTGGAGGAGCAAATGTCTTAGGATTTCTCCTAGTGAAGCCATATCCTCTCCTATCATGAACCCTGCAATTAATTGCCTTGTGACCAAACTCATTACATGAGTAGCAATACCCATGGAAAAGTTGTCATTTCCCATATTCTTGTCCTTCATGTTTCCTACACTATGATCCATGTGCCCAAACCCATGACATAAAAAACATCTTCCATTAAATAAATCTTGTCTAGACCCCATTGGTCTCTTAGTCTCTTCTACCTATTTCTTGTTCCATCTATTCCTTACTTGTGCATTGTTAATTTCCTTGTTGAATTTTCTATTCTCCAACTTATCCTTATAAGCCTCACTCTCTCTTTTACTTACTTCTTTTGACTCTCCTTATTTTTTGGTGTTTGACCTTGACTATCCTTTTTCTATTTCCTATTTCACTTGTTCTTCTTTAGAACTAAGTCCTATTATGGTTACTGATGACCTTTGTGCATTGATAGTCCTTTACAATGTATTTGAATTTTCCTTAAACTTGTGTAGCTTGTCCTTAGAAAATTTTACTTATATCCTTAGTGAAACTATCTCATGGTCTAATCTTTCACACTCTAGATCTTTTATCTTTAATTTTTTGGCCATACCTTCTTCAATTTTTCTTATCTCTTCAAGTTTGATTTTGAAGTTGGTGAGTTCCTTTAGAAACCTTGCTTTTCATTTCTCATATTCTTGAGCTTGAACCCTTAATCCTGAGTTCTCCCTTTTTAATTCTTCAATACTAATCATAAGCCTTTCACATTCTATCTCTTTTACCTTTGACTATTTAATCATACCTTCTTCCACTCTTCTTGATTTTTCAACCTTATCTCTCAAGTCAAAGATATCCTATAGAAGCTTTGTCTTACATTTCTCATATTCTTGTATTTGAGCCTTCAATTCTAAATTATCTCTTTTCAATTCAATAAGTTCCATAAGAGTGGCTTTCCTTTTTTCCTTTTCTGAAGCATTTTCTTTTTCTTCTATTACTGAAAGTAGAGTTTCTTCTTCATACCTATTTTTATTATCCCTATTATCCTTTCTTGAACCAATATCTAGGATTTAATTTATGATAATATCATATTTATCTTCATTTCTACTAAACCTATTACAATATCTTACATCATGGCCAAGTTGACCACAAACAAAATATTTTTGTGGACAATAAGTTGCATGGTGACCTGTATTCCCACATCTGGTGTAAAAATTTATGAGTCTGGATATTTCTTCATTACTTAATTCATATCTTGAATCTATTTCTATTTGTCCTCCCAACACAACAATATTAAATTTATCTTCCTTTTTTTCATGACCATAGGTGTTCTTTTCTTCTTGTATCTCATGCTTCTACTCTTTCCTTTCTTTGCCATTTGTGTTCTTGTAGGATCTTCCTTCAAGTTGTTAAACTTCTTTTGAAGGAACTGGATCTGATACCAATTGAAGAATACAAGCTTATACAGAGATAGGGGGTGAACAGTATAAGACCACTTTTTACTTTTCTTTCCCAAACAGTATTAATCAATATAATCAATGGCAATAATAATAACCAAAGCAATGCATAAATCATCACACACAATAGAGAAACATATTTAATGTGGTTCACCCAAATATGGCTACCTCCATAGAGAAAATATTTCTTCTAAATATTTCTCAAATAATCTCATGGAAATCCTTTCTCTTTCACAATGTTTATGGACCTCAGTCCAAAAGATATGTTGATATCATAAATCTAGTTTGTGGATCTCTATCCACATGAGAACTCCTTCTCCTCTTCTTTGGCTTGTGATCCTCTAGAAGACACTACCTCTACTGCACTTAATGTGGATCTCTCTCCACTTAAATAATCTTATCCTCACTCAAAAGATCTATCCTCAATGTCTTGGTTTATATATCTCTATCCACTAGAGTCTCTGTCCTCTCTACTCTATCACCTCCAAATCTTTGTCTCAATAGGTTCACTCAGAACCTTCTCAAATATGCTCAATAGGTCCACTCATAACCTGCTCAAATTTTCTCAACAAGTCCACTTAGAACTTGCTCAAATATACTCAATAGGTCCACTCAAAACCTGCTCAAATCTGATCAATAGGTCCACTCAGAACCTGCTCAATTTTTCTCAATAGGTCCACTCAAAACCTTCTCAAAATTTACTCAATAGGTCCACTCAGAACCTACTCAAATCTACTCAATAGGTCCACTCAGAACTTGCTCAAATCTACTCAACAAGCTCACTCGGGAATTTGTCTAAATCTACTCAACATGCTCACTTAGAACTTGTCCAAATCTTCTTAACAAGTTCACTCAATTACAATAATGGTTGAATGGATTAAAAGGAAATATCAAACAGAGGGAGAGAGATTTTTTTTTTATCCTAAGAATTATCATACTACATATAGTAGATTAATAATTTGAGAATTACCAAGCTAAAAGGCTTATATCTATAATGTTTTTATAAAGTTTTTCCTATATAAAAACCTATGGATATTACACTCTATATTTAGCATCGTTATAACCTCCATTTAATTATTCTCCTAATTAATAAAAAATCACTTGAAGTGGTTTCTTTTACACTCTCTATGTGATTTATTCATATTATTTTTTAGAGAAATAAAGTTGATTTTGGGCTTCCAAAGAAAAGGATGTTAAGAAATTTTAAATCTATAACAATAATAATTTACTTTCTTATGGTGAAACAATGTGCCTAAGTAGGTAGAAGGAATTTACTCTACAAAGAAAATTGATCCTACTATATCAAAGTATACATCAACCCACAATAACAAATAATATATAAACTTAACAAATTATTATATTCCACTAAAAATAGAACACTATTTTTTGTTTACAATGTAACCAAAATAATTTACACAATTAACAATGTGGTCACATTTTCCATAGAGTTTTTCAACTACTCCCCTTTTGAGGTTACAACACAAAATAAACATGATACAAGTATTCCATAAAATACTAAATTCTTTCTCTAATGTTACACATAATAAACCTCCTATAATCATTCCATAAAATACCAAACTCTTTCTCTAAGGTTACACATAGTAAACCTCCTACAAGTACTTCATAGAGTACCAAATAATATCCTTCATATGAGGTTATACATAGAAAACCTCCTCCAAGTACTTCAATATGTACCAAAATTTTTTTGTCTAATATTATACACAAAAAAACTCCTACAAGTACTTCATAGAGTACCACCAATATTCTTCTTTTGAGGTTACTATCCCTAGTATACCTCATGCAAGCACTACATAGAGTACCAAGTAGTTGTCTCTTCTACCACTTTACTTATTTCCTTATCTTCACCTCCACTTCTCTTTCTTCTACCCATATGCATATTTATAGTCACTAAAAATACACAAAGTAAGGGTACAAAAATCATATTCCAAAATCCACATTCTAAATTCATGTACATAAACTAGGTTCTAATACCATGTGCAAGACTCATGGTTTTTAAAAACCATATGCATAGAATCAATGGTTTAGAAAACCATATTTCTAAACCATAGTTTTAAACACCCTACTTGGATGCTCCTACATCACACACTATAGGTAACAAGAAAATGTGAGCTCTTGCTCAAGGAGCTCTTATAAGTGGATTTATCTGACAACCACTCATATTATTCTAGTAGATACTCTAGGTTTTGATTCTAGGAGCTATGGGTTATGTTCCCACTATGCTTCCACTTCACCACTAAGAATCAACCATGGTCTCTGATACCACCTAGCATGGTGTGCCTAAGCCATTAAAAATATTTTACTCTATAAATAGACTTGACCTTGTTATATCAAAGGATGTAGAAACCCACAACAACAAATAATATATTACCATGGTAGATTAACACATTCCACTAAAAAAATAGAATACTAATTTTCTAATTTCAATGTAACTAAAATAATTTACACAATTAAGAATGGGTATAGTCATCATAGACTTATTCAACTACTCTTCTTCTTGAAGAACACAAACTTATACTGAGAGTGGGGGTGAACAATATAAGACCACTTTTTACTTTTATTTTCCAAATAGTATTAATCAATTTAATCAATGGTAATACCAATAACCAAAGCAATGCACAAATCATCACACACAATAGAGACACATATTTAATGTGGTTCACCCAAAGATGGCTACCTCCACGGAGAAAATATTTCTTCTAAATATTTCTCAAATAATCTCATGGGAATCCTTTCCCTATTACAATGTTTATGGACCTCTGTCCAAAGGAGATGTTGATCCCCTAAATCTAGTTTTTGGATATCTATCCACAGGATAACTCCTTCTCCTCTGCTATGGCTAGTGATCCTCTAGAAGATACTACCTCCACTACATTGAATGTGGATCTATCTCCACTTGAAGACTCTTTTCCTCACTTAGAAGACATATCCTCAATTTCCTATCTAATGGATCTCGATCCACTGGAGTCTCTACACTCACTGCTCTATCACCTCCAAAGCTCTATCTCAATAGGTTCACTCAGAACCTTTTCAAATTTTCTCAATAGGTCCACTCAGAACCTGCTCAAATTTGCTCAATAGGTACACTCATAACCTGCTCAAATATTCTCAATAGGTCCACTCAGAACCTACTCAAATCTACTCAACATGTCCACTTAGAGCCTACTCAAATCTACTCAAGAGGTCCACTCAGAACCTACTCAAATCTACTCAATACGCCCACTAAGAACCTACTCAAATTTGATCAACAAGCTCACTAATTTTTTTTCTAAATCTACTCAAAAATCTCACTCAGAACTTGTCCAAATCTACTCAACAAGCTCACTCATAATTTGTCTAAATTTGCTCAACAAGCTCACTCAAAACTTCTCCAAATATGCTCAACAAGCTCATTCAGAACTTGTCCAAATCTGCTCAACAATCTCACTCATAACTTGTCTAAATTTGCTCAACAAGATCACTCAGAAATTGTCCAAATATGCTCAACAAGCTCACTTAGAACTTGTCTAAATCTGCTCAATAAGCTCACTCAGAACTTGTCCAAATCTGCTCAACAAGCTCACTTAGAACTTGTCCAAATATGCTCAACAAGCTCACTCAGAACTTGTCTAGATATGCTCAATAATTCCTCTCTAGGACTTGCTCAAATTTGCATTGCAATCTTCCACAAAAGCTCACACAAAATTAGTCCAAAAGCATTCTCAAATACTTACTTGTAGACACCAAAATAGCACCAATCCGATTATGTGACTACAAACACTGATCGCTTTGACACACACAGCCCCCAGGGCAGCCCTCAGAGGTTAAACAGTGGTCCTAACCACTTTTGTAGCAATTTTGGAAGGTCAAAAGGCAATTTGGCACATTCAGGCACTTTGCTCAGTATTCGTCCCACCCAAGGATGAATACTAACTGGGATCCGTCTCACCCAGGGATGAATTCTGAATTCGTCTTTGGTCAGGATGAATTCCAGGTTTAACGGGCAAAAAGAAGAATGCTACCAAGTGGCAGCCAAAGACAGTCATTTATTGCCTCCTGCCATGCATGCACATGTAGGTGGGTAGATTGGCCATTGGAAGACTATCACAAGGGCAGTCATGGAAGCCCAAGTTAGGGAGGAGTCTCCTCCCTCTTGGGAAGGCATGGTCACCACATGGCATCCCTGCATGCCCATCCAAAAGAGACCCCCTGGGTCTATAAATTGGTGGACTTTCCCACCCAAAATGAGGAAGTTGGAGGCATTTTCAAGCAACGAAGTGCTGCCAAATTAAACACCCCATTGCACCCCTTTTTCGATTCATCTCTTCCACATCCGTGATCTCTTTCGCAAGAGAGGTTATTGGGTGGCTATTGGAAGTGTGAATCCGGACCCTAAAACCCGACATTTGACCACATTAATCCACCAATTTGCCGACAACTCATCCTAAGATATTTTGGGCCCATCCCAAGTGGATTGGTGCAAAAATCAAGTTCCAACGGTGGGCGGCCCGCTTGGGCACCCCACTTTTTTTGTTTCATTTTAATCTATTCAATTATCACTTGTTTATCTTCTATTACATGTTATGCTGTTTAGGTAGTTTCTGATTTCGATTCCATAAGATTTTGATTAAATATTATCATGCTTTGTCGATTTTGTGGCCCTCACTAACTTGCAGGTAACGACGTTGAATTCCTATGGATAGAGGCCAAATTGGGAGAATCCAACCATCTGGGTTGTCCCAAAATGCTCCCAATTAGTTAACCCCTATGTTTGCAGGTCTTCTGGATATCCCAAGGTTCGACATTTAGACAGCACCACTTTGGCTTTTCATCATAGGTAAATTTGTCCTACCCAGGGATGAATTACAGCAAAATTCGTCCTGATCAGGGACGAATTTTAGTTGAATGCAAATTGGCCGACTGTTTCGATGGCAGTGGCCCTCTGGTAATGTTTCCTGGTCTCTGTCAAATGTGCAAGTCATTTGGATTCATCTTATTCACCGGTTTAGCTAATCTTTTGCATGCATCTTTCATTAATTTTAGAGAACAAAGTTTCATATTTGTAGCAGGTGCTACTAATGCCTTTGTTGTTTCTTTGAACGCAGGAGGAGCAGCAATAATCAAGGACTCATCAACACCAACGACGACAATGCTTTGGCCCACCCATTTTGCATGTGGGCACGCGGAAAGAAGATCATTATTCACTTTTGTAATGGAAACATATTAACGCTCCTAGCCCCTAAAAAGGGAGGAGGTGACTTTGTAACCGAAATTAAGAGAATTTAAATAAAGGGCTATGCTTTCTATACTTCTGTTCTTTCATTTTCAATTCATTTTTTTTCTTTGTTTTTGTGCATTTCAAAGTCATAGGATTAAAGCGTTATATTTTTTTTTACACTGCATAGCTTTAGTGTTCTTTTTGTTTCTGAAATATCGTGCTTTTAGTGGCGATCACGGTGGGACTCTGTCCCCTAGTTTTTGAAAATTGATAAACTAATCAAAAATTGCTGATTTGTGCTTACATGTACCTTTGTCGAACTCTGACTATAATTCGTCTTTTCCTGTGGTGATTACTTTATTGTAATTAGTCTGACCCTGAGACGAATTCTAATTCGTCTCAGACAAGGACAAATTATTTTTTGTAAATTTTCAGAGCTGAAGATCAGAAAAAGTAGGTTTAGACAGAGTAAGGTAAGGGTTTTAAAACTATTCCTGTTATTTTATGTTTTCTATTTATGTTTTCTTTCAAATTTTGCTTGCTTAAGGAAAGTAGTTGCTTCTGCTTGTTTCAATTTTAATTAAAATAAACCACACACACATCACATGGTATCTTTAAACCAAGGAGTTGGTCGTAAGACCCCAACCCTTGATCAAGACCAACGGTGGGTTCATCACCACCTTGGCTTGATTTTTGCATCTATTTCCCCGATTGTCACTGTTGTTAGGCGTAAATCCTGACGAAAGATGACCGAGTGTCGCTGGGGTGATTCCCAACGTGTGAGGATAAGTCTTATATGGTAGGTGTCATTAACAAGACAATCCCCCTTCTATACCGCCTATGTTCCATGTACCATCTGCTCTCACGTACCTATAGTTTCTCTCTTGTAAGGGCAGGTATATAGAGAGGTTGGTATATCGGTCCGACAATGGTATATTGAAGGGGCAACCATTTATGGGAGTCATATGAGCCAACATTCTACATTTAAACGTTCTTCAAAACTTGCAAAAACAAAACAAAATCATCAAAATGCACTAAACCAGTCTAGGACACACCATTAATCTTTAAAAGAGATAATCACCGTTTGTGTATGTGTGTGTTCATTTTTGCTTAGTGTAACAAAAAAAATAAAAAATAATCATAAACGAGATAAAATTTTCTTAGGTGGTAGAAGAGCACCACAATGGTGTACACCCAGAGCCAAGCCCAATCAAAGGCCGAAGCTGTGAAAAGTATACAAGGAGCGGGCACAAGTCGCCTTCGCTTTAGTCCTGAGGACTTGGCCATATCGCCCTAGTGGTCTGGACCGCAAGAGAGTCCGCATCATTCCACGTCAAGGTGGAATTATAGGGATACCCCCTTGGGGGACACGCCCGTTCAACACAGCCCCTTTCAGGAAGAAGATTTACATGTGGCACTTAATGAAAATAGAAGACCACCTGTAGAGGTTAGATATGAGTGGCCACTGCGCAACAAAGTGCTAGAGAGGCACAGTGTCCATGAGGAGAGACAACGTGAATATGGCATCTCTCCCTTGCCTCCCATTAGAACTGAAATACAAAACCCAGAGCGTAGGGCTCTCCACACAAGGCGAGCTAACTCTGCCCGCCCCTTTCACACCCATGAAAGGGAGTACGAGGAAGGCCATCGCATTCCTTGAGAACAACATATAGCACGGGAGCCTTGTGCTTCTGCACCTGCTAGATATCATGGTCACCCATCGAGGCCAGAGCCTTAGGTAAATGTCGCCGACCTTGACAGAGGGAAGTGACCCATTGAAATCTTGGATCATCAAGACCGAGGCAAATACATAGGAGAAACATTCAAGCCTCCTAAGCAAAATATGGCAGACCAAATTGACCTGGCAATCGCCAGACATACCACCCGCCAAGCCTGAATCACGCGGCTTGAGCAATGTCATCAGGAGTTAGAGCACTTATACCACCTTAACAAAGAGCGCATGTAGTGCGAAGCGGATGAGCTGCATTATAAACTACCTGAGAGGGTGCCAACCCCTCACACCCAAAAAGTGGAATAGTATGAGAGATATAATCCTTTGGTGCAGGATAGGTCTCCGCGACCTCGTCAAGCTTTACCTCTGAGACCTCGTAGACCTGAGAAGGAGGTCACTCCCTTAAACAACGATGGGTACCCTCAGTGGGAACTCACTCAGGGTCATAGGTCTCGCCTAGAGACTCCTCAAGAAGTTTATGAGGAGTACGAACCAAAAATAGAACGGGCCAAAATGCCCTATCAAGGCGGGAGGGCTGCCATTCGGCCACCCCCCCATAGGCCTCTAGTCTCCCACCACTCACAACGGGAGCAAACAAAAGAGGAAGAGATTAAATCTTCCGATGCATACAAAGTGCTATTAGAGCATTTGGAGTCTATGGAGACAAAAAAATTTGGGCATCAAAAGCCCATGTTATGTCAACTCCGCAGTCATCCAGTGCATCCCTCAATGCCCACACCTCTTTACCCCAAACATTTCAAGTTGCCTCAGTTGGCAGTCTTTAAGGGTGAAGAGGATGCTCAAGAGCATGTGACAAGATTCCTGAGCCAATGCTTTGGCATTCAAGATAATGATGCGCTATTGCTAAGGACATTCATAACCACATTCGTAGGTCCTGCATCAGATTGGTTCACATAGTTGCCAAAGCACAGCATAAATAACTTGGATCAATTAGTAGATGCATTCCTCGAACACTTTGCATTCAACACCAAGAAGAAGGCATCACTGAGTGATCTGGCCAGCCTCAGGCAATATGAGGAAGAGACAATGGCAGCTTACAAGAATCGATGGAGGGCTCTGCTTTCTAAGCTACCTTACCTTACCACTATGTCTGACCTCACACAAATGTTTTCACGAAGTTGTTTGAGATCGATCTCTGGGCTATTGCAGCTGTAGCAATATGCCAGCTTAGAAGAAGCTTTGGCGCAAGCTAGAGTTATTGAAGAGATCAAAATACAAGAAGGCAAAATTGCCAAGCCTAAAAAGAAAGAGTGGAATAAAAACACTAATATTGGGACTACGCAACCAAAACCCACTATGGTTAATCAAGTTGCGATAAATGTTCCCAATCCTGTGCAAGAAATACAGCCTCAAAAGGCTAATTATCAGGCAGTGCCTCCTAATTATTAAAAAGAAAACAAAAAGCAGAAGCAAAATTAGTAGCGTCGCCCTAGGCGATAATTCACCCCTTATACGGAGTCTCGGGACTCCCTATTTGACTTCTTGTCAACGGCAAATTTAATCACCCTTCCAAAAATCCAAACCATATATCCTAATGCTCCCAAGCCTAAGGGATACAGAGAGGAGTTATATTGTAGGTTCCATAGGCAAAGGGGACATGACCTGAATGGATGTTGGAAATTCAAGGGATTAATACAAGATTTGATCGATAATAAAATATTGGCAGTGGACAACCCCATAGCGCCAAATAATCAATAGATGGGGGTTTTCAAGGACCCTTTGCCTACCCATGAGGCACAGGCAAAACCTCTTTAGGTCAATGAGGTGTGATAGAATCTTCCCATGCAAGGATTTGTGGGAATGATCAGCATAGTGACCAGGAACAAAAAGTACCCAAGAGTTGCCCCCGAGGTAGCTACAAGAGAAGTTCCAACAATATCGCAACCTCAACAACACCCTGTGTAGTTGCCTCTGCCTAGACCCGAGGTCATGATATGGACAAAACTCACACAAAGTTTGTGGACCACATTGGCTAGGCTTTCCATTTATGAGCTTATACAATAGTCAGGACCCCATAGGGAAGCTCTCATGGAAATTTTGAAAGCCATCGAGTTGCAGTCTCACGAAGCGAATTCCTTCAATAATTTTGTGGGACATGTAAAACGATGTACAAAGCCGGTCATTACCTTCATAGAAGATGAAGTTAAAATAGTATCGAATGACATGGTGAATCCACCCCTGCATGTTATCGTGCGGGTCAATGGGATCCTATACAAGAGAGTGTTGGTAGATATTGGCTTGTCCAGTAACATCATTACCACTACAGCATTAAAACATCTGAAGCTGCCAGCATCTCATATCATGGCTTCCACATACACACTGTGAGCATTCAACGATGTGATATGCTCGACAACCAAGACAATTGTTCTCGCCCATCCAGGTAGGACAAAAGATGATACCTACATTGTGCCATATTTTGGAAGGCAAGATGGCATACAACATATTGCTAGGGCGGTCATGGATCAGGGACATGAAGTGTGTCCCTTCGATAGCTCACCAGTGTCTAAAGTATGCATTTTAAGGAGAAGTACATGTAGTCCCGATGGACTTAGAACCCTTCAAATATTGCAATGCAGTACAATTGATGCCTCAATCGACCCTCCCATCGACACACTTGGTTTTTTAGTTAAATACATCTAGATAGGGTTTGATACCACAGGCACCACTGGTGACTAATCCATAAAAACCCCAACCAGGTGCATCTTAAGCATCTGCTCCTTCACTACCAATGCCACCTGTCATGGCTAAATCGAAGGACAAAGGGAAACAAATCTTGGAAGAGGCTCAGCCCTTAGAAGAGGTGTTGCCAATGATATCAATTATCTCAACAGAAGAGATACCTAGCACAAAGGAAGCTGAGGCTCCTAATCCACCCAACATGGAATGGACTCAAGAAGGCCTCCCGTTCCCTCCCTCCCAATTGTCAACAATTACTATTGAAATGACCAGTACAGGCTTGGGGGAGTATCTAGTGCAGAATGTGATAGCAACGCCCATGCTAGAATTCGTGTAGGACATGGGGAGACATCACATTCCCATAGGGACAGTTGTTCCTTTATGTTACCCACCAAAAAAAACTAATTTTATGTATGGGGGCCTTGATCATGGTGTTGAACCATGCAAGCAAAAGGACGAAGACGAAGAGCCTTTTGCCAAAAATGTCAATTATTTGTCAAACCCAAACTTCGCTCTAAGATATCTCAGCCAATGCAATTGGCATGGATACGGGCTAGGCAAGTATGAGCAAGGAGTGTGTGTCCTTTTCCAGCCAAGATACCAAATGTCGTATGATAAGTCGAGAGTAGGGTTCAACCACCCCCTGCCCTTAGACATCTTGGTGGAAAACATGCAAGACCTAGAAATAGGCAACAAGGGTGGATTGGCATCAGATCCTTATGCCAACCCAAACACAACATATACCTTGGGAGATTACCTTCCATGGTCAACAACCACTCTTGGTAACATCAAAAACCCCTCCCCTTTGCTAGAGAGAGGTAACAATTCGGACACTAACTTTCAAGGAGAACATAAACAGTGTCAAGAGATCCTTTTGAAATTGTTCCCTTTAGAGGTTCCAATAGAACTAGTGTTGTTTCAAGAGAATCATGTCCCCCCACCAAGTGTGGAACAACTGCAATGGGACCAGATTAATTTGCTGGAACAAGGTGAACCCTTAATGTTGCAAATAGTTGTTGAATAAAATGAACATTTTTGGATCTCCGACAGTGATTCGGAAGATGAGACTGAGATGGCCTATCTCAACCACATGCAACAAATGCAACAAAGGCAACAAGTGCAACAACGGTGTCCCTTGGGGATTAATGAATTATTTACATAGATGGGCATAGTGCTAGGGCATGAGTGGTATGTAGACCCAGCAGGGTGGGACCAAGTGTTGGATCCATGGCTCCAAATTTACAATGAGCACCGTCCACCTCGAGACCCTATAATGACATCAGTGCTGAGGGAAGACCCTGTCCTCCTATTAGCACATAGGGCTGATCCGTTTGTGCCCATCCCTCTAGAGCCAGATCCAATGAATAAGGAGCATCCAGAATATTTGAATTGTCACACCCATGATAATGGAGACCAAATCCATTTCATCCACATGATATCCATTGATTTGACCGCACCCATCTGCAATCTAGTTGATCTAGCACGGTCATTGCATCTAGACACAGATGCCATCGATTGGGATTGCGTCAATTCACCTATCTCCCCATCAGAGTACTGGAATTTTGATAAGATGCCTCATTTTACCCTAGGGACAACTCAAGATATTTTTTAGGCTAAAGAGGAACCCAAGGTTCCCAATGCAGATTTAAATTTAGCTAATGATATCCATTTGATCCCGACTCCACATCAGTTGGAGGACGGATCCCACATGTCATTCGAGGAGACGACTAACATAGATATAGGCATGGATCCCATGAATCCACAAATTATCAAGCTGGGGGTAAATTTATCCCCTAAAGAGCAAGCCGACTACATTGCCCTTCTCAAAGAGAAGAAGGAGGTTTTTGCATGGTCATATAGAGACATGTCAGGGCTAGATCCGTAGCTAGTCACGCATAATCTAACGCTTGATCCGAAAATTAAGCTAGTTAAGCAAAAACTACGTAAGATGCACCCAACAGTAGCCTTGATGGTCAAATACGAATTGCAAAAGATGTTGGATGCACAATTTGTCATTTGTGTGGATTATCCGCCATGGCTGTCCAACATGGTTCCCATCAAAAAGCCCGACGAGAGGATTTGCATATGCATTGATTTTTGAGATCTAAACAAAGTGAGTCCTAAGGATGATTTCCCCTTGCCGAGCATTGACGCGTTGGTAGATGCTACATCAGGTCACGAAATGCTCTCCCTCATGGATGGTTTCTTAGGATACAATCAGATTCGTATCAATCCTGAAGACCAACTAAAAATGGCATTCACAACGCCTTGGGGGACATTTTGTTATAAGGTCATGCCTTTTGGCCTTAAAAATGTTGGCGCCACCTACCAACGTGCCATGACGTACATCTTCCATGACTACATGCATAAAACTTTGGAAGATTACATGGATGATTTGTTAGCCAAGTCTCTTTTGTGCTCAAATCATATCGATGACTTAAGCAAGATCCTCGATCGCCTCATGGAGCATAAAGTTAGACTAAATCCCAAGAAGTGCGTATTTGGAATCACATCTAGGAAACTCTTGGGTTTCATAGTCTCAAAGCGAGGCATCGAGGTGGACCCAAAGAAAGTCAAGGCAATCCTTGAAATGGTTCCCCCAACTACCATTAAGCAGCTCAAAAGTCTGCAGGGAAAGGTCGCATCGATTAAGTGCTTCATAGCATAGCTATCTGACAAGTGCCGACCCATGAACAAATTATTGCACAAGGGGGTTACATTTCACTGGGATGACGAGTGCCAGTCAGCCTTTTATGAAATCAAACAATACTTGGCTTCATCGCCAGTATTGGCACCACCTAGACCAGGACTGCCATTCTACTTATACATCTCAGCTACTAAGGTGGCACTCGGGCGCCATGCTAGCCCGGAAGAATGAACTTCACAAAGAACAGAGCTACTTACTATCTTAGCCGCACCCTGGTCAGTTATGAACTTAACTATGCATACGTTGAGAAACTTTGCTTGGCAGTGGTGTTTGCTACCAAAAAGCTATGGCACTACATGTTGAGCAACACTACGTATGTTGTGTCTAAGGAGAATCCATTGTGATACATGATGAGTCGTACTTATCATAGTAGTCGCACGACAAAATGGATCATGTTGTTGATGAAATTTGACATAGAGTTTATTGGACAAAAATCTATCAAAGGAAAGGTCATAGCCGATCAACTAGCGGAGGCTCCTCTTGAAGACGATCAGCCTCTAGTCATAGAACTACCCGATGATGGGGTCTTCCATGTCTCAAAATTGCCAGATTCTAATGAGCCTGAGTCACAGGCTGACATAACCCTATTCTTTGATGGTTCTAAATGTGAGCAAGGTGGGGGCACAGGAATAGTATTCTTCACATCGTAGGGTGCTCCAATGCCCTTGTCATTTAAATTAAATTTCCCATGCACCAACAAAAATGCAAAGTACGAAGCCTTGCTCATAGGTCTTCAGACAGCAATCGCCATGAACATCAAATGATTGAACATCTTTGGTGATTCACTATTAATAGTCAATCAAGTCAAAGGGGTATTCCAATGCAAATGCCCAGTTCTGCAGGCTTATAAAGCCCTTGTGGACAAATTCCTGGCAAAAATTGAGTGGTATGACATCGAGGCACTCCCTCGGTCATCGAATCATTTTGCGGACACAATGGCTTCCTTGGGGTCACTAATCCCACAAGACCTTTCCGGTGATATGACAACCATTCAAGTCAAAACCTTATCGCAATCTGTAATGGAGCGTGCAAGCTCAGACTTGATGCCAAGAATCCACATGATCCAGATTGAACCATCCTCGGATCAGTTCTTTTGAATCCACGATCATCTGAAACGCACCAACTGGGGGTCCTTATTCTCCCCTACTCCCATTAATAGAAACACAACGCTATTCTTACAGGTTCTATCCCACTCAGCATTTGCTAGGGATGAACTTTAAGAGGGATTGGTTGTTCATACTATCAAGGTTTCTGATCAACAGGAATAGTATTTACCCATTAGAGACTACCTCAAGTTAGGTAATCTCCCGCTTGGATTGATGCATGCCACAAAACGAGCATTCAAGTAGAAAGCGACTAAGTATGTCTTGATAGGAGACATTTTGTATCGTCCTAGCTATGAAGGAATCCTTCTTCGTTGCTTGGACAAGCAAGAGTCCACTTGGGCAGTTTCCCAAGCGCACGATGGTACATGTGGTGGCCACTTCAGTGGTATGGCCATCACAAAGTGCATTCTTTGTATGGGCTATTATTGGCCATATTTAGAGCGAGATTGTTGCACATATGTCAAGAAGTGCGTGAAGTGTCAACATCATGCCAATTTGATGCACGTACCTTCCCAGGCCTTACATACAGTCCAGTCTACTTGGCCATTTTTGTAGTGGGGCTTCGATCTAATTGGAAATATTTCCCCTGCATCATCAGGTCATCACACATTTATCATAACAACCACAGAGTATTTTACCAAGTGGGTGGAAGCAGTTTTGCTTACCTCTACGACAGGACCCCGCATCGTGGAGTTCATTTTGCATAACATCATATGTCATTTTGGTATTCCATCCAAAATAGTCTCGGATAATGGGATGCCATTCAAGAATAAATATGTGCGTGCTTTGACCACAAAGTACAAAATTCAGCATAGTTTTTTGACACCCTATTATCCGCAAGCGAATGGGAAAGCAGAAGCGTCAAACAAAATGCTAGTTGCCATCCTCAAAAATACCATTGTAGACAGTCATAAGGATTGGCACATTCAAATCCCACTTGCCCTATGGGCCTATCGCACTAGCATTCGGACGCCCACTAGGGCCACTCTATTTTCGCTCATGTATGGCTCTAAGGCAGTCATGCCTCTAGAGTTGTAAATTCCTTCCCTACGCATATCAATGCAAGAGTTCATCGATGATGACGCTGCACGGTAGGCCCGGTTAGACCAGCTTACATTGCTTGATGAACGACGCGTTAATGCTCTCGAGCATTTATGTATCTATCAAGGGCAACTTAAGAAAGCTTACAACATGAAAGTTCACCTGAGGGAATTTTGGATTGGTGATTTGGTTTTGAAGGAAAACCAACAAAATTCCAGTTTATCATCCCACCTAAGGGACAAGTTCACAGAAAATTGGTTAGGTCCATATGTCATTGATAGCAAAATAGGACCCAAGACATACCAGCTAGCTTCTCTTGATGGAATCAAGGAAACAGAACCCTTGAACATCAGTCATTTGCACCCATTTCATATCTAAGAGAGCCAAATCCCAAAAATGCTCCAAGGATTCCTATAATCGCTTGGTCAATCCCTAAAATGCTCCAAGGATTCCTATAATCGCTTGGTCAAATCCCAAAAATGCTCCAAGGATTCCTATAATCGCTTGGTCAAATCCCCAAAATGCTCCAAGGATTCCTATAATCACTTGGTCAAATCCCAAAAATGCTCCAAGGATTCCTATAATCGCTTGGTCAAATCCCCAAAATTCATCAAGGATTCTGGCAATTGCTTGGTCAATCCTAAAAACGCTCCAAGGATTCCTACAATCACTTGGTCAATCCCAAAAATGCTTCAAGGATTCCCGTAATCGCTTGGTCAATCCCCAAAATGCTCCAAGTATTCTTGCAATCGCTTGGTCAATCCCCAAAATGCTCCAAGGATTCCCGTAATCGCTTGGTCAATCCCAAAAACGCTCCAAGGATTCCCGCAATTGCTTGGTCAATCCCCAAAATGCTCCAAGGATTCTTGTAATCGCTTGGTCAATACCAAAAATGCTCCAAGGATTCCTGCAATTGCTTGTTCAATCCCAAAAATGCTCCAAGGATTCTATAATCACTTGGTCAAATCCCAAAAATGCTCTAAGGATTTTCAAAAGTCAAAATTCAAAAATCATCAAAAACAACAAAAAAAAAAATTTGCATCTCATTTCTAGGCATGCTCAAATTCATCAATAGAGAACTCTTCTCGCATCTCATCTTCATATTCACAAAAATCAATCCATCAAAAATACAAAAATACATAGCTGCATTAAGCATTACATCCATACATTGCATATTTGTGGTCGTATAGGTCAAAGGCACCATAGGCTGTAATTGTTCTGCTAGTCCATCTGGTTCCACATTGTTCCATCTTATAAAACAAACAAACAAACACCATTTATTGCTTTTTACCACACTAAGAGTCAGTGGTCTTCTAATGTATCAAGATTTTTCGTAATTCAGTCATCATTTTGATCTCTAGTCACGTAATGTATCGAGTCAGACAGATTTTACAAAGGTAGAGTCATACTTGAAATATGCCTTGTTACGTAACATCCCAACACAAATTAAAACACATAAAAATTCCCAACTTGTGTGAACAAAAGATGAAACCTGCACAGTAATCTAGGTCACCATAAGTGAAACGGTTATCTTGCTCATCCCCCTGTGCGAATGACCCCAAGAATGCTAAGAGTTGGCAAAAGGAGAAGCATCCTCCCTACCCAATTCCCTAAGAATCCCAAGTTCTCAATAGTTGCAAAACATCAAAAATTTGCAAAAATTCAAAACACCAAAATTTGACATCCTACAGTGCACACATCAAAAGGCATAAACAATAGTGATTATTGTCACTCCATATCCCAATCCCTTGCTCAAAAAGAAAAACAAATAAAACCAAAATAAACAGTGATTTTATCACTACAAAGGAGTAAGTATCCCAATAAAATTAAAGAAAAGAATGGAGTTGAACTTGAATCCCTAGAACTCTCAAAGATTCTAAAAGGTCATGAGGCAAGCCTCAATACCGGTTTGGTTGATAGCCTATCAGTCACTGGCGGTAAACTTCTCACATGACGATATATCTATCACATTAACTTGTGTATAGATCAATGTTTGCATGTGGATAAGCTAGTTTATGGTATCCTAGATAACACCGCAGATTAATCTGACTAAATACAATAAAGGAGTTAGTGGAGCTAATTAGGTGATCCTTAGTACAGGTTCAGTTGAAAGCCCATCTGGCACTCGGCGGTATCCCGACAAATACCACATAAATGAACTCAATTGCACACACAGGGATGTGAAATAACTTGGTCAAAAACAAGTCCGATTCATACCTTGTTCAAAAGTCTTGTAAGATAAAGTACAATCATGGCTAGTGAGTTAAAACCCTCTGAGTCTCAAAAAACCTTAGCTACATTTCTAAACCAAACTACACTACTTTTCATCCTTACAATACCATCAAAAATCACATGTATACATACAAAGTCAGTTACCACAGCAATCACCTAAAAAAAAATATAATAAACAGAGTCCTAAATAGTCTATGGTGCCATAACCAACCATCACAAATTCCATTCATCCATTTTATTTTGCATATCACATATAAATCAAAAACATTTGCATTCATCATAACATATGCATCCATCAAAATAAATAAACATGCATAATATCAAATCATCACATATGCATAACCATAATAAAGTCGGTATATATATATATATATATCATCAAACAAATGCCCGTAGGCTACAAAACTGGTCATCTGACCCCGCAATCATCTAACAAAACCACCCAACCTAAGGCATCGACCACCATGATCATGCAGGATTGGTGCGACGAGAACTACCCCCCATGGTGTGGGTCCTATGGGACCCCTCATAGCAGCTACTGCTAGCCCCCACATCATGCCTGCTGCCCCCTCCCTCATCCAATCGCCTGTGACGAGATGATGCTGACTGATCAGTACCACTGTCTCTCATTCGACACAAAGATCCACCTCCCTATGGCTTAGGTAGCTACCCACTGAGGCAGATAATCTCTCCCTCCATCTCCAGTCAATGTCGTCACCAATCTGATTTCCATCGATCCCACTCTACCTCCCACCGATGGTAGTATGCTACTGCATCATCACGCTGTGCCAAAACCCTATCTCACTCTGCTAATTGAGCCTGTAGGAGATCCCTCTCCCGTAGTGCATCCCCCAACTCTTGGTCTCACCTCCACAACAGCTTCGCCAAATGTACATTCTTAGCGCGTACCCTAGACTCCATATCCTTTGCACCTGCCTGAGGCATGGGACTCTTTGGAACAGCAGCCTGCCCTAGCTCCCACTGCTCCACCATGTCCTGCATCTCCGACTGATTCAAAGCTCCCAAATCCACATCCTTACCCTCCACCTCTACCATCTCTGCATCCTCCAAAGGAGCTCCCCAATCATCCCCTGGTGCCTCAGCACCCTCCCCACCCGCCATTGTCGCCTTTGCGCCTCCCAATGGCCCCTCTCCTTGCCATCTCCATAGTACCCACCAAGAGTCATACTCAGTGGTAGTCCCGACATCATCCACATCTAGGATGTCTATCACCACATCCGAATCCTCGTTGAGTGGCATGATGATCGGTCAGTCTAGAGTCATCTCATCTCCCCGACATCGATAGACCACGAGATCACCAGGAAACCCTTGGCACACCCCAAATTGTCGTGTAACCTGGCTAAATGAGAAGAACTCATGCTCGGTCCCATGTTTCCCAATCAGCCACCACTCTTTGTGCACCTGTCGGAGCCACTCTCCAGCATCTGGCCAGGCTAGAAAGTCTCGATAAGGGTGCCAAATCACCCCCCCTAGAGTGAGCCGATAGAAGGCATCAGCATAGTGCCCTATGACACCTGCCCATTGTCGACTCTTTCCCTGCTCTCCGGACCACCGCCACAAAACTGCATAAGCTATCTCCTTATCCTCCATTACCACCCGAGTCATCCATGGTAACCCGGTTGGCCTCTCAACTACTATGTGATGCCAACCCCAGCACTGCAAAATATAGCTGTAGCTGATCCCCTTTCGTTGTCGACAGCGGACCTCATACAGCTCCCCATAGATCTGCACCAATAGTGTTTGTCCCCATCTTAGGATAAGTGGTGCCTCTATCGAGCACTCTACCAACTGCCAAACTAAATCTAGTAGGTTCCATAGGAACCTCGCACCTGACGATTCAGGTAATAGCATGTTGGAAATGAGGCCCATCAGGAATGCATGCCTCACTCCCAACACCCCCTCTCCTGCCACCATCAGACTAGAATCCTGCCAACCTAACAGTCAATCTCGGCCATCTCCACCGGGCTCTCTATGCCCAACTGCTCCCCATGTCCAAAGCATCTCGTCAGTACAGCTATCTGCTAATCATGCGACGATGTCCTAATGAGCAGTCCATCTATCAAAATTCACAGAAGTCGATAGATATCCTCCAAGGTAACAGTCATCTCCCTGATTGGGAGATGGAAAGTGTTGGTCTGTGGATCCCAAAGATTGATCAGGGCCATCAAATAGGCCTGATCCATGACCCAAGGGCATCAAGCCACTCCCAGTCAGCCTCAGTCAATGCCCCCCGTGCCTCGGTAAAAGCAGTGGGTACACGATACCGGCTCCTAACAACCTGCAAAAGAAAATAACTCAAAAAAAATTAAAATCATGGAAAATAATTGTACAGCAAAAACATGCATATACAACATTGCCTATCAATGTACAAAAAAAAAAAAAAAAAACACAAAAATTCAAACAAAAATTAAATTTTTAGTTCTAGGGTTTCTAATCCTAACTGATTAATTTAAAAACAATACAAAAATTCAAAAAAAACAAACATTAAGTATTAGGGTTTACGTTCCGTTTATCCTAGGGTTTAGCTAAAAAAAAAAAAATTCCTTGCTGAGGTTTTTTGCTACGTTTTGTGGTACACTAAGTTTTAGTGGTCTTCAGTTCAATTTCAGGGTTTAAATTTTAAAATTTTGAAAAACACCATCACAAAAATAATTCAACAAAACACTTGCAGTTTTAAAAGAAAAATGAACTCTAGGGAGCACTTACTGGTCTCGCTTCGACTCCGCCACTCGAACCAGTTTGTGTACTCATGATGACAGGGAAAATCTCGATAGTGCTTCACTTCACAGAATTAACCTCTTCCTCCCCAGAGCTCCAAATCACAAGAAAAATCAAGTGCAAATGAGGTCAAACCCTAGTTTTGGCCTTTAAATAGGCCTTTTGAGCTTGAATTTGTCTTTCCCTAGGATGAGTGCTCTTGTTAGTGCTCGTCCCGCCTAGGGACAAATTCTAAGCTAGAATTCATCCTACCCTGGGACGAATTCAGGCTAGAAATTCAAAAAACATTAAAAATTGAACAAAAATGCAATAAAAATAGACAATAAACTTGCCCGAGGAGAGTGTTGTTGCACTAGACATCCCAGGAATACAAAACAGACATTGGGGTCATAAATTGTCACTATCCTACTCCCTAAGAAAGCTATCTTAGCCGGACTGCTCAATAGGAAGACGGATTTTTGCCAATTTCAGCTCTAAAAAGCATCGCAAAAAAGGGTTTTTACCCACCAAAAATAGGTCTAAATGTCGGAAAAATTGCACATGCTTAATGCTAAATATCCGAAGGCACCTTTACACAAGTCATCTTGGGTCAAGCGACTCGTCGCTTTTCTCACGAAGTTCATTCCCTCATCGATTCGTCGCTTGAGGGGGTAGTCACACTTAGTCATCAATAAACAAGCACACACCCAATTAAAGAAAATGACATGCATTCAAAGAATCATTGACAAAGACAATTACACTCCTGCTTGGGGCAGTAAACAAGCAATTATCACAAATTGATCAAACACTTGGCATTTTTGAAGCATGAACACAAGGTTTCCCTATGGACAAAAGGTTGCGCCCTTTGCCTATTCATGACTGATCAATGTCCAAGCTCAAGTCACACCTCACCAAAATAGGTTAATACTTGAAATCAAATTCCTTCGCTCATCAAAAGCAAGGATTCAAGAATGCATGCCCTTTTCATACTTGGGGCATCAAAAGTTGGTTAGGTTACCAAGAACCCTAATCATTAGTGCTTTGGTTATCTATTTTTGCTCGACGCTGCACCATGCACAGCGCATCCCAAAAAGGGGCATCTGTAGACACCAAAACAACACCAATATGATTATGTGACTGCAAACACTGATCACTTTGACACACACAGCCCCCAGGGCAGCCCTCAGAGGTTAAACAATGGTCCTAACCACTTTTGTAGCAATTTTGGAAGGTCAAAAGGCAATTTGGCACATTCAAGAACTTTTCTCAGTATTCGTCCCACCCAAGGATGAATACTAACTGGGATCCGTCTCACCCAACGAAAAATTCTGAATTCGTCTTTGGTTAGGATGAATTCTAGGTTTAACAGGCAAAAATAAGAATGCCACCAAGTGGCAGCCGAAGACAATCATTTATTGCCTCCTGCCATGCATGCGCATGTAGGTGGGTAGATTGGCCGTTGGAAGACTGTCACAAGGGCAGTCATGGAAGCCCAAGTTAGGGAGGAGTCTCCTCCCTCTTGGGAAGGCATGGCCACCACATAGCATCCCTGCATGCCCATCCAAAAGAGACCCCCTGGGTCTATAAATTGGTGGACTTTCCCACCCAAAAAGAGGAAGTTGGAGGCATTTTCAAGCAACGAAGTGCTACCAAATTAAACACCCCATTGCACCCCTTTTTCGATTCATCTCTTCCACATCCGTGATCTCTTTCGCAAGAGAGGTTATTGGGTGGCTATTGGAAGTGTGAATTTGGACCCTAAAACCCGACATTTGACCACATTAATCCACCAATTTGCCGACAACTCATTCTAAGATATTTTGGGCCCATCCCAAGTGGATTGGTGCCAAAATCAAGTTCCAATGGTGGGTGGCCCGCTTGGGCGCCCCGCACTTTTTTTGTTTCATTTTAATCTATTCAGTTATCACTTGTTTATCTTCTATTACATGTTATGCTATTTAGGTAGTTTATGATTTCGATTCCATAAGATTTTGATTAAATATTATCATGCTTTGTCGATTTTGTGGCCCTCACTAAGTTGCAGGTAATGACGTTGAATTCCCGTGGATAGAGGCCAAATTGGGAGAATCCTACCATCTGGGTCATCCCAAAATGCTCCCAATTAGTTAACCCCTATGTTTGCAGGTCTTCTGGATATCCCAAGGTTCAACATTTAGACAACACCACTTCGGCTTTTCATCACATGCGAATTCATCCTACCTAGGGACAAATTACAGCAAAATTCATCCTGATAAGGGATGAATTTCAGTTGAATGCAAATTGGCCGACTGTTTAGAAACCCTAATCAAATAATTTTCACTCCAAACTTAATTTTCAATCAAGCCAACCATCTAACTCAACAAAGAAGAATTTTACCCATCAATTTTCTTTAAGATTAGTTATCCTTACAAATCTGCCACACTCACAATTACTTCTTTGAAAAACTCAATAAGGGTTAGAGAATAATTTTATATCACAAAAATAATATCACAATTACACATTATCACTCCAACTTAAACAATAATCAATATCCTCATAATAATCACAAAACCCTTTATTGAAAATAACACACAACTCACAAAGTCTTAACCTTTCAATATTCCACAATAGCAAAACTTAAGACTTGAACATAAAAAGAGAATTCTCCTTATACATCCTAATAATATTTCTCAACTACCAACCTTTATTACAATGCAAAGACTTCAACTACCAAAAACCTTATACCTCCAACTTAGGCATCAATAAAATAAAACATTAAAAATGTACCTTTTCCTTTGGAGAGTTTCAAAATCTCAACGCAGCCCTCATAACGTCTTGCCCACGATGCAAACACCACATGATATTATAATATTATTGGGAAGGAAGAAGCACCATGTGCTTCAAGACTCCTTCCTATTCTTGCAAAAATGTATGCGCTTATGATTGGCTCCTTCAACGCATCCACCAAAAGCTTCCATGGGATTCTAACACTAACCACCATGCACACCAAAATGTATGCTTGCAGACCACTTTCCACTAGGCCAAAGAGCCTTGTTGGCTTCCAAACAATCAATGCACTTGCTTTTATCCTTTTCATTGTCAAGTCAAACCACGAAATTCGCACAACACTATCATGAGCTCTTCATTAAATTTGATGTGCTTCCCTTGTCTTCTATGATGTCAACGGAAATAAGCTTTGCCTTGTTTAAATCCAACCTTTGGATTTATTTAAAATATGCTTTGGTCTTCAACCTTTAACCCAACATTTGGGTTTGTTAAAATATTTTGACTTTGTAAACCCACTTTTGCAAAATAAAATATTGTAATGAAAATTACAAATATTTTATTTGGGTTTTCACCATGGCACTTCTAACCATTATAATATTTCACCTTTGATAAAGTTCATTTTAATATTTATTTATAAAATTTAAATACATCTTGAATTTAAATAATTTATAAAATAAATATTATCACTCCTTTTTAAATTTTGTCTTTTGCACTATTTCACTCGAACTTCTGTGTTCTTGCTAAATATAAAATGACTATCTTTGTCACATTTATTTCCTTCCTAAGTATTTCGAATTAATGATGACTCCTTATGGTGGCATGAATGGTGATATCAATGACAACTTTGACTTAGGGACTCAAAATGTCCAACACTTCTAAGGTTATAACACATAGTAAACTTCCTTGAAGTATTCCATAGAATACCCAATTCTTCCTCTAAGGTCACACATAGTAAAACTCCTAAGCTTTCCATAAAATAAATTTTTCTTCCTTTGAGGTTACACACAATAAACCTCTTACAAGTACTTCATAAATTACCAAACAACATCTTTCATTTAAGGTTATACATAGAGAAACTCCTACAAGTTCCAACTACCAAATGTTCTTTGCTTGAGGTTATGTTGTAGATACCAAATCCTAAAACACCACAAAATCCATCGGTCCCACAAATATGCATAGTAAAATAATATACCTAAGGTTTAACTTAGGCATATTTTCCTGTATATTAACTTATTTTCTAGTTTTAGTAAAAATCTAGAAAATATCCCTTAGGATACACTGTCTCTCCCTTTGACATGTGTCCTAGCCATCACTACCCCTCGCCTTTCCATATCTCACACACCTCACTCCACTCTCACCTACTTACATGCCACCACTCCACCTAAGTGAGATACTTTAGGTGACTCACTCTAACTGCCTAGGATAGGTGGTTACCTAGTCCCTACCACTTGGTAGCCCTGGATTACTGTCTATCCTCACCCTCCTCATCTCCCAAAATTCTATAAATGCTCCACCATTTGATCAACCAAGAGAGGACTACAAATATATCATCATGCTACCAAAATTATGATTTGAGAACATCAAAACTTTCTAAGGTCGAGCCATCGAATCCGAGGAATCCCATCCTAAGATTTTTTTCCCAATCCCAAACATAGACCTATGTATACATAGTTAAAAAATTAGTCCTATAGGTGCACAAATTCAACTCTACATTTGACCAACCAACCACAAATGCATCACTGCATTTGACCATTCCTAGACGTATACCTGTGTTTCCATAGGACTCAATCAATCACTTCCAAGCATGGGTTAGATAGGCAAAACATATAGTAAGGTTTTATATTTATTGTTTATTCTCTTGCACATCATTTTATATTCTGTAAAAATTTCTTTTCAAGAGTTATGTAACTCATTTTAATTTGTATCAAATTAATCCTCATACAGTGGAGGTCCTTTAGGTGTTACTAACTCTTTGAATGTTGTAGGATTTTGTGTGTAGGTGAAATATTTTTTAATTTTTCTAGAGCAAGGATGTCCCATGAGGATACCCAAGCCTATACAAGATATTTATTGTAGTAGAGAAGACCATCAACACCTACCATCGATTAGATTTTCCAAAGGGTCTTCCTCCCTTGTGCCTATTCTACTTTGACAAAACAAGTAAGTAATATTAATTTGTAATTAGACCCTTGCAATTTGGGGTACATCATTATTGTAAAAGAGGAGACCAAGAATCCATTAAATTTTAATATAAAATCTCATTTTATTTGCACATTGCTTATTTCAATCTTCCATTATTTGGGTGTATCTTATTTGCTTACAAATTGGTGATCACGATGGGAACCCCAAAGGGTTCTATTTTTCTTATATTGCTATTTTTAACTTTCTAATTTATCTCTATTTATTGGTTGTAGGTTTTCAAAGCTCCATTTTGCAAATATCATAGAATCATTCTCAATATTTTTAGACTATTTTTAGCCCCATGCAAACACAATCCTAATTTTTGGAGTCTATACAAACATAGATCTACATTTGGTAGACCTGCATAAACGTAGCCCTGTGTTTGAGAATCTATGCAAACACAATCCTATATTTGGAGAGATCAAAAGAAAATCTTAAGGCATCTAGGTATGTGATCTGTACTAACGTTTCAATTTAAATTTACCTCTAAAAAAAAGGAAGTCTTTCTATTTTTGTTTCTAGAGAGTGAATGTTAGTATTTGCATAAAATTAGGAGTGCGTATTAGCATTTGCATTGTTGTAGGCATCAAAAATTAAAAGTGTATTCTAGGGTGTATTAGTTAATCTTTAGGTTACAAAAAGGTTGCATCTTGCATCTAATAATTAATTTGCATTAATAGTTGCATTTTAGGACACATTCAAGCTTATTTTATACCCTAAATTAATTTTGAAATACAGTTAGAAATGCATACATGCATTTGTCTAGTTATAAACAAAGACCTATGGGTCCCCAAATGTAGACCTACATTTATCAAGTCACAAACATAGCCCTACAAGTCTCTAAATATAGCTTTGCATTTGTTAATATACCTCAAGTCCACTTTAGAGCTCTTTTGAAGCATTCTATCAGTCTTAGCCATGCAGATGCTTGGAATTTTATATCAAAAACCTACTCTATGGAATTTATTCAATAAATCTATTCATCCTTCAATACCATCACCATATTATCCTATTGATTTTACGCTATCAAAGTTTGATAAATTCAAAGAGGATGAAGATCCTTAAGAGCATGTAGGTGCATTCATCCATGCATGGTTAAAAATATAAGATAATGACCATTTGATGCACCAAACCTTCCCTTAAAAATTTGGAGGAGATGACTTAGAATGGTATAACCATTTACCCCACCACAGTATCTACACTTTTGTGCAATTAGAAAATCAATTTCTAGAGTGGTTATCCCTAAATGTTAAAAAGAAAATGGCATTGACTCAACTATTTAACTTACATCAATTTAAAAATGAGTCAGTTTATGACTATGGAAACCATTTGAGGGTAGTTATAACTAAATTCCCATTCACCCTCCTCATGGTGGAACTCACAAAAATATTCATAAGGAGTTGCTCGTAATCCATCACCTTACTATTATAGTTACAATAGTATACAACATTCGAAGAAGTACCCGCTCAAGCTAGAGTAATCAAGGAAATTAAAATCCAAGAAGGTGATATCAATCTTAAGAAAAATGAATGGAATAACATGAACCAAAGAGTTAATATTCAGGGCTAATCCAAGTCTAGCCAAGTGAACCAAGTAGTCTTGAGTGTGCCTTAACCACAAACCCAACAAAATCAAGTCCAATACGAACAACCCCAAACCAACCACCATAGCAAAAATAATTATATTAAATGATATCATCCCTAACTCAAATACAAAATCAAGGTAATGCAATGACAAATCATTGATGCCCACAATACAATAGACTATCTTGCAATTACACACCACTCCCTGAGCCACTTTCTAGCATATTCCAATGATTTTATGAGGCACAAATGATTACACTACCACAAATAAAACATAAAGATCCAAATATACCATGTGGTAGGTCATACAAGGAATACCAATATTATACCTTTCATTGTTAGAATGTTCATGATATTAATGATTTCTATTCATTCACGGATATAGTGCAAGACCTAATTGAGAAGGGGACTATTAAGATTGGTAACCCTTTAGCACAAAAAAACCATAACCTTGGTATTTATCAAACAACTCTTCCTCGTGATAAGGTAAATCAATAAAAAATGAGGATGTCAACTTCTACAGTTCCCCCAACCAAGTCAACCATATATATAATGCTAAAAAATACGAAGGTTTTGTGTGTACTATCCATATATTCATCCAATGTTAGATAAATGCCAATCACACATAGTAATAAAATGAACTAGCACTAGTGGTACTCCCTCCTATGGCACCATCAATAGTCACGCCTCTACAATTAGAGCACACCAACCCACCTCCAATTCATCTCTAAAACCATAAGACCAATCATCACATTGAGGAGTCGGTTGATGCATAGTTTAAAATTATCTTCGACCAAACTATCGATTTATGAGTTGATACAACAATCTCCCCCATATCGTGAAGCATTGATGGAGATCCTAAAATCCATTGAAGTTTAGATACAATATCTCAATACTTTTGTAAATTTTTTAGGAAATATCTAGAAATGCATGGAATCATCAATTACATTTTATGATTTTGATATCAAAACCATGCCATTAAAGATACATAACCCTTCATTGCACATCATAGCTCATATTGATCAAAATCATTTCAAACGAGTGCTAATAAACATTGGCTCATATATTAACATTATCACCACCCCGGTACTTCAACACCTTAATATTCCATCGTCACATATCACTAGCTTCATCTTTACCTTGTGATATTTCAATGATTCTTTATGATCTGCAGTCAGAATAGTTGCACTTCCTATGCAGGTGGAGGTCAAATTCATTCATACAATATTCCATATCCTAGAGGAGGCTATGCAATATAACATAATCCTTGGAAACCCCTAGATTATAGACATGAAGAGTGTACCCTCAATATTACATCAATACCTAGAATACGTGCATGACGGATAAGTTCATTGTAGACCTGTAGATGAAGTGTTTTCAAGTACTACAATTTTTTTTTTAACCCATATACACTATCCTTTCCATCCACCCACTTATCCATCACCCTACTAACCACTCAATAAACCCCATGCCAAGACACCTCATTAAGATCACCCATTTATGATATTATTATCATAGTTGATCATATCTCCACATCCCAAACCATCAACCCAAATCATGCTTCATCATCCTCCACCTTATATCACTTTCCCATCACACCTCATCATCCTATAAATAAACCCTCACCTTCATCAAGTTACATCCATTCACCTCAACAAAATGAATATATTATCACCCCTCCAACCTTTACGTAGGGGGGTAGACCTCCATATTACAAATTCAACTACCCAACCCTTCATCAATACCAAAAATCACTTATTACCTCCCATCACACACCAATCCCACTCTTTAAGATCCCATCATCACCCAACCTCATATTTAAAACCAACTGGTTATCCGCTCCACTCAAAAAAATCCTCCTCTACATCCACTATTTGAGCCATAGGTCTCTCTTGAGATCTCTATCTCCATCCATTCTCCATATCAATTTGCACCCATGCAAGTTGTATTCCATCTTTTCAATCCAAGTATTGGCAATTACATTGTTCAGAATATCGTAATAACCACACCCACGATTGAGACTGTTATTGATTTTGATCACCCATGTGACCCACCTTTAGCCATTGGTGTAGCTTATAACATGGTTTTATCTCTCAATTGAATAAAATTTTACTATAAGAATGTTGATTCTTTATCCAATCCACCTCCCCCTGATGAACCCCAATAATAATTTTGTGCTAATATCGAGTATTTTTCCAATCCAAATTTCTTGATGCAATATTATTTATGGGTTAAATAGAAAGGATATGGTTTATGATGACATGAATAGGCTATTTTTAACATCTTTGAGCCACACTATTGGGAGGCGCATGATATCTTTGGCCTAGGATATCGGCCACAATCCTCTATATCCTCCTTCTAGGAAACATTTCAACAACTTACCTTAAATCTCAACGAGGAATATGATGAGGATAGTGATGATAGTAACAATGAATATATAGACCCTAATTTTGTGCCTCTATTGTGTAAGGCTTTTCCAAAAATATGACCACACATTGCCATGATAAACTCCATTTTCAATGATAAATATGAGGAATACTTTGAGGAATAATTTAGTATACTCTTGATCTCCTTTAACAACTCTAAAGAAGAGACAGTCATCATTACACCCTTCATCTATGAGCATGATTTTTACCTTCACATATTTCCTATCCATCAACCCATATTTCATCTCCTCCTCCCTCTCCAGTGGCCTAATGCACAAGTTGATCCACCAGATCCACCTTGACCATATTTGTCACATCATGATAATCCATCTATCTTCGGTTAGATACTCTCTCAAGAGTGGTAATGAGATAACCCACCCTCCATATCATAGCCACCACAAGTCCTTCAATTTAACAAGATTTTTTTTATTTATTGGTATCCCTCCATAATCCATATAGTTTGGCAAAACCAATCCCTATTGAATTTAGCCTTACCAAAATGGATTAGATTTCATCACCACCATCTATATTAGAATTAATCCTATCTAAATAATTTCGAAAAGATTCCAACACATATATCCCGCCATAATATTTGCCTTCCTTTTTGCCTATTTTACATATCAAAGTAGAAGATATAAGCTATAAATATTTGAGGATATTATCAATGATATTCAATTAGTTCTTACTCCCCACTAGTTGAATTAAGGTTCATATATGCTTATCAAATATACTTTCGATGTGAACCTTAGCATAGACATAGATAAAGTCTATTTTAAGAAGGAAAGGAATGGCTTACAACATTTCTAGAAACAAAGAAATATGTTTTTGCATGGTCATATAAAGACATGCATGGCCTTGACCCTAACTTGGTATTCCATAATCTCACCTTGGGTCCTGTTGCAAAGTTGATCAAACAAAAGTCAAGGAAATTACATCATACCATTGCCCTCATGGATAAAGAAAAAATTCAAAAGCTATTAGATGTGGGTTTCATTCAACCCATTCACTATCCTGAGTGGCTTTCAAATATGGTATCCATTCACAAACCTAATAGGGGGATTTTCATATGCACATATTATAAAGATCTAAATAATGTGTATCTTAAGAATAACTTTCCCTTGCCAAACATCGATACTCTCATAGACTCTATTGTGGGATATAAAATACTTTCTCTAATGGATGGTTTTTTAGGATACAATAAAATTCAAATCAATCTTGATGACCAATACAAAACAATATTTACAACGTGTTGGGATAATTTGTGTTACAAGGTAATGTCCTTTGGTCTCAAAATTGTAGGATTTTGGAACATAAGGTGACATTGAACCCTAATAAATGCATATTTGGGGTTCATTAGGTAAACTTCTAGGGGTCATTATCTCTAAGTGAGGCATCGAAGTGGACCCAAACAAGATCAATACCATTACAAAAATACCACCCCCAAGAAACCTTAAGAAGTTAAGTAGTTTACAAGGAAATATTCAAGTGATTTATCACTTTATCATGCAACTCTCTGACAAATGTAGGCCATTCAACCACCTACTATAAAATAGATCACTTTCTCATCAATTAAAGAGTGTAAAGAGGCTTTTGATGACATTAAATAATATCTAGCCTCACCATCGATTCTAACGTCATCTTGCATTGGATTTCCATTTCATATTTTTATATATGCTATAAATTTTGTATGAGAGATGATTCTTGCACAAAAGAATAAAAATAATAGATAGAAAGCAATTTATTATATTAGTCAAACATTGGTGAGCTATGAAACCAGATACGTATATGTAGAAAATTTATGTCTAGCAATGGTTTTTGCCACTAAGAAACTAAGATATTACATGCTAAGTCACACCACTTATATCACAGCTTACGAAAACCAACTACATTACATGATGACTCACACAAAAAACAACACTCATACCATGAAATAGATAATGCTCTTAATGGAATTCAATCTTGAATTCATCAGTCAAAAATCCTTCAAGCGTCAAGTGATAGTCAATAAACTTGTAGAAACTTCACCTTCCTAATGATCAAACTTTTTTTATCAAGATACCATATTATTCAATATTTACCATCACTAAATAGGAAGAACACACCACTCCTGAATATGATATTAACATCACCCTATTCTTTGATGGTTTCTAGTGTAAGAAAGGATAAGGTGTAGGAGTTATTTTTATACACCACAAGGTTTGTCTATCCCTTCATCATTCAAACTCATATCCCCTTTCATGAATAACAATGCAAAGTATGAAGCCTTAATCCTAGGGCTTCAAGAAGCTATCACTATGGGAATTAAGTGTATTATAATCTTTAGTGATTCTCAACTTGTAGTTAATCAAGTGAAAGAAACTTACCAATGTAGATATGTAGTCCTAAAATTTTATAATGGAATAGCAATAAAATTGCTATTAAATTTTGATTGGTATGAGATCAATAAGTTTCCTTAATCAACTAACATATTTGTAGATGTTATGGTCTCTCTAGGATCATTGATTCCAAATAACCCCACTAGAGTGATTTAACCACTAGTTATTACGACAATGTCTAAATCTACAATCTCATGAGTTGAGTCTAAAGATGAAAAATATATTTGCTTCATTCATGTAGAGCCATACGATCCTTGGCTTAGTCATTTAAAGGAATTTCTCAAGTTTGGTACTCTCCCTACAAATTTATCATGAACTACCAAATGCACTTTCAAATAAAAGGTAGCTTGTTATACTCTTTTAGGATATTTTTATATAGATGTGGCTATAATAGAATTTTACTTTGATATCTAGAGCCTACAAAAGTACAATGGGCCATATTTGAGGCCCATGATGGTACTTTTAGTGACCATTACAAAGCACATTTTGCGTATGGATTACTATTGGCCTACCATGGACAACAATTTTTGGAAATAAGTTAAGAAATATTAAAAGTGTCAATAGAATGCCAATTTAACTCATGTACCATCATAAGCGTTATAGCCAATTCAGAGTCTTTATCCCTTTTGAAAATGGAGCCTCTATTTGATTGGAAAAATCTCATCCCCTCATCAGGATAACATAAATTCATCATCACTACTATAGAGTACTTCACAAAATGGGTTTATGCAATTCTTATGACCACTACGATAGGATCTAAAACTATGGATTTCATATAACAACACATTATATATCACTTTTGCATCCCTTCAAAGATATTTTTAGATAATGGTAATTCTTTCAAGAATAAAGATATTCAATCTCTTTGCAAGAAATATCATATCCAACATAGTTTCTCAACTCCTTACTACCCATAAGTAAATGGACAAGTTGAGGCCACCAATAAGACCTTGATATCCATTCTAAAAACTCATAAACACAATCATGGAGATTGGCATATTCAAATCCCCTTAGCATTATGGATTTATCAAATTAACATTTGTACACGTATAGGGGAAACTCCATTTTCATTGGCCTATGGGACCAAAGCAATTATACCTATTGAGCTTGAGATCCCCTCACTATGTATTTTATTACTAAAATTCATGGATGATAATACTTCTAGAGAAGTGCATCATGACCAAATCATGCTCTTTATGAAAGGTGAATCAATTCCTTACAATATATTTGGGTATATCAAGACCATATACCAGAAAGTAAAATTTAAACATTTGCATCCAATGGGTAGGCTATACCCATATGAGAAAACTACACAAAAATGGTAGATGGTATTAATGGGCTTTATAGTGGGTTTTCCTAAAATAAGTTTTAGGCATGACACAATCTTGGTAGTTGTGCATATGTTAACCAAGGTTGCACATTTTGTACTAGGCAATGTGTAAAATGATAGACTTTCTATAGTGAGCAAGTTTACCAAGGAAGTGGTAATAATGCATAGTTTTACCGAAGTGATAATCTCTAATAGAGATTCTTATTTATCTCTAAATTTTTATAGGTTTTGCATGAAGAATTCGAAATCAAAATGAATATTACTTTTGCTTATCACCCTAATATATCTGGTCATATTGAGAGGGTGAATCAGGTATTAGAGAATATATTGAGAATGTATTGCATGGATCAACATACAAAGTGGACATACTATTTATACCTAGTGGAGTTTGCATACAATAATAATTTACATGCATAACAAGGTATGACACATTTTGAAGCCCTATATGAAATAAGATGTAGAAATACCTTATCTTGGGATAATCCAAAAGATCATGTAGTGATCGGACCAAAAACTGTAAAAGAAATAAAAGATCAATTGAAAAGAATTCAGTAGAAGTTGAAGGAGGTTGTAGACCGCTAGAAGAGCTATGTAGACCTCAAAAAAACATTGAGATAATATTATCTGGGAGACAAAGTGTTCTTAAGGGTGAAACCAACTAAGAGTTCTATAAAATCTTCCAAAAATGACCCAAGATATGCAATTCCATTTGAAATTGTGGGTAAGATAAGCCTTGTTTCTTATAAACTAGATTTATTGCCAAGCTTACCCAAAATATATAATATCTTTGATAGCTTATTGTAGGCTTGTGGTCATCAAGTTACTCCATTGTAATGGTTCTTAGTCACTCATCATGAATATGAGGAAGATAAGTATGAATTATAAGGTATCACTATGAAGGTGCAATTAAATTAGACCGAGTTAATATGCTTGAAGGATCCAACATAGACTAACTTATGACTGGTGGAAGGAATTGGTGTACCCTCTCTCTAAGGATTGAGAAAGGAGAATCCTAATACTAAGTTCAAGAATTCTACATTTGGGAAGAATGCTATAAATATGAGTTGACATTTATAAAAAGCATCCTCTATATTGTGTAGGTCTATGAGGTAAACTCTAGTACCTATGGGACCTTGGTCTCTTCTATCCACTCAAGAAATATCTACAACATCAAAGAATCAGAATATGGTTATGCCTAGTTAATATATGTATTACATGGATACTCTTGTGAACCTTTTTAGATTTGTTTTTTTTTCTTTATCAGGTTGGTTAGATTTTGGGTTATTACACATGACATTGTTCTCTACTTATTCATTCTCATTTTTAAATATTTTTTCACTACTACTTGAAGTGAACCACAACAATCACATCAATTATATTATGGTTACCCTATATGGATGATGATATTGTTTTTCCAAGGCAATGACTCCAAATCATGGATTCTCTACCCTCTTTAGGTTTTTAGGCACTTATGGTACCATCGCTTGGAAATATCTACCACTATAGCCAAATCACAATGTGACACCTCTTAGATTTTAATATTTTAAAATTCAACACCTCCATGAATGCTCTTCCCTCTCCCTCCAAGCCAAGATTTCCTATAAAATTAAGGTGTTGGTCCACCATTCTCATCGAGAACTATTTTGGTAAAGAAACTCTAGCATTTTAGTGTTAGATTTATAGTATATTATATTATTTGGATCATGTAAATGTACCATATTAGTTACATATCTAGGATAGGATATTACTTTAGGGGAAAGTTATCTACTTCAAGAAATATAATAAATGCACAAGTGGCAATGTGCAAGGTGTCCCCTTGTACAACTAGGTAGAGTGTTTGCCAAGGAATCTATCTTCATATATAAAGGGCCTCATAGTAATAGATAAAATATCATCTCATATAACATCTCATATCTCCTCTCTTCATCTCATCTCTCAAGTACTCTTGTATGGAGTAAAATTTATCTCTTTAGCTCATATTAATGGAGTGATCATTTTCTCCATATTGCATTTATTTTTTCATTTCTATTTATAGCATATTTCAATCATATTGTTCTTTCACTTTCTTTCATATTTCTTATATTTCATTGGGACCTGTGTTAGATATGTCCATTGCATATATCTTCAAAAGCTAACAGTGGTATCAGATCCATGGTGCTTCGATATAGGAGGAATTACATCCATAATAAGAGAAGTCCAATAGGTCAAGAGGAATAGGGAAGTTATTATTACTACTATTGACCTACATATTTGCACATCATATCTACCATTGAGTTTCATTACATGAAAAGGATACCATTAGGATTAATTGATAGAAAAAGCCTTAGTAATCAACAAGATTAGAAAAATGAAGACTAAAATAAATCTCAGTTGTAAAAAATATGAGATTGCATCTGGCTAGGACATTTCCACAAAGTTGCTAGAAAACTTGTGAATACTAGGACTTGCTATTCAAGTCACTAGTTTTAAAAATAAAATAGTGAAGATTATTATCTCCAAAATTTCAAATGCTTACATTCCATTTTGTAATAGCTTGTTGCAGGAAAAGGATATTCAAGAAAAATTTGGGAAGCTTCCTACAAGAGAGTTAGGAAGAACATCTTCAAGAATCATTCCATCACTTACAGTAGTAAAGTAGAAGACTAAATATTTCAAATACCTTAAGAAATTTCCTATTACAATAGCTACAATCCTACAAATTACAGAAGTAAAGAAAATGCTGCAATAACCTTATAGCATACTCAAGGAAGAAGAGACTCCAGAAGTTGAGTCATAGGAGGAGATAGGATATTGGTGATCTCCATTCAATATCAATACCTACATCGTGAAAAAGAATCCCAAAATAATAAAATACCAAATAAGCCTAGAAGAAGAATAGGTCATAAAAGCCTTTTATCTGAAGAAAACTTTAGATAAGGAGTTATATTTTAGAAGATAAATTCATGATTCAAAAGAATACTCCAAAGAAGAGTCAAATAAATAGGAGATTGGTGATATCATTTACTAATTAAAAAACTCTTTTAGAAGAATATAAAGAGATCCAATGTATATCTCATTGAAGAACTTCCATTTTAGGAAGAAAGAGAAGGAATAGGAGAATTTCATTCAAATCCAGAAACAACATAATCAGAATAGAAGTAGAAGGTTGAGGAAAAGGTCTTGGGTGGAAGACTATAGAAGCTTCAAGATATAAGACCTTGGAGAGGTCTCAAGGATAAAAAAAAAGGCTTGGAGAGCCTTGTTGCAAAGCTCACAAAAGTGTCTTCAAAAGAGTTCCTAGGATAACTCATTGTAGAATTCCACTACTAAGGAAAATTTCCTAATAGTGAAGGACTTGGAACAATTATCACCATCTGATAATAAGCCCAAGAGAAGAAGAATTTGATAAGGATTATAAAATATCATAAGAAGAATTTTGGTAAGGAGTACCAAATCCTTGAATAAGAAATGAGTGAAAAACTCAAGAAAAATATAATATTGAGAAGAAGAAGATCCTATCTGAAGTCAAAATTTGACAAGAATATTAAAGGAAGATTCAAAAAAAATAAGCCTACCAAATCCAGCAGATTTGGAGATTGCCTCTCATAGAAAGAAGGATTAGTTTAGAGAAAGGAGTTATTTGAATATACAATAGAAAGTAGATGATCATTGTAAGGATTAAGTAGCCAAATCTATGGCTCAATATAGAAAGTTTGAGACTATAGATTAATGAAGGAGAAAGTTATTCAGTATAGCCAACAAAGAAGCTATGTATCCATATACTACAAGGTAGAAACTTGGTGAATCATAAGCACCAAGATCTACATCATCTATAGAAGCCATAAAAAATGGTAAGCAACTAACGTGAAACTAGTTGAACATCAAATTAGGGTTCATTATCAAATTCCATTAAGCACCGTATTTGGATTAAAATTTGCAGAAGAATAGATTGCATTATAGTCTTAAAGAAAGTGAAAAAATGGAGAGTTTATTTTAAGGATTATTTGCACATTAATTTGGAGTTGAATATATTTTACAATTATAACCATCTATCAACTACCTATCATCTACTTTGGAAAAAGAAAACAAGACTAGATCCTACACTTTATTTGTAGTGAAAATTTATAGAATACTTATTAAAGGTTAATTAAAGTTTACTCTTAAAATTTGTAGGGATTATTAAGTGCATCTAATTATTTTGAGAGTTCATTTACTAGAGCAATAAGGTAAGATTATTGTTATCATTAAAAAATACATTGGCACTATACTAGTTGATCTATAACTAGTTACTCTCAAAAAGGTTAGTTTGTGTTTGTTGATTGTTAAGGATCAAGAGAAAAAAAAACAAAAGATTAATCAAAGTGTTTAGAGAAACTATTTGGTGCACATAAATTGCAACATTTTTTGTCCCAAAGAAACCACAAAAATTCATATCAGATTCCTCCAAGGTGTGGAGAAGAAATCCACCATTAAAATTAGCAAGATAAGCTTCAAATCGAGACTTGGTGAGTCTCAAGATTCAAATTGCACCAAAAAGGGGTGTAGAAATTAATTCTACAAAAAATGAGGAAGCTTCTATCTACGTGGTTACAAGCTTGGGTTAATTAGAAAAATATCCGATCAAAAATGTGAAAGGTGTCTAATAAAAATACAACCTCAAAATCTTCCATTTTCTTCAAGAAAGCTACCATAAAAATAAGGAAAATCAAATCTGCAAAAGGAGTGTAATAAGGGAATTATTATATACAAAATATATTATAAATTTGTGCACTAGTCTAATCTATTCTACATAGGAATTAGGACAGAGTTTAAAGTGCCTCAAAGGTACACTATTCACAAGGTGCAATAGCTAAAGGTAGATGAAAATTAGCACACTCCAAGCAATGCAAAGAAGCCTTCTGAAATATTCATAGCCTCTACATCTTGGACATCCAAATTTGTAATAAATTAAAACATAATATAAGTCAAGAGGAAGTATTATATTCAAGGGTAAAATAAGAGCATAACAAGCTTGGAAAAGAAGAAAAGAAAGGTGCAAGAGACTATATTCAATGCATGACCAAGGAGAAATCTATACCATTATTGGAGGTTCACCAAAGCTCCACCAAAGCATCGCTCGTCACTCCAACTGGAAGCAACTCATAAGCAAGCACCATTGAACAAAGGAAGAGCCGTGAATATTACAACATTTAAAGGTTTCTTTTAAAGGTACATTAAATAAGAATTAGGGAAATATCCCATGCATAAGGAGGAAGTGATACTTGTCACTTGAAAAGAAATTTTAACGTTCACTACATGAGTGCATATATTTCACACATTCGAGAAAAGCAAGAAAGGTGGTACATTAGAATCTTGGTAGCACTTCATTGCAAAATATTGCAGACTCCTCTTTGAAATTGGGTGGAATTAATCCACTTTATGTATCAAGTGAGCATATGGTCAAATGGCTATGCTTGTCCATGTGAGGCAGGTGTCACCATTTTTCATAACCTTGACATGCATTGGAGGGGGAATAATATCCAATTTGGGCTTCCAATTTGCAACTTGGCATGGGAGTTATGCGTCCTTAGACCGAAATACTTCAATGGGCGGGGTAAAGGGCATAATTTGAGTGTCATTGGTCTCGCCTTTGACTTTTTAAGGGTCCAAGGCCATGGTTGTCCCATCCAAATATGGTTGCTGGTGGTCATCTTTGGGTGGCACAACCATAAACTATGGTCATCCTGGGGTGGTATGACCATGCCTACATGGCCCAAAACTTCCCAAAAGTGGGGTAGAACCTCCCAAAAGTGATTAGACCAATATTTAACCTTTGAGGGTTGCCCAAGGAGACCATATGGTTTCGATTAAAATGTGTCTTGGTAGTCTAATTAGATTGATAGGATTTTAGTGTGTATAAATACCCCTTTTTGGGATGCATTGTGTGCAGCACAACATGGAGTAAAAAAATAGATGACTAAAATATCAAATTATTAATAATATTCAGTAACCTAACAAAATTTAAATGCCCCAATCATGGAAAGAGCATCCATCCTTGAATCCTTGCTTTTGATGAGTTAAGGAACTTGATTCAAGTACAACCTTATACATACCGATGTTTCCCAGAGTCCTATCCCATCACGTCATTTGATTCCTTGGAAGTCGGTCTTTAGTTTAAGCTTACATAGAAATATAAAATGCATGGAACTTTTTTTGTGCATTCTACTCTACATTTTGTATATTCTCCTAGAGATGAAAACAACATAAAATTAGCTTCTAGGGACTGACGCATGGAGATCATCAGCACTGTTATTGCGTTGCCATAAATTATTTTACCCAAGCGCAATTGATCATTTTATGGCCATCATTATTTGGAAATTTGATTAGCTTTTGAAATTCGGACGTTTATCAAACGAGAAATTGGATGTGACAGATCTAGATGAAACGCACTCTTCTTAGAATTTTTATTCGCTTACCCACCAAAGATTAAATTAGTGCACATCCGTATAAGCCATCAGTGTCCGTAGCAAATATGTGCATGCATGCACCCTAACAAGCGGAAAGAAAACCGGTCGTTAATTGACACTCATAAGCACCCGAAATTACGTGTTGTTAATATGTTTCAGTGGGTCTAATTGAAATCCTGAATTTTGTGCGAAGTTGTATAGCACATTTCAAAATATTGAATTTTTTAATTAAAGATCTCGAACCATTCGAGTTCTGTAATAGGGCACACATCATACTCCGATGTGTTTCAAATGATAATACTGTAAACAGTAAATAACACTTCCTAACTTTTAGTGAATCGAGAGAGACACTCGTTCTCTATGGTCAATATCCAATAATTCTAGAAACCTCATACCACTCGGAAAAGGATGAAATACGGAAAACGTTATCGTCCAGATTTTCGTACATTTCCGTGGTTTTGGTGACATAAGAATGATTCAAACGTACTTTAGATGTTACAGCATTAGGTTCTTGTCGGAAGGGGTCACAGAGATTCCAGATGTTGTGGGTTACTTTAAAGGCTAGGATAAAAGATGAAATTTTCATCAGATTAGATAAAAGGCCTGATGTCTTTGAATCATATTTTATAGTAAGTTTTAGGTTTTCTTTTGACAGGCTGATAGTTCGATTGAGGATGGCTGAGAAGATTGTTATGCGTCTATTCCCTTAATTGTTAGATTAATGGTGATGATGGGGAGAATTTCACAGATTCGATTAGATGATCTGAGAAGAGCTTTTATTCATTAAAGTTGTACCCCACTTTTTATAGTCTCATTAAGGACATTGTTTCACTGTGTAGACGACAATGCAATAGGGCTATTGTGAGCGTTATGAAGTTAAACTTCTGTCTTACTAGGCAATTTGACTACATTATTTTTATATAATGTTAAATAGAAATATAAAATGGAATACATTGTCACAAATAAGAAAACAGTGAAAAGTTTTTGTTAGTGGAGAACGTCGTGATCATGGCATTGCAATATTTTAATTTACCATGGTGGAATTGCTTACACTTGCATGCCATTATTTGAAAAAAATCATTAGATTTTGAAATTCCAACTTATATGAAACAAGAAATTCGAAGTGACAGATCTAGATCAAGGGCGTTCTTATCAGTGATTCTTCTTCGCTCCATTAAAATATTGCGGACCTGCAGAAGCGTAAACCTCTTGGATTCTTCATCGTCCATATTAATGGCCATGACAGACCCATGGGCCCAACAAACAAAAGTAAGCAATCTTGTTCCACTATGTTACTGCCACCGGCATTTGAATTTATCTACTACTAATTTGTATAGTATACTCAGCGAGCACTAGAAAGAAAATAAAAATATTATTTCAACATTAAGAGACATCATGATCTCCGTGGTCAAGATCCCAATAATGCCACAAATGACATATATCATGCTTGTTTCCAATATCCCAGTCAGTCCACTACTTTCTGGAAGACAGAAGAATCTATGATCCTCATTTTCGTACAATTCCGTGGGTTTTACATAAGAATTTGTACAACTTGAATTAGAATTGGGCCATAAATTATGATGGTTTCCCTGCTTTGGTCTTGCAATAATATTGTTAACGAGGTAAAAAATTGTCAGAGGCCTTAAGGGCTAATGTTTAGTTTCGAGGGATAAGCCAAGATTATGTCTCCCCTGTCATGTTGACGCTTTATGGCCTTCGTTCCTGGGTTTTCGAGGCTCTCATTCCCACCTTTAATGGTCAAGGGTTAACTATGATAATGATAGCGTTGCTCTCGTATTTACTGTTATATATAGTTATCTACTTTCATTACTCACACAAAGTCCTCTTATTTGCTTGCTGGATGTGGAGGAGATGTCATGGATGAGGAGATGGAATAGTGGAATGAAACCACTCGCGAGGAGGCCTAATATGGCTATAAATCTGTTCTGAATCGAAAAAATATAAAAGAATCTTGGATAAATAATGGACTTAATGAGGATACCATTATGGAAAGATGGAAAATGGGCAACAAACAAGTACGAGGGCTACAAATGCGATTCCAATTGAGAAAAAACATGGAGAACGTCGGGTCAATATGGGTTAGGATGACCGTCTCTCTACAAGGATTTAAAAACATTATCTGGTTAACAAATTTGTTATTCGTTATAGATGGAGAGATGGAACATGGGCAAGAAACAAAGCACAAGAAGGGCTGCAAATGTGTTTCCAATTGGGGAAAAACATGAAAAATGTCTTGGCTAAATATGGTTGACGATGATTCTCTCTAAGGATTTAAAAACATTATCGGGTTAACAAATTAAAATAATAATAATAATAATAATAATAATAATAATAATAATAATAATAATAATTATTATTATTATTATTATTAGTATTAGTATTAGTATTAGTATTAGTATTAGGTTTATTAAAGTTTAATTATTTGTTAGTATTTATGATTTAAAAATAATAATTAAAATAAAATAAATTATAAAATAATTCGTTTATGTAGAGGAGTTGAAGAGTAGGTGGGATAGTTAAAATTTTCTAGTTCAAATCAAAAAGCCTTCGGGTTCATATAAAATTACAAATAAAAAATATATATATAATTATATAAATTTGAAATTGTAGTGTTGTTTATACTCTAGATAGTTTATATACGGATACTCATACAAATTTTTGGGTAAGAAAAAAATATGTTCTAACCTTAATATACATGCAAGCGTAATTTATGGTAAATAATATATCTTCATTTAAGATAAAATACAAATGTTTAAAACATGCCATAAAATAGTTGAATTCATTGATGTTGATTTAAAAAATAAAAAATTAGTTAAGCAGGTGATATAATGAAGACTCGATTCTCCTTATATAGAACATTAAGAAACAACTATGTAGAGAGGTTAAAATGTCAATTGAGACGCAATTAAATTAAAAGTAATTTACAAATTATTATTGCTAGAGTGGACATTGAAATTCAATTATATAAATATATATAATAGTTATAAATTATTAATAAAGGTATTTTTTTAGAATGGTAGGTTTTTTTTTTTTTTGGTGGTGGCCACAAGGGGTAAATAGACTGTGACCACGAGGGAACCATTACATAACATTTTAATAACCAATTATGGTGTTGATTTTTATTTGTATGTAATTTAATGTTTAGAAGATCATCAAGAGATTTTATCTCTTAATGAAATGACATCAATGATTTGATAAAGAAAAAATAGTACTTTGAGAAATTTGAAGAAAATATTGGATAAAAATTTAAATTGGATATGGTTTAATTGACCTAATAATAGATATAATGTCTTGATATTTTTATGAGTGATCCTTTATTAAAAACCAAATATATATCATAAGAACTATATATTGTTTTCATTGTGTATAAAATTTTATAATTTGAAATATTTAATTACATTATTGATTTTTAAAATATTTTTATAATATAATGATAATTATTTTGACAAAAATATATAACTTTATTATTTCATTCGTAGTTAATCTATACAATGCTTGTTTAAGAAACAACAATATAATACAATGCAACTTTGTGTAGGACATGATTTTAGTCTTTAATTTATTTTAAAAAAAATCAACATGTTCAAGTGTAGCTAGTACAATCACCTTCGTTTATTTTAATTCAAATTTATGAATAATTTAAAAAATTTATTTCTGAGAAGATTGATCATTTTAATAGATCTTTGGAGAGTTGTTGGTTAGAGTTATAGAGGAAATATATTAAGACAAAAATTAAAAGGATAACTTTAATAGAAATATCTTTGGATAATATATCTCCTATACCATACTTGCAATTACATTTATTTCATTTTTCACATAGTATCACATGAAGGGGTAACAAACCGACAACACTCCTAAGTACGTACAAATATAAACTTGAAGTTAATTTTCTAATTTGAATTCAAATCAAGTAACATTAAATAGTATCAAAGATAGTGGGAGGTTACAATTTGAAGTCTGTGATCTATATAATGAGTCCATTCTATTCCGGTTTAAATCAAACTGATTACCATAATTTATTTTATTCAGGTATTGTAAGTGAGTTGGAGAGGAGAGGTAATCCTCTAAGAGAAGTCTACTAAAAAGTTGAATTGAGTACCCAAAATCCAATTGATAATGTTGGTACGGGTAATATTGGACATGAATTTCGAATGATTTTGACAATGTAGAACCCTTGGTCATGGTCTCTTAAACCAAGGTAACCCTAAAAGAGATTGTTCACTAAAAAAAAGTGTATGAAAATAATTTCTCTATTGTTTTGCTCATCCTCATTTTTTTTTTATGGATTAAATTTGTATCTAAAATTATTTTGACTTATATTTGAATAAACAATATTTAATTTAGAAAATAATATCCACTACAAGATGACATAAATATTGTGTTAAGAAAAAACTATGGTTGAGAGGGTAAATTTACTATACTTAAATGTGTTTCATCATTAAAAAAGAATTAAAATATTAATCTCAAATATAATAATGGTTGAATGGATTAAAAGGAAATATCAAACAGAGGGAGAGAGATTTTTTTTTTATCCTAGTAATTCCCATACTAAATATAGTTGATTAATAATTTGAGAATTACCAAGCTAAAAGGCTTATATCTATAGTGTTTTTATAAAAAAAATTGTATCTAAAAACCTATGGATATTACACTTTATATTTAGCATCATTATAACCTCCATTTAATTATTCTCTTAATTAATAAAAAAATCACTTGAAGTGGTTTATTTTACACTATTTATGTGATTTATTCATATTATTTTTTAGAGAAATAAAGTTCATTTTGGGCTTCCAAATAAAAGGATGTTAAGAAATTTTTAATCTATAACATTAATAATTTACTTTTTGATGATGAAACAATGTGCCTAAGTAGCTAGAAGGATTTGACTCTACAAACAAACGTGATCCTACTATATCAAAGTATACATAAACCCACAATAACAAATTAGTATATTCCACTAAAAATAGAATACTATTTTTTATTTACAATGTAACCAAAATAATTTACACAATTAACAATGCAGTCACATTTTCCATAGATTTTTTCAACTACTGCCCTTTTGAGGTTACAACACACAATAAACATCATACAAGTATTCCATAAAATACTAAATTCTATCTCTAATGTTACACATAATAAACCTCCTATAATCATTCCATAAAATACCAAATTCTTTCTCTAAGGTTACACATAGTAAACCTCCTACAAGTACTTCATAGAGAACCAAATAGTATCCTTCATATGAGGTTATATATAGAAAACCTCCTCCAAGTACTTCAATAGGTACCAAAAATTCTTTGTCTAAGATTATACACAAAAAAACTCCTACAAGTACTTCATAGAGTACCACCAATATTCTTCATTTGAAGTTACTATCCCTAGTATACCTCATGCAAGCACTACATAGAGTACCAAGTTGTTGTCTCTTCTACCACTTTAATTATTTTATTATCTTCACTTCCACTTCTCTTCCTTCTACCCATATGCATATTTATAGTCACTAAAGATACACAAATTAACGGTATAAACGTCATGTGCCAAAATCCACATTCTAAAATCATGTACATAAACTAGGTTCTAATACCATGTGCAACACCCATGGTTTTGAAAAACCATGTGCACAAAATCAATGGTTTGAAAACCATATTTCTAAACCATGGTTTCAAACACCCTACTTGGATGCTCCTACATCACACACTATAGGTAACAAGAAAATATGAGCTCTTGCTCAAGGAGCTCTTATAAGTGGATTTATCTGACAACCACTCATCTTCTTCTAGTAGCTACTCTAGGTTTTGATTCTAGGAGCTATGGGTTATGTTCCCAATATGCTTCCACTTCACCACTAAGAATCAACCATGGGCTCTAATAACACCTAGCATGGTGTGCCTAAGTCATTAGAAATATTTTACTCTATAAATAGACTTGACCTTGTTATATCAAAGTATGTAGCAATACACAACAACGAATAATATATTACCATGGTAGATTAACACATTCCACTAAAAAAATAGAATACTAATTTTCTACTTTCAATGTAACTAAAATAATTTACACAATTAACAATGGGTATAGTCGTCATAGACTTCTTCAACTACTCTTCTTCTTGAAGAACACAAGCTTATATTGAGAGGGGGGGTGAACAGTATAAGACCACTTTTTACTTTTCTTTCCCAAATAGTATTAATCAATATAATCAATGGCAATATCAATAGCAATAACCAAAGAAATGCACAAATCATCACACACAATAGAGACACATATTTAACGTGGTTCACCCAAATATGGCTACCTCCACGGAGAAAATATTTCTTCTAAATATTTCTCAAATAATCTCATGGGAATCCTTTCCCTATTACAATGTTTATGGACCTCAATCCAAAGGAGATGTTGATCCCCTAAATCTGGTTTGTGGATCTCTATCCATAGGAGAACTCCTTCTCCTCTGCTTTGGTTGGTGATCCTCTAGAAGACTCTACCTCCACTGCACTAATTGTGGATCTCTCTCCACTTGAAGACTCTTGTCCTCACTCAGAAGACCTGTCCTCAATGTCCTGGCTGATGGATCTCTATCCACTAGAGTCTCTTTCCTCTCTACTCTGTCACCTCCAAATATTTGTCTCAATAGGTTCACTCAGAACCTTCTCAAATCTGCTCAATAGGTCCACTCAGAACCTACTCAAATCTGCTCAATAGGTCCACTCAGAACCTGCTCAAATCTGCTCAATAGGTCCACTCAGAACCTGCTCAAATCTTCTCAACAGGTCCACTCAGAACCTGCTCAAATCTGCTCAATAGGTCCACTCAAACCTGCTCAAATATTCTCAACAGGTCCACTCAGAACCTACTCAAATCTTCTCAACATGTCCACTCAAACCTTCTAAATCTGCTCCAGTCACTCACTGCCAAATTTGCTCAACGCTCCTCACTTCAAATTCTCAACAAGCTCACTTAGAACTTGTCTAAATATGCTCAACAAGCTCACTCAGAACTTGTCTAAATCTTCTCAACAAGCTCACTCAGAACTTGTCTAAATCTGCTCAACAAGCTCACTTAGAACTTGTCCAAATATGCTCAACAAGCTCACTCAAATTCTCCAAATCTGCTCAACAAGCTCACTCAAAACTTGTCCAAATTTTCTCAACAAGCTCACTCAGAACTTGTCCAAATACTCAATAAGTCCTCTCTAGGACTTGCTCAAATCTGCATTGCAAGCTTCCACAAAATCTCACACAAAATCAGTCCACAAGCCTTCTCAAAGACTTACCTCAAATCAGCTTAACAAGTCCACACAGAACTTGTTCAATCTCATAGAATCATAAAGAGAATTGTTAGAGACTCAATATGTCCTATACTCAATGCTCAATCACTTTCTCAACTCAATCTCATAGAAGCATAAAGAGAATTGTTAGAGACTCAATATGTTCTATTCTCAAAGCTCAATCTCAACTCAAATCAATCTCATAGAAGCATAAAGAGAATTGTTAGAGACTCAATATGTTCTATACTCAATGCTCAATCTCAACTCAATCTCATAGAAGCATAAAGAGAATTGTTAGAGACTCAATATGTTCTATTCTCAAGGCTCAATCTCAACTCAATCAGAATATAGAATATTTTGTTTCATGGAACTTGAACAACCACTTCATGCATTCACTTGACTAGGCTTAATCAACTCTACTCAACCAATCACCTCAAGGAACAACCCTTTCTCACAAACCCTAGTCCAAGCATGTATCAACCAACTCAAAATATTTCCAACAATGCTCAACAACAAATCTCACATAACAATGATACTCATGTTCTTTTCTAACTCAAGTTCAAGTTCTTTGCATCACCCATTGGTTTCAACAACAATGCTAATAAGACAAGGTTTTAATCACAACTCTCAATTCAGAAAACCTTGAAGCATAAACTCAAAGTACTTCACTCAACCAATGGTCTAAACAACAATGCTTATCAAACAAGGTTTAATCACAACTCACAATCCAGAAAACCTTGAAGCATTAACTCAACCACTTTCGAAAAGGAAACCCTAATCAAATCCTTTCCACTCCAAACTTAATTTTCAATCAAGCCAACCATCTAACTCAACAAAGAAGAATTTTACCCATACCTTTTCTTGAAGAGTAGTTGTCCTTACAAATCTGCCACACTCACAATTACTTCTTTGACAAACTCAATAAGGGTTAGAGGATAATTTTTATATCACAAAAATAATATCACAATTACACCTTATCACTCCAACTTAAACAATAAGCAATATCCTCACAATAATCACAAAACCCTTTATTGGAAATAACACACAACTCACAAAGTCTTAACCTTTCAATATTCCACAATAGCAAAACTTAAGACTTGAACATAAAAAGAGAATTCTCCTTATACCTCCTAATAATATTTCTCAACTACCAACCTTTATCACAATGCAAAGACTTCAACCACCAAATACCTTATACCTCCAACTTAGGCATTAATAAAATAAAACATTAAAAATGTACCTTTGCCTTTGGAGAGTTTCGAACTCTCAACGCAGCCCTCACAACGTCTTGCCCATGGTGCAAACACCACACGAGCTTACAAGCTCGTTGGGAAGGAAGAAGCACCACGTGCTTCAAGACTCCTTCCTAGCCTTGCAAAAATGTATGCGCCTATGATTGGCACCTTCAACGCGTCCACCAAAAGCTTCCACGGGATTCGAACACTAACCACCATGCACACCAAAACGTATGCTTGCAGCCCACTTGCCACTAGGCCAAAGTGCCTTGTTGGCTTCCAAACAATCAATGCACTTGCTTTTGTCCCTTTCGTCATCAAGTCAAACCATGAAATTCGCACAACACTATCATGAGCTTTGCATTAAATTCGATGCGCTTCTCTTTCAAATCGAGCAAGGGTAATTCGAAACTTAACTTTGGCATGGTATTAATATGCATTCCCATTATATTAAAAACGTCGACGCTTCCCTTGTCTTCTATGACATCGGAGGAAATAAGCTTTGCCTTGTTTAAATCCAACCTTTGGATTTATTTAAAATATGCTTTGGTCTTCAACCTTTAACCCAACCTTTGGGTTTATTAAAATATTTTTAGACTTTGTAAACCCACTTTTGCAATATAAAATATTGTAATGAAAATTACAAATATTTTATTTGGGTTTTCACCATGGCACTTCTAACCATTATAATATTTCACCTTTGATAAAGTTCCTTTTAATATTTATTTATAAAATTTAAATTCATCCTAAATTTAAATAATTTATAAAATAAATATTATCACTCCTTTTTAACTTCTATCTTTTGCACTGTTTCACTCGAACTTCTGCCTTCTTTCTGAATATCAAATGACCATCTTTGTCACCTTTATTTCCTACTGAATTCTTTGGAATTAATGATGACTCCTTCTAGTGGCATCAATGGTGACATCAATGACAACTTTGACTTAGGGACTCAAAATGTCCAACAATCTCCCCCTTTGTCATTGATGGCAACCCATATCCTTTTATTAAAACCTGACCTTTCTTTTTCTTCTGCTCCCCCTAGGACATTGCTCCCCCTAGCTCAATGCTCTCTCAAATATCAAATCTCTCCCCATATCAAATCTCTCCCCAATACACAAATCTCTCCCCTTTGACATCAATGGCAAAGGGTCACCTTTGGGGCTCGAGGCTAAGAATGAGCCTCTTAGCTTAGCCCCTCCCCCACCTCCACATGAGGTGGTTAATTATCGGGTGGGAGTATTTCTACTCCCCAAAAGCACTATTCTTTACCTTTATCTTTCTCTCTTCTTTTCTGAGTTTTTTGAATCCTATGACTATTTCTTTCCAAGTCATCATCCCTGTTCCTATCATTACTCCTGTTCCTATTCCTATTCTTGTTCTCATCCATGTTCCTATTTCTTGTTCTGTTCATATTCCTATTCCTTTTCATGCATGTTTCTGGAATATTTTCTCTACACCATCTTGTTGTGTGACCATCATTATTGCACTTATAACACTTAATGTTATTATTCCTTGGAGGTGCAACTATCTTAGGATTTCTCCTAGTGAAGCCATATCCTCTCCTATCATGAATCTTGCAATTCATTGCCTTGTGACCAAACTCATTACATGAGTAGCAATACCCATGGAAAAGTTATCCTTTCCCATATTCTTGTCTTTCATGTGTCCTACACTATGAAGCCATGTGCCCAAACCTGTGACATGAAAAACATCTTCCATTGAAGAAACCTTGCCTAGACCCCATTGGTCTCTTAGTCTCTTCTACTTGTTTCTTGTTCCATCTGTTCCTTACTTGTGCATTGTTCCTTTCCTTGTTGAAATTTCTATTGTCCAACTTATCCTTAGAAGTCTCACTCTCTCTTTTACTTACTTATTTTGACTCTTCTTCTTTTCTGGTGTTTGAGCTTGACTCTCCTTTTTTGCTTCTTGTTTCCCTTGTTCTTCTTTAGAACTAAGTCCTGTTATGGTGATTGATGACCTTTGTGCATTGATAGTCCTTTCCAAGGTCTTTGAATTTTCCTCAAACTTGTGTAGCTTGTCCTTAGAACCTTTTACTTCCATCCTTAGTGAAACTATCTCATGCTCTAATATTTCACACTCTAGATCTTTTATCTTTAATTTTTTGGCCATACCTTCTTCAATTTTTCTTGTCTCTTCAACTTTGATTTTGAAGTTAGTGAGTTCTTGTAGAAACCTTGCTTTTTCTTTCTCATCTTCTTGAGCTTGAACCCTTAATCCTGAGTTCTCCCTTTTTAATTCTTCAAGAGTAATCATAAGCCTTTCACATTCTATCTCTTTTACCTTTGACTGTTTAATCATACCTTCTTCAACTCTTCTTGCTTTTTCAACCTTATCTCTCAAGTCAGAGATATCTTGTAGAAGCTTTGTCTTACATTTCTCATCTTCTTGTATTTGAGCCTTCAATTCTAAATTCTCTCTTTTCAATTCAATAAGCTCCTTAAGAGTGGCTTTCCCTTTTTCTTTTCTGAAGCATCTTCTTTTTCTTCTATTACTGAAAGTAGAGTTTCTTCTTCATACCTATTTTGATTGTCCTTGTTATCCTTTCTTGAACCAATCTCTAGAATTTCATTTTTGAGAATATCATCTTCATCTTCACTGCTACTAAACCCATTACAATATCTTGCATCATGGCCAAGTTGACCACAAACAAAACATTCTTATGGACAATAAGTTGCATGGTGACCTATGTTCCCACATCTGGTACAAAACTTTATCAGTCTGGATATTTCTCCATTACTTGATTCATCTCTTGAATCTATTTCCATTTGTCCTCCCAACACAACAATATTAAACTCATCTTCCTTTTCTTTCATGACCATAGGTGTTCTTTTCTTCTTGTGTCTCATGCTTCTACTCTTGCCTTTCTTTGCCATTTGTGTTCTTGTAGGATCTTCCTTCAAGCTATTAAACTTCTTCCAAAGGAACTAGCTCTAATACCAATTGAAGAACACAAGCTTATACTGAGGGGGGTGAACAATATAAGACCACTTTTTACTTTTCTTTCCCAAATAGTATTAATCAATATAATCAATGGCAATATCAATAGCAATAACCAAAGCAATGCACAAATCATCACACACAATAGAGACACATATTTAACGTGGTTCACCCAAAGATGGCTACCTCCATGAAGAAAATATTTCTTCTAAATATTTCTCAAATAATATCATGGGAATCCTTTCCCTATTACAATGTTTATGGACCTCAGTCCAAAGGAGATGCTGATCCCCTAAATCTAGTTTGTGGATCTCTATCCATAGGAGAACTCCTTCTCCTCTGCTCTGATTGGTGATCCTCTAGAAGACACTACCTCCACTACATTGATTATGGATCTCTCTCCACTTGAAGACTCTTGTCCTCACTTAGAAGACCTGTCCTCAATGTCTTGGCTGATGGATCTCTATCCACTGGAGTATCTATCCTCTTTTCTCTATCACCTCTAAATATCTATGTCAATAGGTTCACTCTGAACCTTCTCAAATCTTCTCAATAGGTCCACTCAGAACCTTCTCAAATATGCTCAACAGGTCCACTTAGAACCTACTCAAATCTACTCAATAGGTCCACTCAAAACCTGCTCAAATATTCTCAACATGTCCACTCAGAACCTACTCAAATCTTCTCAACAGGTCCACTCAGAACCTACTCAAATCTACTCAACAGGTCCACTCAGGACCTGCTCAAATCTGTTCAATAGTTCCACTCAAAATTTATCTAAATATGCTCAATAGGTCCACTTAGAACTTGTCTAAATATGCTCAACAAGATCACTCAGAACTTGTTTAAATATTCTCAACAAGCTCACTTATAACTTTTCCAAATCTGCTCAACAAGCTCACTCAGAACTTGTCTAAATATTCTCAACAAGCTCACTCATAACTTTTCTAAATATGCTCAACAAGCTCACTCAGAACTTGTCTAAATCTTCTCAACAAGCTCACTCAGAACTTGTCTAAATCTGCTCAACAAGCTCACTCAGAACTTGTCCAAATCTTCTCAATAAGTCCTCTCTAGGACTTGCTCAAATCTACATTGCAAGCTTTCACAAAAGCTCACATAAAATTAGTCCACAAGCCTTCTCAAAGACTTACCTCAAAGCTTAACACAGAATCATAAAGAGAATTGTTAGAGACTCAATATGCCTATACTCAATGCTCAATCACTTTCTCAACTCAATCTCGTAGAAGCATAAAGAGAATTGTTAGAGACTCAATATGTTCTATTCTCAAATATCAATATCATAGAAGCATAAAGAGAATTTTTAGAGACTCAATATGTTCTATACTCAATGCTCAATCTCAACTCAATCTCATAGAAGCATAAAGAGAATTGTTAGAGACTCAATATGTTCTATTCTCAAGGCTCAATCTCAACTCAATCAAAATAATATAGAATATTTTGTTTCATGGAACTTGAACAACCACTTCATGCATTCACTTGACTAGGCTTAATCAACTCTACTCAACCAATCACCTCAAGGAACAACCCTTTCTCACAAACCCTAGTCCAAGCATGTATCAACCAACTCAAAATGTTTCCAACAATGCTCAACAACAAATCTCACATAACAATGATACTCATGTTCTTTTCTAACTCAAGTTCAAGTTCTTTGCATCACCCATTGGTTTCAACAACAATGCTAATAAGACAAGGTTTTAATCACAACTCTCAATTCAGAAAACCTTGAAGCATAAACTCAAAGTACTTCACTCAACCAATGGTCTAAACAACAATGCTTATCAAACAAGGTTTAATCACAACTCACAATCCAGAAAACCTTGAAGCATTAACTCAACCACTTTTGAAAAGGAAACCCTAATCAAATCCTTTTCACTCCAAACTTAATTTTCAATCAAGCCAACCATCTAACTCAACAAAGAAGAATTTTACCCATACCTTTTCTTGAAGAGTAGTTGTCCTTAAAAATCTACCACACTCACAATTACTTCTTTGACAAACTCAATAAGGGTTAGAGGATAATTTTTATATCACAAAAATAATATCACAATTACACCTTATCACTCCAACTTAAACAATAAGCAATATCCTCACAATAATCACAAAACCCTTTATTGGAAATAACACACAACTCACAAAGTCTTAACCTTTCAATATTCCACAATAGCAAAACTTAAGACTTGAACATAAAAATAAAATTCTCCTTATACCTCCTAATAATATTTCTCAACTACCAACCTTTATCACAATGCAAAGACTTCAACCACCAAATACCTTATACCTCCAACTTAGGCATTAATAAAATAAAACATTAAAAATGTACCTTTGCCTTTGGAGAGTTTCGAACTCTCAACGCAACCCTCACAACGTCTTGCCCACGGTGCAAACACCACACGAGCTTACAAGCTCATTGGGAAGGAAGAAGCACCACGTGCTTCAAGACTCCTTCCTAGCCTTGCAAAAATGTATGCGCCTATGATTGGCGCCTTCAACGCATCCACCAAAAGCTTTCGTAGGATTCAAACACTAACCACCATGCACACCAAAACGTATGCTTGCAGCCCACTTGCCACTAGGTCAAAGTGCCTTGTTGGCTTCCAAACAATCAATGCGCTTGCTTTTGTCCCTTTCGCCATCAAGTCAAACCATGAAATTCGCACAACACTATCATGAGCTCTACATTAAATTCGATGCGCTTCTCTTTCAAATCGAGCAAGGGTAATTCGAAACTTAACTTTGGCATGGTATTAATATGCATTCCCATTATATTAAAAATATCGATGCTTCCCTTGTCTTCTACGATGTCGATGGAAATAAGCTTTGCCTTGTTTAAATCCAACCTTTGGATTTATTTAAAATATGCTTTGGTCTTCAACCTTTAACCCAACCTTTGGGTTTATTAAAATATTTTTAGACTTTGTAAACCCACTTTTGCAATATAAAATATTGTAATGAAAATTACAAATATTTTATTTGGGTTTTCACCATGGCACTCCTAACCATTATAATATTTCACTTTTGATAAATTTCCTTTTAATATTTATTTATAAAATTTAAATTCATCCTGAATTTAAATAATTTATAAAATAAATATTATCACTCCTTTTTAACTTCTATCTTTTGCACTGTTTCACTCGAACTTCTGCCTTCTTTCTGAATATCAAATGACCATATTTTTCGCCTTTATTTCCTACTGAATTCTTTGGAATTAATGATGACTCCTTCTGGTGGCATCAATGGTGACATCAATGACAACTTTGACTTAGGGACTCAAAATGTCCAACAATCTCCCCCTTTTTCATTGATGGCAACCCATATCCTTTTACTGAAACCTTACCTTTCTTTTTCTTCTGCTCCCCGTGGGACATTGCTCCCCCTAGCTCAATGCTCTCTCAAATATTAAATCTCTCCCCATACCAAATCTCTCCCCAATACACAAATATCTCCCCCTTTGACATCAATGGCAAAGGATCACCTTTGGGGCTCGATGCTAAGAATGAGCCTCTTAGCTTAGACCCTCCCCCACCTCCACATTAGGTGGTTAGTTCTAGGGTGGGAGTATTTCTACTCTTTGAAAACATTATTATTTACCTTTATCTTTCTCTCTTATTTTCTAAGTTTTTTGAATCCTTTGATTGTTTCTTTCCAAGTCATCATATTTGTTCCTTTCATTACTCATGTTCATGTTCCTGTTCTTATTCTCATCCATATTCCTATTTTTGTTCATATTCCTATTCTCATTCATATTCCTGTTCCTGTTCATGCATGTTTCTGGAATATTTTCTCTACACCATCTTGTTGTGTGACCATCATTATTGCACTTGTAACACTTAATGTTATTATTCCTTGGAGGTGCAAATGTCTTAGGATTTCTCCTAGTGAAGCCATATCCTCTCATATCATGAACCCTGCAATTCATTGCCTTGTGACCAAACTCATTACATGAGTAGCAATACCCATGGAAAAGTTATCCTTTCCCATATTCCTGTCTTTCATGTGTCCTACACTGTGAAGCCATGTGCCCAAACCCGTGACATAAAAAACATCTTCCATTGAAGAAACCTTGCCTAGACCCCATTGGTCTCTTAGTCTCTTCTACCTATTTCCTGTTCCATCTATTCCTTACTTGTGCATTGTTCCTTTCCTTGTTGAACTTTCTATTGTCCAACTTATCCTTAGAAGTCTCACTCTCTCTTTTACTTCTTTTGACTCTTCTTCTTTTTTTGTGTTTGAGCTTGACTCTCCTTTTTATACTTCTTCTTTCCCTTGTTCTTCTTTAGAACTAAGTCCTATTATGGTGACTAATGACCTTTGTGCATTGATAGTCCTTTCCAAGGTCTTTGAATTTTCCTCAAACTTGTGTAGCTTGTCCTTAGAACATTTTACTTCCATCCTTAGTGAAACTATCTCATGCTCTAATCTTTCACACTCTAGATCTTTTATTTTTAATTTTTCGGCCATACCTTCTTCAATTTTTCTTATCTCTTCAACTTTGATTTTGAAGTTAGTGAGTTCCTGTAGAAACCTTGCTTTTTCTTTCTCATATTCTTGAGCTTGAACCCTTAATCCTGAGTTCTCCCTTTTTAATTCTCCAAGAGTAATCATAAGCCTTTCACATTCTATCTCTTTTACCTTTGACTATTTAATCATACCTTCTTCCACTCTTCTTGCTTTTTCAACCTTATCTCTCAAGTTAGAGATATCCTATAGAAGCTTTGTCTTACATTTCTCATCTTCTTGTATTTGAGCCTTCAATTCTAAATTCTCTCTTTTCAATTCAATAAGCTCCTTAAGAGTGGCTTTCCCTTTTTCTTTTTATGAAGCATCTTCTTTTTCTTCTATTACTGAAAGTAGAGTTTCTTCTTCATACCTATTTTTATTGTCCCTGTTATCCTTTCTTAAACCAATCTCTAGGATTTCATTTATGAGAATATCATCTTCATCTTCACTACTACTAAACCCATTACAATATCTTGCATCATGGCCAAGTTGACCACAAACAAAATATTCTTGTGGACAATAAGCTGCATGGTGACCTGTGTTCCCACATCTGGTGTAAAACTTTATGAGTCTGGATATTTCTCCATTACTTGATTCATCTCTTGAATCTATTTCCATTTTTCCTCCAAACACAACAATATTAAACTCATCTTCCTTTTCTTTCATGACCATAGGTGTTCTTTTCTTCTTGTATCTCATGCTTCTACTCTTGCCTTTCTTTGCCATTTGTGTTCTTGTAGGATCTTCCTTCAAGTTGTTAAACTTCTTCCAAAGGAACTAGATATGATACCAATTAAAGAACACAAGCTTATACTGAGAGGGGGGGGTGAATAGTATAAGACCACTTTTTACTTTTCTTTCCCAAATAGTATTAATAAATATAATCAATGGCAATATCAATAGCAATAACCAAAGCAATGCACAAATAATCACACACAATAGAGACACATATTTAACATGGTTCACCCAAATATGGGTTACCTCCATAGAGAAAATATTTCTTCTAAATATTTCTCAAATAATCTCATGGGAATCCTTTCCATTTCACAATATTTATGGACCTCTATCCAAAGGAGATGTTGATCCCCTAAATATGGTTTGTGTATCTCTATCCACAGGAGAAATCCTTCTCCTATTCTCTGGATGGTGATCCTCTAGAATACATTGCCTCCACTACACTGACTATGGATCTCTCTCCACTTGAATACTCTTATCCTCACTCAAAAGACCTATCCTCAATGTCCTGGTTGATGGATCTCTATCCACTAGAGTCTCTGTCCTCTCTGCTTTATCACCTCCAAAGCTTTGTACTCAATAGGTTCACTCAGAACCTTCTCAAATATGCTCAATAGGTCCACTCATAACCTGATCAAATTCAAAAGTCCACTTAGAACCTGCTCAAATATACTCAATAGGTCCACTCAGAACCTGCTCAAATATGCTCAACAGGTCCACTCAGAACCTGCTCAAATCTACTCAATAGGTCCACTCAAAACCTGCTCAAATATTCTCAATAGGTCCACTCAGAACCTACTCAAATATTCTCAATAGTTCCACTCAAAATCTGCTCAAACCTACTCAACAAGCTCACTCAGAATTTGTCTAAATCTTCTCAACAAGCTCACTCAGAACATGTCCAAATCTACTCAACAATCTCACTCAATTACAATAATGGTTGAATGGATTAAAAGGAAATATCAAACAGGGGTAGAGATATTTTTTTGTTATCCTAAGAATTCTCATACTACATATAGTAGATTAATAATTTGAGAATTACCAAGCTAAAAGGCTTATATCTATAATGTTTTTATAAAGTTTTTCCTATATAAAAACCTATGGATATTACACTCTATATTTAGCATCATTATAACCTCCATTTAATTATTCTCATAATTAATAAAAAATCACTTGAAGTGGTTTCTTTTACACTATCTATGCGATTTATTCATATTATTTTTTAGAGAAATAAAGTTGATTTTGGGCTTCCAAAGAAAAGGATGTTAAGAAATTTTAAATCTATAACAATAATAATTTACTTTCTTATGGTGAAACAATGTTCCTAAGTAGCGATAAGGATATTACTCTACAAACAAAAATGATCCTACTATATCAAAGTATACATCAAACCACAATAACAAATAATATATAAACATAACAAATTAGTATATTCCACTAAAAATAGAATACTATTTTTTATTTACAATGTAACCAAAATAATTTACACAATTAACAATGTGGTCACATTTGCCATGGATTTTTTCAACTACTCCCCTTTTGAGGTTACAACACGCAATAAACATCCTACAAGTATTCCATAAAATACTAAATTATTTCTCTAATGTTACACATAATAAACCTCCTATAATAATTCCATAAAATACCAAATTCTTTCTCTAAGATTACACATAGTAAACCTCCCACAAGTACTTCATATAGTACCGAATAATATCCTTCATATGAGGTTATACATAGACAACCTCCTCCAAGTACTTCAATAGGTACCAAAAATTCTTTTGTCTAATATTATACACAAAAAAATCCTACAAGTACTTCATAGAGTACCACCAATATTCTTCATTTGAGGTTACTATCCCTAGTATACCTCATGCAAGCACTACATAGAGTACCAAGTAGTTGTCTCTTCTACCACTTTACTTATTTACTTATCGTCACCTCCACTTCTCTTCCTTCTACCCATATGCATGTTTATAGTCACTAAATATACACAAAGTAAGGGTACAAAAATCATGTGCCAAAATCCACATTCTAAAATCATGTACACAAACTATGTTCTAATACCATGTGCAAGACTCATGGTTTTGAAAAACCATATGCATAGAATAAATGGTTTAGAAAACCATATTTCTAAACCATGGTTTTAAACACCCTACTTGGATGCTCCTACATCACACACTATAGGTAACAAGAAAATGTGAGCTCTTGCTCAAGGAGCTCTTATAAGTGGATTTATTTGACAACCATTCATCTTCTTCTAGTAGATACTCTAGGTTTTGATTCTAGGAGCTATGGGTTATGTTCCCACTATGCTTCCACTTCACCACTAAGAATAAACCATGGGATATGATACCACCTAGCATGGTGTGCCTAAGTCATTAGAAATATTTTACTCTATAAATAGACTTGACCTTGTTATATCAAAGTATGTAGAAACCCACAACAACAAATAATAAATTACCATGGTAGATTAACACATTCCACTAAAAAAATAGAATACTAATTTTCTACTTTCAATGTAATTAAAATAATTTACACAATTAACAATGGGTATAGTCATCATAGACTTCTTCAACTACTCTTCTTCTTGAAGAACATAAACTTATACTGAGAGTGGGGGTGAACAGTATAAGACCACTTTTTACTTTTCTTTTCCAAATAGTATTAATCAATTTAATCAATGGCAATAGCAATAACCAAAGCAATGGACAAATAATCACACACAATAGAGACACAGATTTAATGTGGTTCACCCAAATATGGCTACCTCCATCGAGAAAATATTTCTTCTAAATATTTCTCAAATAATATCATGGGAATCCTTTCCCTATTACAATGTTTATGGACCTCATTCCAAAGGAGATGTTGATCCCCTAAATCTGGTTTGTGGATCTCTATCTGGTTTGTGGATCTCTATCTATAGGAGAACTCCTTCTCCTCTACTATGGTTGGTGATCCTCTAGAAGATACTACCTCCATTGCACTGGTTGTGGATCTCTATCCACTTGAAGACTTGTCCTCACTTAGAAGACATATCATCAATTTCCTATCTAATGTATCTCTATCCATGGCGTCTCTATCCTCACTACTCTATTACCTCCAAAGCTCTGTCTCAATAGGTTCACTCAGAACCTTCTCAAATTTTCTCAATAGGTCCACTCAGAACATGGTCAAATTTTCTCAATAGGTCCACTCAAAACCTGGTCAAATATTCTCAATAGGTCCACTCAAAACCTGCTCAAATCTACTCAATAGTTCCACTTACAACCTACTCAAATCTACTCAAGAGGTCCACTCAGAACCTGCTCAAATCTGCTCAACAGGCCCACTGAGAACCTGCTCAAATCTGCTCAACAAGCTCACTCGGAATTTATCTAAATCTACTCAACAATCTCACTCAGAACTTGTCCAAATCTACTAAAAAATCTCACTCATAATTTGTCTAAATCTACTCAACAAGCTCACTCAGAACTTTTCCAAATCTGCTCAACAAGCTCACTCAGAACTTGTCCAAATCTGCTCAACAAGCTCACTCAAAACTTTTCCAAATCTTCTCAATAAGCTCACTTAGAACTTGTCTAAATCTTCTCAACAAGTTGTTGAGCAAGGTGCAATGACAATATTGTCATTATTGTTAACATAGTCAGATAGATCGGTTGATGCAGTGGACAGGATTTTAGAGGTTATTCAAAGTATGTACAGTGATGTTAAATGCTTATGACAATTTTTTTGATGTTTGGGTGAAGTTGTTACAGGTTGTTTGTGCAAAGTTGAAAAAATCATGTTGTGGCTACTCCACAACGTACCCCAAAATTGAGGACCCACCTTTTTGCATATTTTCCAAGAAGACCGAAGTGGCCCATATGCTAAAGATAAAAAAAAAGAAAAACAGAGCAAAGAAAAAAAAAGTGTCGCGATATCGCGACATGTTGCATTTTTGCGATCCAAAGCAAAGAGAAAAAGCAAAGAGAAAAAAATTGTTGCGATATCGCGACATGTTGCATTTTCATGGTCCAAAGCAAAGAGAAAAAGCAAGGAGAAAAAAGTGTCACGATATCGTGACATGTTGCATTTTCATGGTCCAAAGAAAAGACAAAGAGTAAGGAGAAAAAGGTGTCATGATATCGCGACATGTTGCATTTTTGCGATCCAAAGCAAAGAGAAAAAGCAAGGAGAAAAAATTGTGGCGATATCGTGACATGTTGCATTTTCGCGGTCCAAAGCAAAGAGAAAGGGCAAGGAGAAAAAAGTGTCATGATATCGCTACATGTTGCATTTTCGTGGACCAAAGCAAAGAGAAAGAGCAAGAAGGAAAAATTATCGTGATATCACATGTAGCATTTTTACGACTCAAAGAGGGCAGGAAGGCAGAGAAACAAAAGTGTCGCAATATCGTGACATGTAGCATTTTTGTGACTCAAAAAGGGCAAGCAGGCAGAGAAACAAAAGTGTGGCGATATCGTGACATGTTGCATTTTATTAAAAGGAACAGAGTAGTTGATAGTATATCTGATATTAGTGATGAACACCAGGATAGTGAAACTGAAGACTGCATAGTGACGTGGGCCTATAAGGAATAAATCAAAGATTGAATAAGGTAATTTTTCATATAAGGACAAAATTCAATGAATAAGACAAAACATTACATAAGGAATCTTTAATGATTTGAAATCATCTAATATGGTAGTTACACATGGAAAGAAGCAAACGCATGCCCATGTGGAGAAAAGGAAACGAAGGGCTAAAAAATAGAAATGAAAAGCCTTTTTGGAAACCAAAACACATGCATGCACAAAGGAAGGAGAAAACGAACAGTCATGGAAGGAGAAAACGAACAGTCATGGAAGGAGAAACAAAAAAAATTTAGAGGTTTTAAATATGCCATTCAAAGAGGCCATAAGGGGTTGGTGCTCCTTTCTGTTGGTGCAGATAAATTAGGGGTTGGTGCTCCTTTCTTTTGGTGCAGATAAATCATGGGTTGGTGCTCCTTTCCAATGGGTGCTGGTAAATTGATTGTAAAGTTGGTGCTTTGCAAAGGCTAGATTTGGATGGGAGTCCACCAAATCGGTGAACCTTGGTACATCTTGTGTTGTGTGATGTTCTCTTTTTATACTTGCTTTATTTGATTTCAAGTTTTCATTGTTTTGGCTTTAATATTTGAATATTTAAGTTTTAAAAGAGCTACATTGATTCACCCCCCCTCTTAGTGTCATTGTGATACTAACAATTGGTATCAGAGCGAGGTTCTTGAACAAGCTTAACCGGCTAGGGTGATCTTGGAAGTGACACAATGGCAGGTGGTGAAGACTTCTCATCAAACAAAGCACCATTGTTTTATGGAACTAATTACACATTTTTGTGACTCAGGATGCAGACATATCTTTGTGCTTTGGGATACAACATTTGGGATTTAGTAGATAGTGGATACACAATACCCACCACTTCTCCAACCGATGTTGTCGGTAATAAACTGTTTGAGAATGATTCAAAAGCAAAGAATGCTATCATGTGTGGATTAGTGGATAGTGAACTGGTAAATATTATGAGTTGTAAAACGACAAAAGAAATATGGGACAAACTGATGAGCATTCATGAAGGAGACGTTAAGAACAAGGAGGCCAAGTTACAAACACATCAAGCTCAGTTCGAAGTATTAAAGATGAATGACGATGAGAACATAGAGGCATATATGCTAATATTTAATGAAGTCATTAATGCGATTAGAGGACTCGGTGAGGAAATCAAAGATTATGTCATCATGAAAAAGGTATTAAGATCTCTTCCCAAAGATTTGATTCTAAAGTTTTAGCTATAGAAGAAGCTAAAGATCTAAATTATTTTAGTATGGATGAGATGCATGGTTCTTTGACTGCATATGAGATGAGAATAGGAAAATCTAAACCCATAGATAGAGAAGGTGCTTTTAAAGCCCATAAAAATATGAAAGCAAAACAAGAATCCGAGGAAGAAGAGACATCAGATGAAATGGAAGCAAACTTTGTTCAAAAACTAAAAAGGGAAAAAGGAAAATACAGAGGTAAGTTACCGTTTAAATGTTTCAATTGTGGAGGTGTTGGGAATTTTATAGCTAAATGTCCACTTAATGAGAAGAACAAAAGTGATGAAGGATCGCACCAAGAAAGAAGTGACTGGAAGAAAAAAACAAATTTCAGAAAAGGCAACTTCAAGAAGAAAATTTTCATCTCCAAGAATGTTAGTTCATCAGAAGACAACTGCAGTGAGGATTCTAAAAAGGAAACAGGTGAAGCTCTTTTCATGGCACTCAAAGAAGAAAAAATAGAAAAATAACAGGAATGTGATGAGGAATAAATTGATGCGAAGTAAATTTGGAAGAGGAACTAATTGCAACTCTGGATGAATTGAAGATAGAAAGAAAAAAGAATAAGAAAATTTCAAGAAAGCTTGAGGATGCAAATGAAATCATAACCAGTTTGAAAGTACAGATAAAAGAATCCAAGAAAATATCTAAAGATCTCGAAGTGCAAATAACCATGAAAATAGATTATTGCAGCAAGCTAGAAGAAGAGACTGTTGGTTTAAGGATGTAGATAGAAGAGATGAATCATAAAATTAGTTGTTATCACAAACGTGAAGAAAGTTCTATGAAGCTGTATAAGATCATAAATAACCAAAAGACTACAAGCATCAAATTTGGTTTGGGCTTTGACAAAGGAGAATCATCAAATGGATCAAAGGCCATAAATGAAGAATCCATAAAGAATGAAGATAAGAAACAGGTTGATCAAGAAAAATTGACTCATGCAAAATAAAGCAATAATGCAAGGCACGAAAGGAGAATTAACGATGATGGATTCACCAATGTCACACATCAAAGAAGAAGATTTATGGATCCTACGACAACATGGCAAAGACCATCACCCAGGTTCAATCATCTATTTTCTGGTTACTTTTTTAAATGCAATGGTTATGGACATAAGATTTTAGATTGCAAGTATAATGTAGGACCAAGGAATTTTACTAGTAGAAATATTTTTTCACCTTTGATGGATTATGTAGTAGAATGTTATAACTATCATAATTTTGGGCACATTGCAAGAAATTGTTGAAGTACATTTACATCAAATCAATTTCAGGGAAGAAAATTTCAACCAAATGGAATGAGACAAAATAGAAAATTTCTCAAAAAACATGCACAAGCTATTGAAAAAGAAAAGTCAAAACAAAAGCCCAAAACTGTAATCAAACCAGAGTGGAAAGAAAAAGAGAGATCTAAGGAAGAAAAGGAATCCCTGATCGTACAAACAACATTTAAAGCACAAAATAAATCTATACCATGGATACTTGATAGTGGATGCTCCAGTCATATGGCAGGTGACAAACAAAAATTTGAGAAATTATAGCAATATGAATGTGGTTCAGTAAAATTTGGAAATAATTATGGAGCTAAGATAGTTGGCAAAGGTTTAGTTAAGATCAGTGATGGAAAAATCAAGTCAAAATAAGTCTTATTTTTGGTTGGTCTGAAGCATAACTTGTTGAGCATAAGTCGGATTTGTGATAGAGGTCATGAAGTGATTTTTAAGAAGCAAGGTTGTGAAGTCAGAAAATAAAACAGTGGAAAGTTGATAGCAACTGGATCGAGGACATCTGGAAACCTATACACTCTCTCAGAGACTTCAGGAGCTTTCTTGATTGTACAGGAAGAAGAAAATTGGTTGTGGCACAAGAGGCTTGATCATATCAATTTTGACAATCTAGTAAAAATCAGCTCAACAAGGGTAGTGAGAGATATTCTCACCATTGTAAAACCATCAAATAGCATTTGTACTTCATGCCAAAATGGGAAGCAAACTAGAGTCTCATTTAAAAAAAATATTACTACACAAGCAAACCTTTGGAACTAATACATATTGATTTATGTGGACCCATGAGAACGCAAAGCATAAATGGTGACAAATATTTTATGTTGTGTATAGATGACTATTCCAGGATGACATGGGTACTATTTTTGAAGCATAAATCAAAATATTTTGAGATGTTCAAGGTTTTCAAAAACCAAGTTGAAAATCAAATAGAAAAAATATTAAATTTTTAAGATAAGATAGAGGAGGAGAGTTCATTTCAGAGGATTTTACTGAGTACTGTGAAAAATATGGTATTAGGAGACAATTTTTAGCAGCCAGGACACCTTAGCAGAATGGTGTGGTAGAAAGAAATAACATGATAGTGCAAGAAATGGCATGGACTATGTTGACTGAGAGCAAAGTAGCAGATAAATTTTGGAAAGAGGCAGTCCATACTGTGGTATACATCCAAAATAGGTGCATGTTGAGGATGCATGAAAGCAAAACTCCTTATGAGTTGTGGTTTGGTAAAAATACAACAATAAGATACTTTAAATTTTTTGGCAGCAAGTGTTACATCAAAAGAACTAAATAAAACCTTGGTAAGTTTGAAGATAGAGCGAATGAAGGTATTTTTCTTGGCTATTCGTCAAAAAGCAAAGCTTACAAATGCTACAACAAGAGGCTAAGAAAAATTATGGATAGTGTCGATGTTAAAGTTGATGAAGGTAGGGAACAAGTAATTAGCTATGAAGAAAACTATCCAATTTATGAAGAGGTTATTAAAGGAGATGAGGAAAAGGAAATGAAAAAGAAACAAAAAATTGACTCAGATGATTCAAACAGTGATTTAGAAGTGGAAGAAAATAAGAAATTTAAAATAGGCAGCTGACAGAAAGATCATCCTAGAGAGAAAATAATTGGATACCCCACAGTTGGTGTTCAGACAAGAAGAAGAGTAGTAAGTAACTACTCTCTATTATCCAACATTGAGCCCAAAAATATTGCTGACGCAAGAAAATATGAAAGTTGGATGAAGGCAATAAATGAAGAATTAGATCAGATCGAGAAAAACAAAACTTGGGATTTAGTACCAAGACCTACAAATAAAAATATAATCGGTACTAAATGTGTCTTTCAAAACAAATTGAATGAAGATGGACAGGTAGTCAAGAATAAAGCAAGATTGGTATGTAAAGGCTATGCACAAGTTGAAGGTATTGACTTTGAGGAAACCTTTGCACCTGTGGCTAGACTAGAGGCAATTAGAATGTTTCGGCTTTAGCAGTTTACAAGAATTTCAAAGTTTATCAAATGGATGTGAAATCAGCATTTTTGAATGGGAAACTTGAAGAAGAGGTTTATATTGAGCAATCAGATGGTTTCCAACTTGGTGATGATCCCAACTTGGTTTGCAAGTTGAATAAAGCATTATATGGCTTAAAACAGGCACCCCGAGCATGGTATGCAAGGCTAGACAACTATCTTACTCAACAAGGGTTCAAGAAAGGTATGGTGGATAGTAATTTGTATGTCAAAATAGAAAATTGCCATCTTATTGTTCTTATTGTATACGTAGATGATATCATATTTGGCAGCAGCAAAGATGAGTCGTGTAAATATTTAGCAAATAATATGTAGAAAGAATTTGAAATTTCAATGATTCATGAACTTTCGTATTTCCTCGGGTTGCAAGTTAATCAAAATGAGAAGGGCATATTTATTTCTCAAATTAAATATGTGAAAGAGATGCTAAAAAAGTTCACAATGGAGGATTGTAAGCCAGTTAGCACTCCCATGACGACAGTTGCAAGTTGAGCAAGGATGACAAATCTCCACATGTTGATCAAACCATGTATAGATCTATGATTGGGAGCTTACTGTACTTGACAGCTACCAGACCAGATATTTTTCAAGCAGTATACATGGTAGCACAATTTTAGGCTAGTCCCAAGGAGACTCATGTGACAGAAGTGAAGAGGATTCTTTGGTATCTCAAGGGTACTATGGAGTATGGGTTATGGTATCCGAAAGGTAAGGACTTCACCCTTATTACGTATTCAGATGCATATTAGGCAGGATGTGTAGATGACAGAAAGAGTACCAGTGGAGGTGCATTCTATCTTGGAGACAGGTTGGTCACGTGGAACAATAAGAAATAAGAGTCAATCTCCTTATCCATAGCAGAGGCAGAATATATTGCAGTGACAACATGTTGTACGTAGGTATTATGGATGAAACAAACCCTGAAATATCTTGGTATTAACTTCAATGAGTCAATTTTAGTTAAGTGTGATAACACCAGTGCCATTAACATCTCAAAGAATCTGGTTATGCATTCTTGCACAAAACATATTGATATCTGGTATCACTTTTTGAAGGACAAAGTTGTGAAATGTGAGGTTAAGTTGGATTTTGTTCCAACAACAGAGCAAGTAGTGGATATCTTCACAAAACCATTACCCAAGGAAGTCTTTGAGTACCTTCGTAATAAATTGGGAGTGGTCATGCTTCCCAAGAATTGACTAGCTATCGGGACCACATTCTCAAGGGGAGAATTTGTGTATTTGTTTATCTTTTTGCTCATGTTTGTGATTTTTTCTAAGTGTAATATTTTTTTCCTGAGAATTTTGTGCATGGACTCAGGGGGAGTTTGCAATAGCCCTTTGGTATTGTTGTCAAAGGGGGAGAAGAGTTATAGGAAATTGCACGTGTGTTGCCAACAATTCCAAATGGGGAGATTATTGAGCAAGGTGCAGCGACAATATTGTCATTGATTTCAACACAGTCAAATAGATCGTTTGATGTAGTGGACAGGATTTTAGAGGTTATTCAAAGTATGTACAGTGATGTTAAATGCTTATGAGGATGTTTTTGATGTTTGGGTGAAGTTCTTACAGGTTGTTTGTGCAAAGTTGAAAAAATCATCATGTTGTGGCTTCTCCACAACGTACCCCAAAATTGGGGACCCACCGTTTTGCATATTTTCCAAGAAGACCGAAGTGGCCCATATGATAAATATCAAAGAAAAATAAAATCAAAGCAAAGAAAAAAAAAGTGTCGCGATATCACATGTTGCATTTTCACGGTCCAAAGCAAAGAGAAAAAGCAAGGAGAAAAAAAGTTTCACAATATCGCGACATGTTGCATTTTCACGGTCCAAAGCAAAGAGAAAAAGCAAGGAGAAAAAAGTGTCATGATATCGCAACATGTTGCATTTTCGTGGTCCAAAGAAAAGAGAAAGAGCAAGGAGAAAAAAGTGTCGCGATATCGCGACATGTTGCATTTTTGCGGTCCAAAGCAAAGAGAAAAATCAAGGAGAAAATAGTGTCGCAATATCACGACATGTTGCATTTTCATGGTCCAAAGCAAAGAGAAAGAGCAAGAAGGAAAAATTGTCATGATATCGCGACATGTAGCATTTTCACAACTCAAAAAGGGCAGGCAGGCAGAGAAACAAAAGTTTCACGATATCACGACATGTTGCATTTTCATGACTCAAAAATGGCATGTAGCAGGCAGATAAACAAAAGTGTCACGATATCACGACCTGTTGCATTTTCACCAAAGGAATAGAGTAGTTGATAGAGCATCTGATATTAGTGATGAACACCAGGATAGTGAAACTGAAGACTGCATAGTGACATGGACCTATAAGAAATAAATCGAAGATTGAATAAGGTAATTTGTCGCATAAGGACAAAATTCAATGAATAAGACAAAATTTTACATAAGGAATCTTTAATGATTTAAAATCATCTAAGATGTTCGTTACACATGGAAAGAAGCGGATGCATGCCCATGTGGAGAAAAGGAAATGAAGGGCCACAAAATAGAAATGAAAAGCCTTTTTGGAAACCAAAACACATGCATGCACAAGGGAAGGAGAAAATGAACAGTCATGGAAGGAGAAAATGAACAGTCATGGAAGGAGAAACAAAAAAAAATTAGAGGTTTTAAATACACCATTCAAAGAGGCCATAAGGGGTTGGTGCTTCTTTTTGTTGGTGTAGATAAATTAAGGGTTGGTGCTTCTTTCTATTGGTGCAGATAAATCAGGGATTGGTGCTCCTTCCAGTGGGTGCTGGTAAATTGATTGTAAAGTTGGTGCTTTGCAAAGGCTGGATTTTTATGGGAGTCCAAATAGTCATTTTGAGGATGTATCCAAATCGGTGAACCTCGGTACATCTTGTGTTGTGTGATGTTCTCTTGTTATAATTGCTTTATTTGGTTTCAATTTTTCATTGTTTCAGCTTTAAGAGTTGAATATTTATGTTTTAAAAGAGCTACACTGATTCACCCCCCCCTCTCAGTGTCATTGTGATACTAACACAAGCTTACTCAAAACTTGTCCAAATCTTCTCAACAAGCTCACTTAGAACTTGTCCAAATATGCTCAACAAGCTCACTCAGAACTTGTCCAAATATGCTCAATAAGTCCTGTCTAGTACTTGCTCAAATCTGCATTGTAAGCTTCCACAAAATCTCACACAAAATCAGTCCACAAGCCTTCTCAAATACTTACCTCAAATCATCTTAACAAGTCCACATAGAACTTGTTCAATATCATAGAATCATAAAGATAATTGTTAGAGACTCAATATGTCCTATACTCAATGCTCAATCACTTTCTCAACTCAATATTATAGAAGCATAAAGAGAATTGTTAGAGACTCAATATGTTCTATTCTCAAAGCTCAATCTCAACTCAATTCAATCTCATAGAAGCATAAAGAGAATTTTTAGAGACTCAATATGTTCTATACTCAATGATCAATATCAACTCAATCTCATAGAATCATAAAGAGAATTTTTAGAGACTCAATATGTTCTATTCTCAAGGCTCAATCTCAACTCAATCAGAATATAGAATATTTTGTTTCATGGAACTTGAACAACCACTTCATACATTCACTTGATTAGTCTTAATCAACTCTACTCAACCAATCACCTCAAGAAACAACCCTTTCTTAGAAACCCTAGTCCAAGCATGTATTATCCAACTAAAAATATTTCCTACAACATTCAACAAAAAATCTCACATAACAATGATACTCATGTTTTTTTCTAACTCAATTTCAAGTTATTTGCATCACCCATTGGTTTCAACAACAATGCTAATAATACAAGGTTTTAATCACAACTTTCAATTCATAAAACCTTGAAGCATAAACTCAAAGTACTTCACTCAACCAATGGTCTAAACAACAATGCTTATCAAATAAGGTTTAATCACAACTCACAATCTAGAAAATATTGAAGCATTAACTCAACTACTTTTGAAAAAGAAACCCTAATCAAATACTTTTCACTCCAAACTTAATTTTCAATCAAGCCAACCATCTAGCTCAACAAAGAAGAATTTTTCCCATACCTTTTCTTGAAAAGTAGTTATCCTTACAAATATGCCACACTCACAATTACTTATTTGACAAACTCAATAAGGGTTAGAGGATAATTTTATATCACAAAAATAATATCACAATTACACCTTATCACTCCAACAATAACCAATATTCTCACAATAATCACAAAACACTTTATTGGAAATAACACACAACTCACAAAGTCTTAACCTTTTAATATTCCACAATAGAAAAAATTAAGACCTGAACATAAAAATAGAATTCTCCTTATACCTCCTAATAATATTTCTCAACTACCAACATTTATCACAATGCAAAGACTTCAACCACCAAAAACTTTATACCTCCAACTTAGGCATCAATAAAATAAAACATTAAAAATGTACCTATTGTGGCTGCTCCACAACGTACCCCAAAATTGGGGACCCACCTTTTTTGCATGTGTTCCAAGAAGATTGAAGTGGCCCATAGGCTAAAGATCAAGGAAAAAAGCAAAATACCACAAGGAGGAAAAGTGTCACGATATCGCGACATGTTGCGCTGTCACGGCCAAAAAAGAAAAAGTGTCGCGATATCGCGACATGTTGCACCATCGCGGCCAAAGGAGAAAAAGTGTCGTGATATCGTGACATGTTGCACCATCATGGCCAGCGGGCCAAAGGAGAAAAAGTGTCACGATATCGCGACATGTTGCAGTTTCATGGCCAAAGGAGAAAAGGTGTCACGATATCGCGACATGTTGCACCATCGCGGCCAAAAGAGAAAAAGTGTCGCGATATCGCGACATGTTGCACCATCACGGCCAAAGTAGAAAAAGTGTCATGATATCATGACATGTTGCACCGTCACGGCCAAAAGAGAAAAAGTGTCACGATATCGCGACATGTTGCACCATCACGGCCAAAAGAGAAAAAGTGTCGCGATATCGCGACATGTTGCATTTTTGCGACCAAACGAGAAAAGAAAGAACAAGAAAGAAAAGTGTCGCGATATCGCGACATGTTGCATTTTCGTGACCAAACGAGAAAAGAAAGAACAAGAAATAAAAGTGTCGCGATATCGTGACATGTTGCAACTTCGTGGCCAAAAGAGAAAAAGTGTCGCGATATCGCGACATGTTGCACTGTCGCGACCAAAAGAGAAAAAGTGTCGCGATATCGCGACATGTTGCATCTGTCGCAGCCAAAAGAGAAAAAGTGTCACGATATCGCGACATGTTGCATTTTCGCGACCAAACGAGAAAAAAGTGTCGCGATATCGCGACATGTTGCATTTTCACGACCACATAGGAAAAAGTGTCGTGATATCGCGACATGTTGCATTTTCATGGCCAAAAGAGAAAAGTGTCATGATATCGTGACATGTTGCATTTTCATGGCCAAAGAGAAAGAAAAAGTGTCGCGATATCGCGACATGTTACATTTTCGTGGCTAAAAGCAACAAAAGAGAGCAAGGAGGCAAAAGTGTCGCGATATCACGACATGTTCCATTTTCGCCAAGGTAACGGACCTGCATAGTGACGTGGACATAAGGACAAAATCCAATGAATAAGACAAAGCGTTACATAAGGAATATTTAATGATTTGAAATCATTTAAGATGGTCATTACACACGGAGGGAAACGGATGCAAGCCCATGTGGAGAAAACATAGCGAAGGGCCACAAAATGGAAACCAAAGCACACGCAGTCAGGGAAGGTGAAACGAACAGCCATCGGAAAATGAAACGAACCGTCATGGAAGGAGAAGCAATTTTTTCAGAAGTTTAAATACGCCATTCAAAGAGGCTAGAAGGGGTCGAAAATTGTTGCAAACAGAGTTGCAGATTTGAAGGCGAGAAGGCCATTCTGGACCTGTTTGAGTTGTTTTTCTTCCACAGATTGGTTTGGGAAAACCAAAAATTCTGCTATTGTAAAATGACATATTTTTAATGCGAAGTTTTCAGAAATTTGCATCTTGTGGGCAAGAAAGAAGGAGATTTTCTTTGCATGCTATGGATTTAATGTTTATTCTTTCATTTTTTTAGATTTCGAATAAATAGATAATGTTAATGCCATTTTTTTTGGGTTACATTAGGCGAATATTTGAAATCTGAATTTTATTTCGTACCCTAGGAACCAACACTTAGTCTATGGGGATTGTGCTTGTTTTGCAAGTCCAATAGGTTAGGTTGCATGCATGGAGACCTCACATCTTCGGTTTTGTCGGAATAGGATAGCATCATACTGAGTGCATTTTATTTTCAGTTTTTCTGCATTTCATTTTCATTTTCTGCATTTTATTTTTTTCCAGAAATTTTAACTTATTTTAAATCTTCAGGCATTAAAATAAACATTTAAAAAATTCCAAAATCCAAAAAAAAACAATGAACAATCACTAAAGTTTCATGATGAAATAAACCAACATTGCCCCTTGTTTATAGTTACTTGCAATCACTAAGGTGTTCCAAGCATTTAAATTGAATATCTTTATTTGAGATTACTAATACACATATGCAAATGCTAATACAACGGAGACCTTGGAGAAGTTGTTTGTTTAACTTCTTTGCAAGAGGGGATTTGGAACCCAAATCCTAAAGGAGAGTGTACTTTCACAACTGGGTGAAAATACCACTCAATAGATTGGCGCTAGAAGGAGGGCCTGAATTGTTTTATTTCAGAGTGATTTAAATGCTATAGGGATTTAAATTTTGAATATTTCATGCCCTATTGATTATTATCTTTAGCCCTCTTTTAACAATACAACCTTGTAGTGTTAAAAGGAGGACATGAATTGCTATGCATTGTTCTAACGCTTTTGATTGTTCATACAAGAATAATGTGTTTGTGATTTGATTTTAAAAATTTTTGGTCTTGACTAACGAGGTTGTCTCCATGCAATTACTTTCATTTGATTTTAATGGATACATCTCTTGGTTAATGCTTTTGATATTTGCTAGTCAATTTCATGCTTATTTGTAAGGAATTATTTTTTGTCTAAAATGTATTTGTTGTCGGTATTATGCTCTTCACTTGCGTGTAATGCGATCTTGTGAATCAGAAAGCCTACAACACGAGGAGTATGCTCTTCACTTGCGCATATGCGATCTGGTGAATCAAAAACTTACATTTTAGAATACTGCTTTGTCATGGTTCCTTCTTTCATTCACGACTAACAAATTGATTTTTCTTTGAATTTCATTAATTGCAAGATTTTTTTGTGTGTCGCAGGTTTTCTTTGAGGTATTGAGATTTTTGTCAGGTTTTGTAGGGTAGTTTCATTTACAAGCTGGACCCACCGCATCGCATCGCAACTAGGTCCAAAACAACCGAGGAAACCATATTCCAAAGCCTCTCACTCACTCATAGGAATCCAAGGAATAAAACCGAACAAATTGTGGTCCCACCAGATATTCTTGTTACAGAAGATCCTTCTGTTTTAGGTGCATCTAGCGGACTTGCACCGGTGGTGTCATTTGCCACTAGTGTACCAATTATCAGTACCATTTCCATGGTTCTTGTAGGGTTATCATCATCGATTTTGAATCAAATGGCCCAACCTCCACCACCTCCTTGGTACGGAGCCAATAACATTCCTTTGAATATTGCAGGGGATATTCACGAGATCCCTAAGAATATAGAGATATTTTTTCCCAAATACAAACCGGATGGCCCAAGGACCGCAGAAGAACATATTCAGGCCTATAGGGATGTTTTGATAAGATTGCAAGTTCAACATGAAGATGTGGCTTGTAGACTCTTCCCCATGAGCCTAGACCAAGTGGCTTACGAATGGTATATTTGCTTACCTATCGGTTCCATTACGTCATGGATGCAAATGGAGGATGCTTTTGTTAACCAATTCAGGTCACCATTAGATCCCACAATCATCTATAATCAGTTCATTACATGCAAAAGAGGCCAGGGTGAGCCAATCCAAACTTTTAATCAGAGATTTCAGAAGTGCTATAATAGAGCAATTCGACATTTTGCCATTGATCCCGCAGTAGCTTTGCAAATATATTTTGGGGCATTGGATCCTATGATGGCAATGTTTGCAAGGCAAAATCCTCAAGTTACCATGCTTGCTCTAGCCTACAATGAAGCTATGACCATTGAACAACAAATGACACCACAGAGTTATGGGTTTTCCCAGATGCCTATGGTAGGACAATATGGTCCATATGGTCAAGCTCCTATGATGAATCAGATCATAGCACCACAAATATCGAGGATAAATGCTTTGCCTTATCAACAATCATATTCATCAACACCTGCTTACGCACCCATTCCAATTCAACCAATCACATCCATTCCCCCCATTCCTTCATTTTTGCAAACTAGTCAGTAGACTATGCAAGGAGCCAGATCCGGTTAATTCTCAGGCTATAGTTCCTTTCCCCAATCCAATTTCGATTCAAAGTGTGAATCCCTACGCAAATCAAGGGGCTCAAAATCCAACTCAAATGTTAAGTCAAGATCTCACCAATTACGCAAATCCTATTGGAACTAGCAATAACATAGCTCAACCAAAAGAGATTTATTCAGAGGTTGAAGAACTCAAAAAGATAGTTCACAAATTGAGTAATGATTTGGTTCAAAAATAGAAGTATGAATCCCATGCCCCTCACCCAAATCAAAATTTCAACAATAGAGGGAGAAAGTGGAATACGAAGCCAAACAATGGGGGTGTGCCTTCCCCTATTGCTAATCAGATAGATACTTCTGCAGGACCAAGTCACTCTAGTTCCATTCTTAATATTTCTGATTTCGCGTGGGAAAAGGGGTGTAGATTGCATAATACAAAGGAGCATAATGAAAGGAATTGTCCCGAAACTGCTAGGTATACCCATTGTCTCCAAGCTCAAGTGGATGATTTGGAACTTGTGCCAAATGAGGGTCCACCCCAACATCAACAAGGAGAGGACAACATTTTGGTGGTGGAAACTCTATATCATCAAGAGAGTGAGAATGAGGAAGAAGTGGATGAGATCTTGGAATAGGAAGTGCAGGCTTTTAGAGAATTTAGAAAGGGGAACCATGGATACCATTTGAGGAGTAAGTCCAAAACCCCTAAAACATCCTCAACTCCACCAAACAATTCTATTCTTCCTCCCGATGCTAAGGCTGATAATAATCCCCCTCCTCCATCGGGAAGAGAAACGTCTAAGGACACGCAAAAAACATTGAAGCCTGAGAAGTCAACTTATGACATAGTGGAGGATTTAAAGAAGTCCAAATCTAGCCTTTCATTTTTAGAGGCGGCTAGGTTGCTTGGCCAAAAGGAAGCATTGATAAAGGCTTTGGGCTCACCTAATCAAATACAGGAAGGAAAGGAAGTCGAATCTCACATGGTTTTACGAAAGGAAAGACGAGATGTCCCTCCTTTTTTATTGACTGTGAGGATTGCTGGAAAAAATTTGCACAATTTTTTGGTGGACACAGGTGCCACAAGTAACCTCATGCCTTCAGAAATTTGTCAAATGCTGGGCCTAGAGCCTGTTTCTGCTAAATGCAAGGTTTTGCAATTGGATCGGTCTGAGGTAAATGTAGTAGGGACCCTCTACGATGTTAAGATCCAACTCAATTCTGAACCTAGGGTCCAACAGGTAGTTGATATTTTGGTTGTCAATATCCCAAGTCGATATGGAATGCTACTTGCTAGGGATTGGATGAAAAGTTTGAATGGTTATTTCTCCACCGATTGCTCGCACATGTGGCTACCCCGGAGAGGGATTGCTAATCAAATTAGAGTGGAAAATGAGCCAAGGCTTAAGGAAATCATCACAGAATTCAACAAGCCAAATGAAGTTCAATTTTTTGAACCTGAGTTAGGAGTCTATGCTTTTGATGTTGAAAGAGCTACCGAAGAACCTCAAAAAGAAATAGTTTCTTGTAGCTATTCTGAAGAAGATAATCTCGTGTGGTTTCTCAAGTTTGATGGATCTAAGTCAAAACAAGGGGCAGGAGCTAGAGTTGAACTCACTTGTCCGAGAAGTAAACCATTGTTTGCTGCCTATAGATTGCAATTTCCTTGCACTAACAACGTGGCAGAATATGAAGCTCTTATCTTTGGATTACAATTGGCTTTGAGCAAGAAGGTTAAGTGTTTGAAAGTATTGGGAGATTCGGAGTTGGTTGTCAAACAAGTTAAAGGACAATATACCTGTCGCGATAAGAGATTGAGCCTTTATAGAACTAGGGTGAGGGACCTCATTGAGGAATTTGATGCTTTTAATATATCCCTTATTTCTAGGAAAGGAAATCGTATAGCTGATTCTCTGGCGGTCGTTGCAGGCATGCTAAATCCGGTTGACATAAAAAAATGCAAGAAGTTTTCCATTGAGTTGGTCCCTTGCCCATCGATACCTGATAACGTCAGAAACTTGCAAGTTTTTGAGAATGATAGACACATTTTCAAATTTGTCACCAATTCAGGTATTTTTGAGAACCAAGTGATTGATGAAGATCAAAGGTGGCAAGAAGAAATAGAAGGAGAAAGCGAAGCTACATTTCAATCCAACAAGATACCTAAGAACATCGTTTCATTGGAGAAGATGTTTGATATGGGATATAAAGCTAGAAAAGGAGAAAGGGTTCCACTTCCTAAAGATGCATGTGACTTGATCAATATAGGGAGTGTGGATAATCCGTGTGAAGTGTACATTGCAAAGGCATGTACAACTGATGAGAGGGAAAATATAATACGTGCACTAAAGTATTACATGGATTGCATTGCTTGGGATTACAATGAGTTGAAAACGTATGATCAAAATGTTATTATGCACACCATCCCTCTAAAACTGGATTCCAAACCCTTCAGACAAAGACAACGACCTGTTAACCCATTACTTGAGCCCTTGATAGAGAAAGAGGTCAAGCGATTGTTGGATGCAAAGATAATATTTCCCGTTAGGCACTCAACTTGGGTCGCTAATCTTGTTTCGGTGAGAAAGAAGAATGGGGAGATAAGGCTATGCATAGATTTTAGAAATCTCAACAAAGCCTCACAAAAGGATAATTACCCACTACCATCAATTGATGAAATCTTGCAAATGGTGAATGGGTCTGAAATGATGTCTTTTCTCGATGGGTATTCTGGATACAATCATATTCTTATTCATCCCAATGACAGGATGAAGACGGCCTTCACAACCAAATGGGGAACATTTGCCTATAGAAGAATGCCTTTCGGATTATTAAATGCAGGCGCAACATTTCAACGTGCCATGGATTATGCATTCAAAGGGCTCATAGGTAAATGTATCATTGTGTATGTGGATGACATTCCTATGTTTTCAAAGGAAATAAAAGACCATGTGAAATATTTGAGGAAAGTTCTCCAAAGGTGTAAAGAGCACGGAATTTCTTTAAATCCAAAAAAATGCATCTTTGGAGTGACAGAAGGAAGATTGCTTGGCCATATCATTTCAAAAGAAGGTATCTCCATTGATCCGAAAAGGATAGAAGCTATCCAAAACTTGCCTCTCCTAGGTAGCAAAAAGGAATTGAGATCTTTCTTTGGGAAAATCAATTTCATGAGGAAGTTTATTTCTGGCTTCGCTGAGATAGCTAAACCACTGAATGAGATGCTCAAAAAGGATGTGAATGTCAAATGGAACGAAGAAAGTAGGGTTGCCTTTCAAAGCATCAAGGATGCTATTTCTAGAGCCCCTGTCCTTATAAGTCCAAATTATTCTAAGCCTTTCTTTATTTATGCTTTCGCATCTGAACACTCTTTTGCGAGTGTCTTGACTCAGAAAGGTGAAGATAACACAGAAAATCCCATAGCTTTTCTAAGCGCTCCTTTGAAGGATGCTCAATTGAGGTATTCCATCCTCGATAAGCAAATGTATGCACTTTTCAAAACAAGTAAAAAAATTCAGACATTACATTGTGCATAGTAGGGTCTTTGCCATTGTGCCGGACCTGCTTGTCAAAACCATGTTTGTGCAAAACGAGCTAGGTGAGAGAAGAGGTAAATGGATTTCTACCATCCAAGAATTTGACCTTGAAATTCAACCCATGAAATTAGTTCATGGACAAGGACTTGTGAAAACAATTGCTGAGAACAATCCCCAAGTCACATGCCAATATTCAAGTGGAGAGCACATTTCCAAAGATGATTGGTATGTTGATATTGTGTATTTTTTGTTAAATGGTAAGTGTCCATCACATCTTAATTCTACTCAAAGAAGAGCCTTGAGACTTAAATCTGCCAATTATCATATTAGGTCTGGTGCTCTTTACAGGAAAAATCATGAGGGAATTTACCTACGATGCTTAAATCAAGAAGAAGCTACCAATGTTTTGCAAGAGTTTCATGGTAAATACGAAACCGGCCATGGTTCGGAAAATTCAACAGCACATCAAATCCTAAGAGCGGGATATTATTGGCCCCACATTTTTAAAGATGCACATGCACACGTGCGATCTTGCCATATTTGTCAAGTGGTTGCCAATAGAGAAAGGAATGCAGCTATGCCATTACAACCTCGTAGTTGAGATGAGACCATTTGCACAATGGGGATTAGACTTCATTGGGGTTATTAACCCAAATTATTTAGATTCCCATAAATTCATACTCACGGCTACAGATTATTGCACAAGGTGGGCGAAGCAATTCCTACGAAGCATGCTACTACGGATGTGGTAATAAAATTCCTCGAAGATCATATCGTAACAAGGTTTGGAATGCCCGATTCTATTGTAAGTGATAATGGTAAGGCTTTTGTTTCCACTCAATTTGCAAATTGGGCATATGATAATAAGGTGAGTTTAAAGTTTTCGTCTAACTATTACCCTCAAGGCAATGGTTTGGCAGAATCTTCAAATAAAAATTTGTTAGCCATCATTAAGAAGTTATTGGAAAAGAATTCTCGGGATTGGCACAACCAATTAAAATTTGCTCTTTGGGCAGATAGGACTAGAGAAAAAGAATCAATAGGGAATACACCTTATCATCTAGTTTATGGGCAAGATCCAATTTTTCCTGCAAATTTGAAGCTTCAAACCCTTCGTTTCACACAAGAATACCTTGGAACCGATAATCACATTGAGGCTAGATTAAGTCATCTAATGCACCTTGATGAAAAAAGAGAAGAAGCCATGCTCCACATGAGCAAACATCAAGATGTGGTCAAAAGATGGTTTGATAAAAGAGCCAAAATTAAGTGTTTTAGGATCTCTGACTTGGTTTTATTGTGGGATAAAAAACATGATGAGAAAGGGGATCACAAAAAGTTTGATTGTCTTTGGTTAGGTCCTTATCAAATTTTTGAAATCCTAGGGGAGAGTACTTTCAGACTAAGAACTTTGGATGGGAAATATTTGACGTTACCGGTTAACGGGCAAGTTCTAAAGCATTATTTTAGCCCTTAAATCATGTGAGATTTGTATTATATTGTACATTTGTATATACTTTTGGTTTTCATGTTTTGGTTTTGGATTGGATTTCATTTTGGTTTTAAGTTTTGTGTGTTGGTCCTTATGAATGTTGACTAAGACTAGGAGAATATGAAACATCGGAATTGTATTGCAGAAAGCTCCACGAGTATCGCAAACACATTAAAGAATATCGTTTGGAACTTGTGATGCATGAAGTTGTCAGTTTTATAGATTATGGCAAAGTAGGTGGTATACTCCACCCGCGTTTCAAAAGGAGCAATGCATTCATATCTCATGTTACATTCTGCATTGCATATACATTTCATCTCAGTTGCATTTTCATTTCAAGTACAATCATTGAAAAGGTGTCGAATCCTCTTAGGATTATTACATAACATATATTAAAAGGATCCTAAGGTTGGGAACTGATGCCCAAACTATCTTGAACCAAGCACGTTCTACATACTTTAAAGAGAATCTTGAGCAAAATGGTCAAAACCATACTTGGAAGGAAAGGTGAGGCGAAAGGAGTATTTCGTGTCTGTCCTATCATGCAACATAATCCTTAAAACAGTGGTTTTTACCACTCCCATAGTGCTTAAAGCCTAAAATAGGAAAAAAGAAGGGGAAACAAAGGGGGGGGGACCCAAAGCTTGATTTGATATGGAGTAGTAAGGATAGGGTCTAATTCTCATCTCGCTTAGGTTGAGAATCCGATTCCCCAAAGCTTCTATTTTTCCCACTCAAGAACTTGAAATTCCAAAGAAAATATTTTTCATTCTACTTGTATTGCATCACTGATATTGGATTGGAAGGATCGTACTACATGTCCCTGGCAAGGATAGGTAGTCATCCCCAAGGTCCAAGAAATCAAAAGTAGAGCCAAATCTTGGATTATGGGGTTGATCTCCACCGGGGCTATAGATGCTTGGCTGGCAGTGGAGTATGCTCATGCATGGCAACATGTCTTGTCTAAAAGCAAGACCATTGACTGCTCAAACGGACAGGCTAGCCTGACAGTTTCATCCATAACAGGTTAAATCATTTTTTTCAAGATGAGGTAATGAACTCCAGATCAAGTAGTAAGGATAGGGTTAAATTCCCATCTCGCTTAGGTTGGGAATCCTATTCCCCAAAGCTCTGATTTCACTTACACTTGCACATGGGTTCAAGATGGTAGTGACACATAACCAACTTTGGGATCTAATAAATTAATTCAGTATGCATATATTTGGTCCTAAGAGGGTTTGACAGTTTTAATATGTTTGTTCATGATACTAGAAGGTTTGAGCCTTTGCAAAGTAGGTTGTTATATCTCTAGCATAGTTGTCATACATCAAATCCTGCACAAATCATTCATAGCCTTGCATACGAATCATAAGTGAAACTGACAATGGAAAGTTGAACAAGTTTCAAATGATAGGGAATGAAGCACATTGCACACACCGAGCTGATGCTTAATAATTCTAATGCTTCATGTATTTCTCATCTAGTTTCATTCTTGGGATATTTGCTAACGCTTGTATTTGAGTCTGTGTGTTTTCAGGTTGAGTTCTCACCGAAATGCTCAGGAGCATTTCCTAGCAGAGTCGCCATTTGTTGTGGCTGCTCCACAACGTACCCCAAAATTGGGGACCCACATTTTTTGCATGTGTTCCAAGAAGACTGAAGTGGCCCATAGGCTAAAGATCAAGGAAAAAAGCAAAATACCACAAGGAGAAAAAGTGTCGTGATATCGCGACATGTTGCACTTTCATGGCCAAAAGAGAAAAAGTGTCGCGATATCGCGACATGTTGCACTTTCATGGCCAAAGGAGAAAAAATGTTGTGATATCGCGACATGTTGCACCATCATGACCAAAAGAGAAAAAGTGTCGTGATATCGCGACATGTTGCATTATCGCGGCCAAAGGAGAAAAGGTGTCACGATATCGCGACATGTTGCACCGTCACGGCCAAAAGAGAAAAAGTGTTGTGATATCGCGACATGTTGCAGTTTCACGGCCAAAGGAGAAAAGGTGTCGCGATATCGCGACATGTTGCACCGTCACGGCCAAAAGAGAAAAAGTGTCACGATATCGCGACATGTTGCACTGTCACGGCCAAAAGAGAAAAAGTGTCGTGATATCGCGACATGTTGCATTTTCGCGACCAAACGAGAAAAGAAAGAAGAAGAAAGAAAAGTGTCGCGATATCGCGACATGTTGCATTTTCATGACCAAACGAGAAAAGAAAGAACAAGAAAGAAAAGTGTCGCGATATCACGACATGTTGCATTTTCGCGGCACAAAGCAAAGAGAAAGAAGGAGAAAAAGTGTCGCGATATCGCGACATGTTGCGTTTTCGTGGCCAAGTAAGAAAAAGTGTCGCGATATCGCGACATGTTGCATTTTCATGGCCAAAGAGGAAAAAGTGTCGCGATATCGCGACATGTTGCATTTTCGCGACCAAATGAGAAAAGTGTCGCGACATGTTGCATTGTCACGACCAAAGGAAAGAAAAGTGTCGCGATATCGCGACATGTTCCATTTTCACGGCTAAAAGCAACAAAAGAGAGCAAGGAGGCAAAAGTGTCGCGATATCGCGACATGTTCCATTTTTGCCAAGGTAACGGACCTGCATAGTGACGTGGACATAAGGACAAAATCCAATGAATAAGACAAAGCATTACATAAGGAATATTTAATGATTTGAAATCATTTAAGATGGTCGTTACACACGGAGGGAAACGGACGCAAGCCCATGTGGAGAAAACGCAGTGAAGGGCCACAAAATGGAAACCAAAGCACATGTATACAGGGGAAGGTGAAACGAGCAGTCAGGAAAGTGAAACGAATAGCCATCGGATAACGAAACGAACCGTCATGGAAGGAGAAGCAATTTTTTTTAGAAGTTTAAATACGCCATTCAAAGAGGCCAGAAGGGGTCAGAAATTGCTACGAGCAGAGTTGCAGATTTGAAGGCGAGAAGGCCATTCTGGACCTGTTTGAGTTGTTTTTCTTCCACAGACTGGTTTGGGAAAACCAAAAATTCTGCTATTGTAAAATGACATATTTTTAATGCAGAAGTTTTCAGAAATTTGCATCTTGTGGGCAAGAAAGAAGGAGATTTTCTTTGCATGCTATGGATTTAATGTTTATTCTTTCATTTTTTAGATTTCGAATAAATAGATAATGTTAATGCCATTTTTTTTGGGTTACATTAGGCAAATATTTGAAATCTGAATTTTATTTCGTACCCTAGGAACCAACACTTAGTCTATGGGGATTGTGCTTGTTTTGCAAGTCCAATAGGTTAGGTTGCATGCATGGAGACCTCACATCTTCGGTTTTGTCAGAACAAGATAGCATCATACTGAGTGCATTTTATTTTCAGTTTTTTTGCATTTCATTTTCATTTTCTGCATTTTATTTTTTTCCAGAAATTTTAACTTATTTTAAATCTTCAGGCATTAAAATAAACATTTAAAAAATTCCAAAATCCAAAAAAAAACAATGAACAATCACTAAAGTTTCATGATGAAATAAACCAACATTGCCCCTTGTTTACAGTTACTTGCAATCACTAAGGTGTTCCAAGCATTTAAATTGAATATCTTTATTTGAGATTACTAATACACATGCAAATGCTAATACAGTGGAGACCTTGGAGAAGTTGTTTGTTTAACTTCTTTGCAAGAGGGGATTTGGAACCCAAATCCTAAAGGAGAGTGTACTTTCACAACTGGGTGAAAATACAACTCAACAGTACCTTTGCCTTTGGAGAGTTTTGAACTCTGAACGCAGCCCTCACAAAGTCTTGCCCATGGTGCAAACACCACATGAGATTACAAGCTTATTGGGAAGGAAGAAGCACCACGTGCTTCAAGACTCCTTCCTAGTCTTGCAAAAATGTATGCGCCTATGATTGGCTCCTTCAACACGTCCATAAAATGCTTCCATGGGATTCGAACACTAACCACCATGCACACCAAAATGTACACTTGCAACCCACTTTCCACTAGGCTAAAGTGCCTTGTTGGCTTCCAAACAATCAATGCGCTTGCTTTTATCCTTTTTGCCATCAAGTCAAACTATGGAGTTTGCACAACACTATCATGAGCTCTACATTAAATTCGATGTGCTTCTTTTTCAAATAGAGCAAGGGTAAATAGGTAACTTAATTTTGGAATGGTATTAATATGCATTCTCATTATATTAAAAACGTCGATGCTTCCCTTGTCTTCTACGATGTCGATGAAAATAAGCTTTGCCTTGTTTAAATCCAACCTTTGGATTTATTTAAAATATGCTTTGGTCTTCAACCTTTAACCCAACCTTTGGGTTTATTAAAATATTTTGACTTTGTAAACCCACTTTTGCAATATAAAATATTGTAATGAAAATTACAAATATTTTATTTGGGTTTACACCATGGCACTTCTAACCATTATAATATTTCACCTTTGATAAAGTTCTTTTTAATATTTGTTTATAAAATTTAAATTCATCTTGAATTTAAATAATTTATAAAATAAATATTATCACTCCTTTTTAAATTCTATCTTTCGCACTATTTCACTCGAACTTCTGGCTTCTTGCAAAATATAAAATAACTATCTTTGTCACATTTATTTCCTTCCTAATTATTTGGAATTAATGATGACTCCTTCTGGTGGAATGAATGGTGATATCAATGACAACTTTGACTTAGGGACTCAAAATGTCCAACACTTCTAAGGTTATAACACATATTAAACCTCCTTGAAGTATTCCATAGAATACCCAATTCTTCCTCTAAGGTTACACATAGTAAAACTCCTGCAATATTTCCATAAAATACATTTTTCTTCCTTTGAGGTTACACACAATAAACCTCTTACAAGTACTTCATAAATTACCAAACAACATCCTTCATTTAAGGTTATACATAGAGAAACTCCTACAAGTTCCAAATACGAAATATTCTTTGCTTGAGGTTATGTTGTAGATACCAAATCCTAAAACTCCACAAAATCCATCCATCCCACAAATATGCATAGTAAAATAATATACCTAAGGTTTAACTTAGGCATATTTTCCTGTATATTAACTTATTTTCTAGTTTTTATAAAAATCTAGAAAATATCCCTTAGGATACATTGTCTCTCCCTTTGAAATGTGTCCTAGCCATCATTACCCCTTCCCTTGCCACATCTCTCACACCTCACTCCACTCTCACCTACTTACATGCCACCACTCCACCTAAGTGAGATACTTTAAGTGACTCACTCTAACTGCCTAGGATAGGTGGTTACCTAGTCCCTACCACTTGGTAGCCCTGGATTACCGCCTATCCTCACCCTCATTATCTCCCAAAACTCTATAAATGCTCCACCATTTGATCAACCAAGAGAGGACTACAAATATATCATCATGCTACCAAAATTATGATTTGAGAACATCAACATTTTTGAATTTTGAGCCATCGAACCCGAGGAATCCCATCCTAAGATTTTTTTCCCAGTCCCAAACATAGACCTATGTTTATATAGTTAAAAAATTAGTCCTATAGGTGCACAAATTCAACTCTACATTTGACCAACCAACCACAAATGCATCACTGCATTTGACCATTCCTAGACGTAGACCTGTGTTTCCACAGGACCCGATCAGTCACTTTAAGCATAGGTTAGATAGGAAAAATACATAGTAAGGTTTTATATTGATTTTTTATTCAGTTGCATATCATTTTATATTCTGTAAAAATTTATTTTCAAGAGTTATGTAGCTCATTTTCATTTGTATCAAATCAAGCCTCATACAGTGGAGATCCTTTAGGTGTTACTAACTCTTTGAATGTTGTAGGATTGTGTGTGTAGGTGAAATATTTTTTAATGTTTCTAGAGCAAGTATGTCCCATGAGGATACCCAATCCTATACAAAATATTTATTGTAGTAGAGAAGACCGTCAACACCCACCATCGATTAGATTTTCCAAAGGGGCTTCCTCCCTTGTGCCTATTCTACTTTGACAAAACAAGTAAATAATATTCATTTGTAATCATACCCTTGCAATTTGGGGTACATAATTATTGTAAAATAGGAGACCAAGAATCCATTAAATTTTAATATAAAATCTCATGTTATTTGCACATTGCTTATTTCAGTCTTCCATTGTTTGGTTGTATCTTATTTGCTTACAAATTGGTGATCACGATGAGAACCCCAAAGGGTTCTATTTTTCTTGTATTACTATTTTTAACTTTCTAATTTATCTCTATTTATTGGTTGTAGGTTTTCAAAGCTCCATTTTGCAAATATCATAGAATAATTCTCAAGATTTTTAGACTATTTTTAGCCCCATGCAAACACAACCCTAATTTTGGGAGCCTATACAAACATAGCTCTACATTTGGTAGACCTACACAAACATAGCCCTGTGTTTGAGAATCTATGCAAACACAATCCTATATTTGGAGAGATCAAAAGGAAATCTTAAGGCATCAGGTATGTGATCTAGAATAACGTTTCAATTTAAATTTACCTCTAAATGAAAAAGGAAGTCTTTCTATTTTTGTTTCTAGAGAGTGAATGTTAGTATTTGCATAAAATTAGGAGTGTGTATTAGCATTTGCATTGTTGTAGGCATCAAAAATTAAAAGTGTATTCTAGGGTGTATTATTTAAATTTTATGTTACAAAAAGGTTATAGCTTGCATCCAATAATTAATTTGCATTAATAGTTGCATTTGAGGACACATTCCAGCTTATTTTATCCCCTAAATTGATTTTGAAATACAGTTAGAAATGCATACATGCATTTGTCTAGTTATAAACACAGACCTATGGGTCCCCAAATGTAGACCTACATTTATCAAGTCACAAACATAGCCCTACGAGTCTCTAAATATAGCTCTGCATTTGGTCATATGTCTCAAGTCCACTTTAGAGATATTTTGAAGCATTCTATCAGTCTTAGCCATGCAGATGCTTGGAATTTTATATCAAAAACCTACTCTAAGGAAGCTATTCAATAACTCTATTCATCCTTAAATACCATCACCATATTATCCTATTGATTTTATGCTATCAAATTTTGATAAATTCAAATAGGATGAAGATCCCTAAGAGCATGTAGGTGCATTCATCCATGCATGCTTCAAAATACAAGAGAATTACCATTTGATGCACCAAAACTTCCCTCAAACATTCGAAGGAGATGACTTAGAATGGTATAACCATTTACCCCACCATAGTATCTACACTTTTATGCAATTAGCAAATCAATTTCTAGAGTGGTTATCTCTAAATGTTAGAAAGAAAACCACATTGAATCAACTATTTAACTTACATCAATTTTAAAATGAGTCAGTTTATGACTATGGAAACCATTGGAGGGTAGTTATAACTAAATTCTCATTCACCCTCCCCATGGTGGAACTCACAAAAATATTCATAAGGAGTTGTTCGTAATCCATCACCTTACTATTATAGTTATAACAGTATACAACATTCGAAGAAGTACTCGCTCAAGCTAGAGTAATCAAGGAAATTAAAATACAAGAAGGTGAGATCAATCTTAAGAAAAATGAATGGAATAACATGAACCAAAGGGGAAATATTTAGGGCTAATAAAAGTCTACCCAAGTGAACAAAGTAGTCTTGAGTGTGCCTTAACCACAAACCCAACAAACTCAAGTCCAATACCAACAACCCCAAACCAACCACCATAGCAAAAATAATGATATCAAATGATATCATCCCCACCTCAAATACAAAATCAAGGTAATGCAATGACAAATCATTGATTCCCACAATACAATAGACTAGCTTGCAATTACACACCACTCCCTGAGCCACTTTCTAGCATCTTCCAATGGTTTTATGAGGCACAAATGATTATACTACCACAAATAAAACCTAAAGATCTAAATATACCATGTGGTAGGTCATACAAGGAGTACCAATATTATACCTTTCATTATTAGAATGTTCATGATATTAATGATTGCTATTCATTCAAGGATATAGTGCAAGACCTAATTGATAAGGGGACTATTAATATTGATAACCCTTTAGCACAACAAAACCATAACCTTGGTATTTATTAAACAACTCTTCCTCGTCATGAGGTAAATCAATAAAAAATGAGGGTGTCAACTTCTACAGTTCCCCCAACCAAGTCAACCATATATATAATGCTAAAAAATACCAATATTTTGTGTGTACTATCCATATATTCATCCAATGTTAGATAAATGCCAATCACACATAGTAATCAAATGAACTAGCACCAGTGGTACTCCCTCCTATGGCACCATCAATAGTCATGCCTCTACAATTAGAGCACATCAACCCACATCCAATTCATCTGTAAAACCATAAGATAAATCATCACATTGAGGAGTCGGTTGATGCATAGTTTAAAATTATCTTCGACCAAACTATCGATTTATGAGTTGATACAACAATCTCCCCTATATCATGAAGCATTGATGGAGATCCTAAAATCCATTGAAGTTTAGATACAAGATATCAATACTTTTGTAAATTTTATGGAAATATCTAGACATGCATGGAATCATCAATTACATTTTATGATTTTGATATCAAAACCATGCCATTAAAGATACATAACCCTTCATTGCACATCATAGCTCATATTGATCAAAATCCTTTCAAACTAGTGCTAATCAACATTGGCTCCTATATTAATATTATCACCACCCCAATACTTCAACACCTTAATATTCCATCATCACATATCACTAGATTCATCTTTACCTTGTGATCTTTCAATGATTCTCTATGATCTACAGTCAGAATAGTTGCACTTCCTATGCAGGTGGAGGTCAAATTCATTCACACAATATTCCATATCCTAGAGGAGGCCATGCAATATAAAATGCTCTTTAGAAACCCCTAGATTATAGACATGAAGAGTGTACCCTCAATATTACATCAATACCTATAATACGTGCATGAGGGATAAGTTCATTGTAGACCTGTAGATGAAGTGTTTTCAAGTACTAAAAATTCATTTTTAGCCCATATACACTATCCTTTCCATCCACTCACTTATCCATCAGCCTACTAACCACTCAATAAACCCCATGCCAAGGCACCTCATAAATATCACCCATTTATGATATTATTATCATAGTTGATCATACCTCCACATCCCAAACCATCAACCCAAATCATGCTTCATACTCCACCTTATATCACTTTCCCATCACACCTCATCATCCTATAAATAAACCCTCATCTTCATCAAGTTACATCCCTTCACCTCAACCAAATGAATATATTCTCACCCCTCCAACCTTTACGTAGGGTGGTAGACCTCCACATTACAAAGTCAACTACCCAACCCTTCATCAATACCAACAATCACTTATTACCTCCCATCACACACCAATCCCACTCTTTAAGATCCCATCGTCACCCAGCCTCATCTTGAAAACCAACTAGTTATCCACTCCACTCAACAAAATCCTCCTCTACCTCCACTATTTGAGCCATAGGTCTCTCTTGAGGTCTCTATCTCCATCCATTCTCCATATCAATTCGCACCCATGCAAGTTGTATTCCATCTTGTCAATCCAAGTATTGGCAATTACATTGTTTCGAATATCACAATAACCACACCCATGAATGAGACTTTTATTGATTTTTATCACCCATGTGATCCACCTTTAGCCATTGGTGTAGCTTATAACATGGTTTTATATCTCAATTGAATAAAATTTGAATATAAGAATGTTGATTCTTTATCCAATCCACCTCCCCCTGATGAACCCCAATAATAATTTTGTGCTAATATCAAGTATTTTTCCAATCCAAATTTCTTGATGCAATATTATTTATGGGTTAACTAGAAATGATATGGTTTAGGATGACATGAATATGGTATTTTTAACATATTTTATCCACACTATTTAGAGGGGCATGAACTCTTTGGCCTGGGATATAGGTCACAATCCTCTATATCCTCCTTCGAGGAATAATTTCAACAACTTACCTTAAATATCAATGAGGAATATGATGAGGATAGTGATTATAGTAACAATGAATATATAGACCCTAATTTTGTGCCTCTATTGTGCAAAGCTTTTCCAAAAATATGACCACACATTTCCATGATAAACTCAATTTTCAATGATAAATTTGAGGAATACTTTGAGGAGGAATTTAGCATGCTCTTGATCTCCTTTAACAACTCTAAAGAATAGACAGTCCTCATTACTCCCTTCATCTATGAGTATGATTTTTACCTTCACATATTTCCTATCCATCAACCCATCTTTCATCTCCTCCTCCCTCTCTAGTGGCCCGATGCACAAGTTGATCCACCAGATCCACCTTGATCATCTTTTTCACATCATGATAATCCATCTATATTCAGTTAGATACTCTCTCAAGAGTGGGAATAAGAGAACCCACCCTCCATATCATAGCCACCACAATTCCTGAAAGAACGAGGATATGAAAGCAAAAAGGAAAGCGAATATGCGAAATGCAAATGAAAACCGGACTCAACGCTAAATCCTAGAAACTTGAAAGCGCATGAAAAGAGGGAAAAACATGAGCGAATCAAAATGAAACAAATGGTAATAAATAAGACAGACTTTTTTATTGATATATTCCAAACTCATTTACAATGTGCATCCTCCCCTTACAAGGGCTAGGATAATTTAAGCATGAGTTCTTGTTACATCCATGGGCGCATTTCCTTCTTCCGCGTGCCCACCTATAAAATGGGTGGACCAAAACATCACCACCACTTGGAATGATGAGTCTTGACTCCTCGATGCTCCTCCGATGTCCAAACCCTATGTTCAAAGGAACAATAAATGGTCAATAGCACCTGCGGATGAAACAAAGCATGCAATCCCCAAGCCTACGATAAGTAAATGAGAAAAATGAATTAAACTATAACTAAAATAGGTCCAAATGCTCTAAAAATTTGATAGGGGCATCAAGATACCACCAGGAAGGTTCTACAAAAATAACAATTAGGAAATTCCTCACCAATTTGAATTAGCTCTGGGGCGGGATGAATTCACCTGCAACAAAATGTCGAAAATATACTATCCCAATGTCCTACCTAGGAAGCTCCAAAAGACCTAAAAACTTGGGATTAGCTAATTGGGGGAATTTTGGGAAGACCCAAATGGTCAGATTTTCCCAATTTGGCCTCCATCAATGGGAATCTGATGAGGCTACCTACAGATTAGTAAAAGCGAACAAAGCTAGAAATATGATCAAAATTGCTCAAAACGAGACGAGATTCAAATGACAACCTATCTAAACATCATATAATTGAATGAAAAAATGAAATAAATCAAATCTACCATGGAGTTCCCATCACTCCAAAATGGGCGATTAGGATTGTGGCAGTGTGGGATGGGGCGCCCATGGGGCAGGCCGCCTGCCATTTTGAGACCTGATTTCACCACCAATCCACTTGGGATGGATCCAAAACCTCTTGTATGGTATTTTTAGAAAATTTGGTGGGGTATTGTGGCCAAATTTTGGGTTTTGGGATCAAGATTCATCCTCCCAATAGTCACCCAATGACATCCTTTCTAAAGGAGATCAAGGATGTGAAAGGCGCAAATCTGAAAGGTGTGAGATGTGTAAATAAAATGACAACACTTCGTTGCTCTAAAATGCTACTTCTCTTCATATCTTGGGGTGAGGAAACTCACCAATTTATAGACCTAGAGGTCTCTTTAAATGGCATGTAGAGGTGCCACTTGGCAATCATGCCTTCCCAGTGGGAAGGAGATTCCTCCCTGAATTGGGACTCCATGACTGACCTTGCAAATGCCTCTAATGCTCGAAAATGCTCACCCATACTCCCATGCAATGAAGGAAGCATTGAGTGGCAGATCTGAGCTACCATTTGTCAAGATTTGACTTTTTGTCTGTCAAACCTGTAATTCACCCCACCCCGAAGCGAATTCATAATTTGTCACTGGGTGGGGCGAATCCCAGTTTGAATTCATCCCAGGGTGGAACGGATACTGAGCAAAGTGCCTGAAGGTGCCAAATTGATCTCTAACCTTCCAAAACTATTGTGAGAGTGGTTAGGACCACTGTTTGACCTCTGTGGGCTGCCATTGGGGCTGTGTGTATCAAAGCGATCAGTGTTTGTAGTCACATAATCGGATTGGTGTTGTTTTGGTGTCTATAGATGCCCCTTTTTAGGATGCGCTGTGCATGGTGCAACGTCGAGCAAAAATAGATAACCAAAGCATTAATGATTAGGGTTTCTCAATAACCTAACCAAATTTTGATGCCCCAAGGATGGAAATGGCATGCATTCTTGAATCTTTGCTTCTGATGAGCGAAGGAACTCAATTCAAGTGTTAACCTTTTTTGGTGAGGTGTTACTTGATCTTGGACATTGATCGGTCATGAATAGGCAAAGGGTGCAACCTTTTGTCTGTGAGAACCTTGAGTTCATGATTCATAAAATGCCAAGTGATTTGATCAGGTTGTGATTATTTCTTGTTTACTACCCCAAGCAGGAGCGTAATTGTCTTTGTCAATGATTCTTTGAATGAATGTCGTTTTCCTTAATTGGGTGTGTGTTTGTTGATTGGTGACTAAGTGTGACTACCCCCTCAAGCGACGAATCGATGAGGGAATGACCTTCATGAGAAAAATGATGAGTCGCTTGACCCAAGATGACTTGTGCAAATGTGCCTTTATATTCTTATCCTTGAACGTGTGTGCAGTTTTCTGACATTTAGACCTGTTTTTGGCAGGTGTTAACCCTTTTTGGTGACACTTTTTGGAGCTAAAATTGGCAGAAATTTGTCCTCCCGTGGAGCAGTCCGGCTATGGTAGCCTTCTTAGGGAGTAGGATAGTGAAAATTTGTAACCCCAATTTCAGTTTTGGATGCTAAGAATGTCAGGCACGAAGGCGCCTTCGTTTGGCAGTGTTATTACTATTTTTGGGTGGGTTTTTGACCCTTTTGCTGATGCTATTTGGGGATGAAATTCTTGAAAATCCGTCTTCCCGTGGAGAGGTCTAGATATGGTAGCATTCTTAGGGAATAGGGTAGTGAGTATTTGTTACCCTGACATCTATTTTGCATGCCCAGAATGCCAAGTTCCAAAGCATTCTCATCGGGCAAGTTTATTAGGTATTTTGGTGCATTTTTGTTCAATTTTTGTTGTTTTTTTTAATTTTTGCCCTGAATTCATCCCAGGGTGGGACGAATACCAGCTTAGTATTTGTCCCAGGGTGGTATGAGTGCTAACCAAAGTGCTCATCCTAGGGGGGAACGAATATAAGCTCAAAAGGCCTATTTAAAGGTCAAAACTAGGGTTTGGGCTCATTTGCATTTGAATTTTCTTGTGATTTGGAGCTCTAGGGAGGAGGAGGTTAATTCTGCGAAGTGAAGCGTTGCCAAATTTCTCCCGACATCATGAGTGCACAAACCGGATCGAGCAGTGGAGCCGAAGCGAGACCAGTAAGTGCTCCCTAGTGTTATTGCTTTTGTTTTACGTTTTAAAACTGCAAGTGTTTTGTTTAATTTTCTTTGTGATGATGTTTTCCAAAATTTAAAATTGAAACCCTGAAACTGAGTTGAACACAACCAAGACTTAGTTTACAACTAAATGACAAACGTAGTTAAAGCCTAGGTAAAGAATTGTTATTTTTATTTTAACTAAAACCCTAGGATAAATGGAACGTAAAACCCTAGTTCTTAGGTTGAGTTGGTCAGTTTTAAAACGTAGGTTACAACCCTAGGTTTAAAACTGTTATTTTAATTTTATTTTGTTTGTGCAGACTTTGTCAAGTTTAACTTAGAATACAAAAATTCGAAGACTGACAACTGGACTGACAAATTATTGTGTTTTTGTTAATTAATCAGTTTAGAGTTTAAAAACCCTAGGACTGACAAATTATTTTTTTTTTGAATTTTTTGTTTTGTTTTTAAATTTATCAGTTAGGGTTAGAAACCCTAGGACTGACAAATTAATCATTTCTTTTTTTTGTTTTGTACTTGTTTTTGTGATTAATTAATTATTTAGATTTTAAAAACCCTAGGGCTGACAAATTAATGTTTTTGAATTTTGTTTTGTTTTTGGTTGTACATTGGTAGGCAATGATGTATATTCATGTTATTGTTGTACAGTTTTTTTTTTTTTTTATGATTGTAATGTTTTTGTTTTTTTTTCTTTTGCAGGTTGTGAAGAGCTGGTATCATGTACCTACTACTTTTGCTGAAGCATGAGGGGCACTAACAGTGGTTGACTAGGAGTGGCTTGATGCCCTTGGGCTCAAGAAGGTGGCTCGACTGGAGCCTGTGGTCGGGGATCGTGCTTATCTAATAGCCCTGATCAATCTGTGGGATCCCCGGACCAACACCTTCCATATCCCAATAGGGGAGGTGACAGTGACCTTGGAGGATGTATATCGGCTTCTGTAGATTCTGATAGATGGACTGCCAATCAGGACATCACCGCATGATCAGCAGACCGCTGTACTGATATGATGCTTTAGGCATGGGGAGGAACTAGGTGTGGAGGATCCAGTGGAGAGGGCAAATGGTGACTACCAGATTGGTGGGATTTTGGTCCGATGGTGGCTAGAGAGGGGGGTGTTGGGAGTGAGGCATGCATTCCTTATGGGCCTCATTTCCAAAATGCTACTACCTGATTCGTCAGGTGCGAGGTTCCCGTGGAACCTGCTGGATTTGGTCTAGCGGTTGGTAGAGTGGCTGACGAAGGCACCGCTAATCATGAGCTGGGGACAGACACTTCTGGCATAGCCCTATGGTGAGCTATACAAGGTCCGCTATTGGAAGCAAAAGGGGATTAGCTATAACTATCTATTGTAGAGCTAGGCTTGGTAGCACATAGCGGTGGAGAGGCCAGCCGGGTTACCGTGGACGACTCAGACGAAGATGGAGGACAAGGATATAGGATATGTGATTCTATGGTGGCAGTCTGGGGAGCAGGGATAGAGTCAATGGTGGGTAGGTTTCATAGGGAACTATGCCGATGCCCTCGCTTGGCTTACTCCAGGGGAGGTGTTTTGGTGCCCTTATCAAGACTGTCTAGCCTGGCCGAAGGCTGGAGAGTGGCTTCGATAGGTACGTAGGGAGCGGTGGATAATTGGGCGGCATGGGACCGAGCATGAGTTATTCCCCTATAGCCAGGTGACATGATAGTTTGGGGTGTGCCAGGGGTTTCCTGGGGAGCCTGTGGTCTATCAGTGTTGGGGGGACGAGAGAACTCTGGACTGATCGATCATCACGCTACTAGGCGAAGATTCAAACGTGGTGATCGACGTCCCGGATGTGGATGACGTCGGGACTACCGTAGAGTACGACCAATGGTGGGTACTGCAGCGATGGCGGGGATAGGGGCCACTGGGAGGCACAGAGGTGGTAGCGATGGGCGATGAGGGTGTTGAGGCACCAGGAGATGATTGGGGGGCTCCTTGGGAGGATGCAGACATGGTGGAGGTGGAGGATGAGGATGTGGATTTGGGGGTTCCAGATTAGCCGGAGATGTAGGACATCACAGAGCAGTGGGAGCCAAAGTAGGCTACTATTCTAGATATGCCCATGTCTCAGGCAGATGCGAAGGACACGAAGTCTGGGATACACGCTGAGAATGCACGGTTGGAGGTGCTGTTGCAAAGGCACGATGAGGAGTTGGGGGATGCGCTGCAGGAGAGGGATATACTGCGCATGCAGCTGGTGGAGCAAGAGAATGCATTGGATGCTTACCACTGGTAGGATGGGGGTACTAATGCTGCACAGTAGAGGGATCTCCTATAGATGCAACTGGAAAAGAGGGATAGGGTTTTGGCGTAGCGCGATGATGTAGTAGCTTATTATCGTCAACGGGAGGCAGAGTGGTTGCAGCGGGAGATAGATTGGTCTTGACATCAGATGGATATGGAGGGAGAGATTATCTACCTTGATGGGTAGTTACCTGAGCCCCTGGGAGGTGGATCATCATGCCAGACAAGGGGCAGTGATACTAAGCAGTCAGCATCATCTCGTCGCAGGCAACTGGATGAGGGAGGGGGTAGCAAGCATGATGCAGGGGCTAGCAGTAGCTGCCCTACGGGATCCCATAGGACCAACACCACGAGGGTAGTTCCTGTCACACCGATCCTACGTGATCATGGTGGCCGATGCCCTAGGCTTTGGGGTTTTTGAGCTTTTGGATTGTTTTGTTACGGGGTCACAGGACTAGTTCATTGTAGTCGACGGGCATTTTTGATGATATATACAGATGACTTTACTTTGTTTATGCGAGTGATGATTTGATTTTATGCATTATGAGTGATGAGTATGGATGTATGCATGTTAATTTATTTTGATGGATGCATATGTTATGATGAATGCAAATGTTTTTAAATTTTAGGATATGCAAATGTAATGGATGAATTGAATTTGTGTTGTTTGGTGAGAGCACCATAGACTGTTTAGGACTTTTGTGTTTTGGTGATTGCTGATGGCAATGCAAGGATGAATGATAGCATCGTTGGTTTAGAAATGTAGCTAAGGTTTTCTGAGACTCAGACGATTTTAACTCACTAGCCACAACTGTACTTTATCTTACTAGACTTTTGGACAAGGTATGAATCAGACTTGACTTTGACCCAGTTATTTCACATCCTTGTGTGTGCAATTAAGTTCATTTATGTGGTATTTGTCAGGATACCACCAGTGCCGGATAGGATGTCAACCAAACCTATACTGAGGATCACCTAATTAGCTCCACTAACTCCTTTTTTGTATTTAGTCAGATTAATCTGTGGTGCTATCTAGGGTACCATAAGCTAGCTCATCCACATGCAAACATTGATATGTACACAAGTTAATGTGATAGATATATCATCATGTGGGAGGTTTACCGCCAGTGACCGATAGGCTATCCACCAAACCGGTACTGAGGTTTGCCTCATGACCTTTCAGAATGCTAAGAGTTCTAGGGATTCAAGTTCGACTCCTATTGTGGCTGATCCACAACACACCCCAAAATTGGGGACCCACCTTTTTTGCAGGCTTTCAGAGAAAATCTCAGTGACCCAGATGCTAAAAATGAAGAAAAGGGGCAAAAAAATGCACAAGTATAGAAAGTGTCACGAAATCGCGACATGTCGCTCCATCGCTGCTAAAAAATGAAAAGTGTCACGAAATCGCGACATGTTGAGCCGTCGTAGTCGAAAATGAAAAGGTGTCACGAAATCGCGACATGTTGCTCCGTCACGGCCGAAAGAGGAGAGAGAAAATGCAAATGGAAAGGCGTAGCGAAATCGTGACATGTCGCAAAATCATGGGTCAAACCAGTCAAACAGGGCAAAGCAGAAAAATGTCGCGAAATCGCGACAGGAATCAGCAAAGAGGCATGAAGCACAAAAATGGTCGCGAAATCATGACAGAAAGCAGCCAAAGCAGCGCCGAGCAAAAAATGTCATGAAATCGTGACAGATTGCAGCTAAAGCAATACGGATGAATGAAACATCGCGAAATCGTGACAAGTTGCAGCCAAAGCAGCGTCGAGCGAGAAACATCGTGAAATCATGATAGATTGCGGGTGGAAGGCATGAAATGTAAAATGGTCACGAAATCGCGACGACATTGAGCGAAAATGCACAAGTGTAAAAAGCGTCGTGAAATCGTGACAAAATCGAGCGAAAGGGTCCGAAGCATGAAAACGTCGTGAAATCACGACAGAAACGAGCCGAGGCGTACGGAAGGAAAAAATGTCGCGATATCATGACAGCATGCAGCGAAGGTGCCCGAAGTGGAAAAACGTCACGATTTCGCGACAGGTTGCGGGCAAATGGTACGAAACAGAAAAGTGTCACGATTTCGTGACAGAAAGCCGCAGGATACTCCGAATGAAAAATCATCATGATTTCGTGACAAGAAGCAGCCGAAGGCGTACGGACATGGAAAGCATCATGATTTCGTGACATGTCACGAAATCGCGACATGTCACATTTTCACTGGGCATGACGGCAAGAAAGGCTGCTGACAGGAAAGCGTCGCGATATCGCGACATGTCACGATTTCGTGACATGTCACATTTTTGCGGCTAGGAAGGCGAACAAACTGCATGCTATTTTTGTCATGATTTTCATGAGGACTATTATAGAAGGCACAGAAAGCGTGAGACACGTGGCATACAGGTGTCGGAGTTGCAGAAGCGTTACATGCAGTGGCAGATTTCGAACGTTTCGGCATCGAGCATGAAGTGAAAGCATCGAAAAGGCGAGAATTTGAAAAGACGCATTCTGGGAGGTGAAACGAAGCGACGCAGGTGAACCGAAGAGCCGTGCTAGATAGTATAAAACTTGGAAGCGCAGATTGAACAGGGGTTGGAAATTGCTGCTAGCAGAGTTGCAGAGACAAGGGCTGCATGCCATTCTGGGCCTGCACTTGGAGCAATTTCCTTCATTTGTTCTGGATTTGTAATACCTGGAACATTCTGTAATTGCAATTGATATACCATTTTAATACAGAAAATAGAGAGAGTTGGCATCTCATTGATGAGAAAGAAGGAGTCATTTCTGCATGTATAATTTAATGTTTATCTTTCCCTTTCAGATTTTAGGTTTATAGATGGAGTTTAATGCGAGTCCTCTCGGTTGCTTCATGCGAAGGCCTAAAATTTGAAATTATAGTAAAAACCCTAGAAACCCGCACCTAGCTTATCAGGATTGTGCGAAAGTGCAGATTCAATAGGTTAGGTTGCATGCAGAAACCTCATTATCTTCGGTTTTATCAATCAAGATGGTAGCATTCTGGACATAGTTTAGTTGCATCTTCATTTGCATGTATTTTATTTTCAAACCCTTATTTTACTTTCTGCATTTTAATTACAATCATTTAAATAAATAACTGAAAATCCATTAAAGCTCAAAGTCCATTGCAAATCCAAATTAAAGTAAACTACAGTGCCCCTTGTTAATATCCACTTGCAACCCTAAGGTATTCCCTGCATTTACATTGAACAACATCATTGGTGTTTTAGAACCAACATAATAGGAACCTTGGAGAAATTATTTTGTTATAAGTTCTTTGCAAGCAGAGGATTTTGGGACTCAGATCCTACCGGAGAGTGTGCTTTCACAATCGGGTGAAAACATCACTCAACAGATTGGTGCTAGAAATATGCTAGAAGGAGGGCCCAAATCGGTTTACTTTATTTTGGTTTCATACATGAATAATATCTTTTGATTTAATTTTGAAATCTTTTCTTAAAGCTCACAAACAGCTAAACTGCAGCTTTTGTCTTCTTTTGTTGCAGGTTTTCTTTGAAATAATCGAGGGTTTCATCAGGCAGGCTGGACCCACCGCGTCGTATTGCGACCAGGTCCCAAACAACCGGAGAAACCATTTTTCATGACCTTACTGGTACTCCCAAGAATAAAACCAAGCAAGTCGTAAGCTCACCAGTCACAAAAGACCTATTTTCTCCAGGAACATCGAGTGGACCTACGCCCGTAATATCAGTTGCCACTAGTGTTCCTATTGTCAATAATATTTCTACTGCTATTGTAGGTTTGTCTTCATCAATTTTGAGTCAAATGGCTCAAGCTCCAGCAGCTCCTTGGTATGGAGCTAACAATACTCCTTTGAATATTGTTGGGGATATCCATGAAATCCCCAAGAACATTGAAATATTTTTGCCTAAATACAAACCAGATGGCCCAAGAATAGCAGAAGAACATATCCAAGCCTATAGGGATGTTTTAATTAGGCTGCAAGTTCAATATGAAGATGTGGCTTGCAGACTTTTTCCCATGAGCTTAGATCCAATAGCATATGAATGGTATATATGCTTGCCAACTGGTTCAATCACTTCTTGGACACAAATGGAAAATGCCTTTGTTAATCAATTTAGGTCGCCCTTGGATCCCGCAACCATTTACAATCAGTTTATTACATGCAAAAGGGGCCAGGGGGAACCGATCAGAATGTTTAATCAGAGATTCCAAAAGTGCTATAATAGAGCAGTTCGGCATTTTGCCATCGATCCCACAGTGGCTTTGCAGATATATTTTGGGGCATTGGACCCCATGACAGCCATGTTTGCAAGACGAAATCCTCAAGTCACCACACTCGCTCTAGCCTATAATGAAGCCATGACTATCGAGCAACAAATGACACCACAAGGCTACGGGTTTACCCAGATGCCTATGATGGGACAGTATGCTCCATATGGTCAAGCTCCCTTGGCAAGTCAAGTCATGGCACCTCAAATGCCAAGCATGAATGCCTTCCCATATCAGCAACCGTATCCACCAGCACCCGCATATGCACCCATTCCAATCCAACCAATCACATCCATTCCACCTGTCCCTGCATTTTTGTAGAACAGTCAATCAACTATGCAAGGAACTAGCCAAGTCAATCCTCAAGCCATAGTTCCTTTTCCAAATCCAACCCCGATTCAAAGTGTCAATCCATACGGGAATCAAATTCCTCAGAACCCGACCCAAGTGTTGAATCAAGACCCCATCAATTATGCGAATCCAACGGGGGTTAACAACAATGTGATTCCACCAAAGGAGATTTATTCAGAAGTCGAAGAGCTCAAGAAATTAGTTCATAAACTGAGCAATGACAGGGTTCAACAGCAGAAGTATGAGTCTCATGCCCCTCACTCAAATCAAAATTTTAACAATAGAGGGAGGCACTGGAACACCAAGCCAAACAATAGGGGAGTCCCAGCTCCCATTGCTAATCAACTAGATACTTCTACAGGACCTAGCCAATCCAATTCTCTTTTGAATCTTTCAGATTTGGCATGGGAAAGGGGGTGCAGGTTGCACAACACAAAAGAACACAATGAGAGGAATTGTCCTGAAATTGCTAGATACACTCATTGTCTTCAGGCACAAGTCGATGATTTGGAACCGGTATCAAATGAGGGTCCATCGCAACATCAAGATGATAATATTATGGTAATGGAAACAGTATATCATCAAGAAGGTGAGAGCGAGGAAGAAGAAGACGAAATTTTGGAACAAGAGGTGCAAGCTTTTCGAGATTTCAGAAAGGGGAATCATGGATACCATTTGAGAAGTAAATCTAAAGCCCCTAAAACCTCATCAACACCTCCAAACAATTCTATTCTTCCTCCGGATACTAAGGCAAATAATAATCCTCCCCCTCCACTCAGAAGAGAAATGTCTAATGACGTGCAGAAGACAGTCAAATTCGAAAAACCAAACTATGACATAGTGGAGGATCTAAAGAAGTCCAAATCTAGCCTTTCATTCTTGGACGCGGCCAGATTGCCTGGCCAAAAGGAGGCGTTGATAAAAGCTTTGAACTCACCTGATCAAATGTGGAAGGAAAAGGGAGTTGAGTCCCATCTGATTTTGCGAAAGGAGAGAAGGGATGTCCCGCCATTCTTACTGACTCTGAGAATTGCGGGTAAGAATTTGCATAACTGTTTGGTGGACACGGGTGCCACGAGCAACCTCATGCCTTCAGAGATATGTAAAATGCTAGGTCTGCAACCTGTTTCATCCAAATGTAAGGTCTTGCAATTGGACCGTTCAGAGGTAAATGTGGTAGGGACCTTATATGATGTCAAGATTCAATTAAATTCTGAACCCAGGGTCCAACAGGTTGTAGACATTCTGGTGGTTAATATCCCAAGTAGGTATGGAATGTTACTTGCGAGGGATTGGATGAAAACTCTGAATGGCTATTTTTCAACAGATTGCTCACATATGTGGCTACCATGGAAAGGAATTGCAAACCAAATCAGAGTGGAAAATGAACCGAGGCTCAAAGAAATCATAACAGAATTTAACAAGCCGAATGAAGTTCAGTTTTCTGAGCCAGAACTGGGGGTTTATGCACTTGATATTGAGGAAGCTGCTGAAGAGCCTAAAGAGGAAATATGTCATGGTGGCTCTTCTGAGGAAAATGATTACACGTGGTTGCTCAGGTTCGATGGATCAAAATCTAGACAGGGAGCAGGAGTTGGAGTCGAGCTCACTGGCCCAGGAGGTAAACCATTATTGGCTGCCTACAGACTGCAATTTCCTTGCACGAACAATGTGGCAGAATACGAAGCATTGATCTTTGGTTTACGTCTAGCATTGAGCAAGCAAGTTAAATGCTTGAAGGTTTTGGGAGATTCTGAGTTGGTAGTCAAGCAAATCAAAGGACAGTATACATGCTCGTGACAGGAGACTAAGCCTTTATAGAACTAGGGTTATGGACCTCATGGAGGAGTTCGATGCGTTCAATATAGCCCTTATTTCTAGGAAAGGAAATCGAATAGCAGACTCTCTTGCAGTCGCAGCGGGCATGTTAAACCCGGTTGATGTAAAAAGGTGTAAAAAGTTTTCCATTGAATTAGTTCCTTGTCCATCAATACCCGATAATGTCAAGAATTTCCAGGTATTTGAAAGTGACAGACACATTTTTAAATTTGTCACGAACTCGGGTATTTTTGAAAATCAGGTGATTGATGAGGAACAAAGGTGGCAAGATGAAACAGAGAATGAAATTGAAACTGCGTATCAATCCAACAAAATACCTAAAGACGTGGTTTCATTGGAAAAAATGTTCGACATGGGATGCAAGCCCAAGAAAGGTAAAAGAGTCCCACTCCCCAAAGATGCATGTGATTCAATTAATCTAGGGAGTGCAGACAATCCAAAGGAGGTGTACATTGCAAAGGCATGTACAGATGAAGAAAGGAGCAACATAATGCAGGCATTGAAGCATTACATAGATTGCATTGCTTGGAATTACAATGAGCTGAAGACATACAACCAAGACATTATCACACATACCATCCCTTTGAAGCCAGACTCCAAGCCTTTTAGGCAAAGACAACGAGTTGTTAACCCGCTATTGGAGCCTTTAATCGAAAGGGAGGTCAAAATATTATTGGAAGCGAAAATCATTTTTCCTGTTAGGCACTCAACCTGGGTGGCTAACCTCGTTCCAGTGAGGAAAAAGAGTGGAGAGATTAGGCTGTGCATAGATTTTCGAAATCTTAATAAAGCCTCTCAAAAGGATAATTATCCATTGCCATCAATCGATGAAATTCTACAAATGGTAAATGGATCCGAAATGATGTCCTTTCTTGACGGGTATTCTGGATACAACCAAATTCTTATACATCCAAATGACAGGATGAAAACAGCCTTCACCACCAAGTGGGGGACATTTGCATATAAGAGAATGTCGTTCGGATTGTTAAATGCTGGTGCAACTTTTCAACGCGCCATGGATTATGCATTCAAAGGGCTCATAGGCAAATGTATCATCGTGTATGTGGATGATATCCCAGTTTTCTCGAAAAAGAGAGAGGACCATGTCAAAGATTTAAAGAAAGTGCTTCAAAGATGCAGAGAACATGGAATTTCCTTAAATCCCAAAAAGTGCATTTTCGGAGTTACAGAAGGAAAATTGCTTGGTCACATCATTTCAAAAGAGGGCATATCCATCGACCTGGAAAGGATACAAGCTATCCAAAACTTACCTCTCCCGAGTAGTAAAAAAGAATTGAGATCTTTCTTTGGGCAGGTTAATTTTGTGAGGAAGTTTATCTCTAGCTTTGCTGAGATAGCCAAACCTCTGAACAAGATGCTCAAGAAAGATGTGGATGTAAAATGGAACGAGGAAAGTAAAGTGGCCTTTCAGAACATCAAAGATGCCATTTCCAGGGCCCCGGTCCTCATAAGTCCAGACTATTCCAAACCTTTCTACATTTATGCTTTTGCATCAGAACACTCTTTTGCGAGTGTCTTAACCCAAAAAGGCGAGGATAGTGCAGAAAAACCCATAGCATTTTTAAGTGCCCCCTTAAAAGATGCTCAATTAAGGTATTCAATCCTTGATAAGCAAATGTACGCACTTTTTAAAACGGTGAAAAAATTTAGGCATTACATTGTGCACAGAAGAGTTATTGCCATCGTGCTCGACTCTGCTGTTAAGACCATGTTTTTACAAAATGAACTAGGTGAGAAAAGAGGGAAATGGATTTCCACCATCCAAGAATTTGATCTCGAAATCCAACCTATGAAACTAGTTCGAGGACAGGGACTGGCGAAGGCGATCGCAGAAAATAATCCGCAGATAACATGCCAATACTCGAACACAGAATACATTGCTAAGGATGACTGGTATGTTGATATTGTGCAATTTTTATTGATTGGTAAGTGTCCTTCTAATCTGAATTCAACCCAGAGAAGAGCTTTAAGGCTTAAGTCTATCAATTATCTGATGAAATCTGGTGTTCTTTACAGGAAGAATCATGAAGGGATCTACCTGAGGTGCCTGAACAAAGAAGAAGTTGCCAGGGTGTTGCAGGAATTTCACGGGAAACATGGAACTGGTCATGGTGCGGCAAATGCTACAGCACATCAAATCCTGAGAGCAGGATACTACTGGCCACACATTTTCAAAGATGCACATGCCCATGTACGATCTTGTCATATCTGTCAAGTGGCTGCCAATAGAGAAAGAAATGCAGCCATGCCGTTACAACCTGTAGTTGAAATGAGGCCATTTGCACAGTGGGGACTAGATTTCATTGGGGTTATTAACCCAAATTCTTCTGATTCTCATAAATTCATATTGACAGCTACAGATTACTGCACAAGGTGGACAAAAGCGATTCCTACTAAACATGCCACCACAGACGTTGTAATAAAATTCCTTGAGGACCATATTATAACAAGATTTGGAATGCCCGATTCTATTGTCAGTGACAATGGTAAAGCGTTTATTTCTACGCAATTTGCAGATTGGGCATATGACAACAAAGTGAGCTTAAAATTTGCATCCAATTATTATCCTCAAGGAAATGGGTTGGCCGAATCTTCAAATAAAAATTTGTTGAATACCATTAAGAAGTTGCTGGAAAAGAACCCTCGGGACTGGCACAACCAATTGAAGTTTGCCCTTTGGGCAGATAGGACCAGAGTGAAAGAATCCATAGGGAATACTCCCTATCATTTGGTCTATGGGCAAGACCCGATATTTCTTGCAAATTTGAAGTTGCAGACCTTGCATTTCATACAAGAGTACTTGGGGACAGATGATCAAGTTGAAGCCAGGTTAAGTCAGTTGTTGCACCTTGATGAAAAGAGAGAAGAGGCCATGAATCACATGAATAAACACCAGGAAGTTATCAAAAGATGGTTTGACAGAAGGGCCAAAGTTAAATCATTCAGAATTTCAGATTTGGTATTACTATGGGACAAAAGACATGAGGAAAAAGGGAATCATCAAAAGTTTGATTGTCTTTGGTTAGGCCCATATCAGATTTCGAGAGATTCTTGGGAAGAATACCTTCAGGCTAAAAACTTTAGAAGGGAGAGATTTTATGCTACCGGTTAATGGGCAGATTTTAAAGCATTATTTTAGCCCTTAGGTTGTGAGATTTTGATATTATTCTTTCGGTTTTGGTGGGGATTTTCAGTTTTTGTTTTTATTGTTTAGGATTGTTAGTCTAGCTAGGATTTTGGTTGTGGATTTGATTTCAATTGACATGTTTTGTTTATTTTGATAAAAAATAAAAAATAATAATAATAATATATAAAATAAAAATATTGAGATGTCAACTTATGCTTAAGGTTAGGGGAATATGAAATATTGGAATTGTCCTGTAAAAGCTCCACAAGTAACACAAACATCTTAAGTTATATTGTTTGATTTTGTGATGCATGAAAGAGTCAGTTTTGCATGACAAATCTTTCATTTGCAATTCAAGAGATAATGCATTCATGGTACATCTCACTTTACATATACATTCCATCTTAGTTGCATATGCATCTTAGGTACAAATCATTAAAGTATGTCAATCCCTCTTAGGGTTGTGTTATAACATAAATGTAAGAGGCGTCCTAAGGTTGGAAACTGAGTCTTGAGATATCTAGAACCAAGCACGTCTCATACATTAAAAAGGATCTTGAGCAAAATGATCAAAACCTAACTTGGAAGAAAAGGTTGGGCGAAAGAAGTTTTTCATGTCTATCCTATTATGCAACATGATCCTTAAAATAGTGGTTTTGACCACTTCCATAGAGCTTAAAGCCTAAAATCAGAGTAGTAAGGATAGGGTTAAATCCTCATCGAACTTAGGTTGAGGATCCAATTCCCCAAAGCTTTGATTTGACCTACATGGAGTAGTAAGGATAGGGCATAAATTCTCATCTCACTTAGGTTGAGAATCTGATTCCCCAAAGCTCCTATGTCTCATTTCATAATAAATCTTGGATTGGAAGGATCGTACTATTTGTCCTCTGCAAAGGATGGGTAGTCATCCCCAAGGTCTAAGCAATAAAATTAATATTTTCCTTTTACATCTAAAGTTTGGATTGGAAGGATCGTACTACATGTCCCTAGCAAGGATGGGTAGTCATCCCCAAGGTCCAAGAAATAAAAAAATAAAATTTTCCCATCTCATATTTATATTGGATTGTAAGGATCGTACTACTTGTCCTCTGCAAAGGATGGGTAGTCATCCCCAAGGTCCAAAGAAATGAAGATAAGTTTTGGATTGTGGGGTTAGATATGCCCATGCATGGCAACATGTCTTGTCTAAAAAACAAGACCACCGATTGTCCAAAGGGTTAGACTAGCATGACCATTTCTTCCATAATTGGTTTAATTATTTTGCTCAAAGTGAGGTAATGAACTCTAAATCAGAATAGTAAGGATAGGGTTAAACTCTCATCTCGGTTGGTTGGGAGTCTGATTCCCCAAAGTTCTGATTTCACATTCACTCGCACATGGGTTCAAGATAGTAGGGACTCATAACCAACTTTGGGATACAATAAGGTAATTAATTAGTGGATCCTAAGAGGGTTTGGCAATCTTGAATGTTTGTACATAATACTAGAAGAATGACTATGCCTTTTATAAAAGCAAAATCTCCTAGCATATTCATTAGGGTACACAAATCATTCACAATCTCATATATGCATTCATGCAAAACTGACAATGGAGTGTGGATCAATTTCAAACGATAGGGAAAGAAATTCATTGCACACACTGAGCTAATACTTGATGATTCTGATGATTCATGTACTTCTGATCTTTGGGCATTTGTTTTTATCGCTTATGTGTTAGCTCATATGTTTGAGTTTGTATATGTTTCAGGTTGGGTTCTCACTAAAATGCTCAAGAGCATTTGACAGCAGAGTCGCCATTTGTTGTGGCTGATCCACAACACACCCCAAAATTGGGGACCCACCTTTTTTGCAGGCTTTCAGAGAAAATCTCAGTGACCCAGATGCTAAAAATGAAGAAAAGGGGCAAAAAATGCACAAGTATAGAAAGTGTCACGAAATCGCGACATGTCGCTCCATCGCTGCTAAAAAATGAAAAGTGTCACGAAATCGCGACATGTTGAGCCGTCGTAGTCAAAAATGAAAAGGTGTCACGAAATCGCGACATGTTGCTCCGTCGCGGCCGAAAGAGGAGAGAGAAAATGCAAATGGAAAGGCGTAGCGAAATCGCGACATGTCGCAAAATCGCGGGTCAAACCAGTCAAACAGGGCAAAGTAGAAAAACGTCGCGAAATCGCGACAGGAATCAGCAAAGAGGCATGAAGCATGAAAATGGTCGCGAAATCATGACAGAAAGTAGCAAAGAGCATCGTCGAGTGAAAAACGTCGCGAAATCGTGATAGAGTTGCGGAAAGCGAAGGAGCGAGAAACATCGTGAAATCGTGACAGATTGCGGGTGGAAGGCATGAAATGTAAAATGGTCGCGAAATCGCGACAGCATTGAGCGAAAATGCACAAGTGTAAAAAGCGTCGCGAAATCATGACAAAATCGAGCGAAAGGGTCCGAAGCATGAAAACGTCACGAAATCATGACAGAAATGAGCCGAGGCGTATGGAAGGAAAAAACGTCGCGATATCGCGACAGCATGCAGCGAAGGTGCCCGAAGTGGAAAAACGTCGCGATTTCGCGACAGGTTGCGGGAAAATGGTACGGAACAAAAAAGTGTCACGATTTCACGATAGAAAGCCGTAGGATACTCCGAATGAAAAATCGTCACGATTTCGTGACAAGAAGCAGCCGAAGGCGTACGGACATGGAAAGCGTCACGATTTCGTGACATGTCACGAAATCGTGACATGTCACGTTTTCGCTAGGCGTGACGGCAAGAAGGGCTACTGACAGGAAAGCGTCGCGATATCGCGACATGTCACGATTTCGTGACATGTCACATTTTCACGGCCAGGAAGGCGAACAAACTGCATGCTATTTTTGTCATGATTTTCGTGGGACTATTACAGAAGGTGCAGAAAGCGTGAGACACGTGGCATACAGGTGTCGGAGTTGCAGAAGCGTTACATGCAGTGGTAGATTTCGAACGTTTCGGCATCGAGCATGAAGTGAAAGCATCGAAAAGGCAAGAATTTGAAAAGACGCATTCTGGGAGGTGAAACGAAGCGACACAGGTGAACCGAAGAGCCGTGCCAGACAGTATAAAACTTGGAAGCACAGATTGAACAGGGGTTGGAAATTGCTGCTAGCAGAGTTGCAGAGACAAGGGCTGCATGCCATTCTGGGCCTGCACTTGGAGCAATTTCCTTCATTTGTTCTGGATTTGTAATACCTGGAACATTCTGTAATTGCAATTGATATACCATTTTAATACAGAAATACAGAGAGTTGGCATCTCATTGATGAGAAAGAAGGAGTCATTTCTGCATGTATAATTTAATGTTTATCTTTCCCTTTCAGATTTTAGGTTTATAGATGGAGTTTAATGCGAGTCCTCTCGGTTGCTTCATGCGAAGGCCTAAAATTTGAAATTACAGTAAAAACCCTAGAAACCCGCACCTAGCTTATCAGGATTGTGCGAAAGTGCAGATTCAATAGGTTAGGTTGCATGCGAAACCTCATTATCTTCGGTTTTATCAATCAAGATGGTAGCATTCTGGACATAGTTTAGTTGCATCTTCATTTGCATGTACTTTATTTTCAAACCCTTATTTTACTTTTCGCATTTTAATTACAAATCATTTAAATAAATAACTGAAAATCCATTAAAGCTCAGAGTCCATTGCAAATCCAAATTAAAGTAAACTACAGTGCCCCTTGTTAACATCCACTTGCAACCCTAAGGTATTCCCTGCATTTACATTGAACAACATCATTGGTGTTTTAGAACCAACATAATAGGAACCTTGGAGAAATTATTTTGTTATAAGTTCTTTGCAAGCAGAGGATTTTGGGACTCAGATCCTACCGGAGAGTGTGCTTTCACAACTGGGTGAAAACATCACTCAAAAACTCCCTTCTTTTCTTCAATTGTATTGGGATGCTTGTTTGTAGTGATAAAAATCACTGTTTATTTTTATATATTTTTCTTTTGAGCAAGGGATTTGAATTTCGAGTGATAAGAATCACTATTGTATGTTGCCTTTTGACTGTAGGTGCACTCTGGTGGTGATGTCAAATTTTTGGAGTTTTGACTTTTTGCAAAATTTTGATGTTTGCAACTTTTGAGAACTTGGAATTCTTAGGGAATTGGGTAGGGAAGATGCTTGTCCTTTTGCAAACTCTCAGCATTCTTGGGGTCATTCGCACAGGGGGATGAGCAAGATAACCGTTTCGCTTATGGTGACCTGGATTGCTTGTGCGGTTTCATCTTTCATTCACACAACTTGGGAATTTTTATGTGTTTTAATTTGTGTTGGGATGCTACGTAACAAGGTGTGATCCAAGTAGAACTCTACCTTCATAAAATTTGTCTGACTTGGTACAGTATGTGGCTAGAAAGCTACATGACGACTGAAAGACGAAAACTCTTGATACATTAGAAGACCACTGACTACGGTGTGGTAAAATGCGAGTGAATGGTGTTTTTTTTTTTTTTTGATGGATGTCGCTTATAAAATGGAGAAATGTGGAACATGATGGACTAGCGGAGCAATTACAGTCTATGGTGCCTTTGACCTGTAAGACCACAAATATGCAATGTATGGATGCGATGCTTACTACAGCTACATATTTTTATATTTTTGATGGATTGATTTTTGCGAATATGAAGATGAGATGCGAGAAGAGATTTTTATTGATGAATTTGAGCATGCCTAGAAATGAGATGCAAATTTTTGTTATTTTTTATGATTTTACTATTTTTGAATTTTCTTATTTTTGACCAAGCGATTGTGGGAATCCTTGGGGCTTTTGGGATTGACCAAGCGATTGTAGGAATCCTTGGAGCATTTTGGGATTGACCAAGTGATTGTAGGAATCCTTGGATCATTTTGGGATTGACCAAGCGATTGTAGGAATCCTTGGAGCATTTTGGGACTGACCAAGCGATTGTAGGAATCCTTGGAGCATTTTGTTTGGGATATGGCTCTCTTAGATATGGAATGGTCGCAAATGACTGATGTTCAAGGGTTCTGGTTCCTTGATTCCATCAAGAGAGGCTAGCCGATACATCCCGGGTCCTATTTTGCTATCAATTACATATGGACCTAACCAATTTGTCGTGAACTTGTCCCTTAGGTGGGACGACAAACTAGAGTTCTATTGGTTTTCTTTTAAGACCAAGTCACCAATCCAAAAGTCCCTCAGGTGAACTTTCATGTTGTAAGCTTTCTTAAGTCGCTCTTGATAGATACATAAATGCTCAAGAGCATTAACATGTCGTTCATCAAGAAACGTAAGCTGGTCTAACTAAGCCTACCATGCAACATCATCATCGATGAACTCTTGCATTGATATGCGTAGGGAAGGAATTTCCAACTCAAGAGGCATGACTGCCTCGGAGCCATAAACGAGAAAAAACGGAGTTGCCCCAGTGGGCATCTGAATGCTAGTGCAATAAGCCCATAGGGCAAGTGGGATTTGGATGTGTCAATCCTTATGACTATCTACGATGGTCTTCTTAAGGATGGAAACTAGCATTTTGTTTGACGCCTCTACTTGCCCATTTGCCTGCGGATAATAGGGTGTCAAAAAAATGTGCTGAATTTTGTACTTTGTGGTCAAAGCACGCACGTATTTGTTCTTAAATGACATCCCATTATCCGAGATTATTTTGGATGGAATACCAAAATGACATATGATGTTATGTAAAATGAACTCCACAATGTGGGGTCCTATCATAGAGGTAAGCAAAACTACTTCCACCCACTTGGTGAAATACTCTATGGCCATTATGATAAACGTGTGATGGCCTGACGACACAGGGGAGATATTTCCAATTATATCAAATCCCCACTGTGAAAATGGCCAAGCGAACTAGACTGTTTGCAAGGCCTGGGAAGGTACGTGCATCAAATTGGCATGATGTTGACATTTCATGCACTTCTTGACATATGCGCAACAATCTCGCTCTAAATATGGCCAATAATATCCCATGTGAAGAATGTGCTTTGCGATGGCCATACCACTAAAGTGGCCACCACATGTACCATCATGCGCTTAGGCGATCGCCCAAGTGGACTCTTGTTGGTCCAAGCAACGAAGGAGGATTCCTTCATAGCTACGATGGTACAAAATGTCTCCTAACAAGACATACTTAGCCGCTTTCTACTTGAATTCTTGTTTTGCAGCATGCGTCAATCTAAGCAGGAGATTACCCAACTTGAGGTAGTCCCTAATGGGTAAATACCAATCCTACTGATCGAAAGCCTCAATGGTATGAACAACCAATCCCTCTTGAAGTTTATCCCTAGAAAACACTGAGCGGGAGAGAACTTGTAAGAATAGCATTATGTTGCTATTAATGGGAGTAAGGGAGAACAAGGACCCCCAGTTGGCATGTTTTAGACGATCATGGATTCGAGAGAATTCATCTGAGGATGGTTCAATCTGGATCATTTGGATTCCTGGCGTCAAGCCAGAACTTGCACGCTCCATCATGGATTGCAATAGTGTTTTGACTTGAATGATTATCATATCACCAAAAATGTCTTGCGGGATTAGTGACCCCAAGGAGGCCATAGTGTCCACAAAATGATTCGATGATCAAGGGAGTGCCTCGATGTCGTACCACTCAAGTTTCACCAGGAATTTGTCCACAAGGGCTTTATAAGCCTACAGAACTGGGCATTTGCATTGGAATACCCCTTTGACTTGATTGACAATTAACAACGAATCACCAAATATGTGCAGTCATTTGATGTTCATGGTGATTGTTGTCTGAAGACCTATGAGCAAGGCTTCATACTCTGCATTATTGTTGGTGCATGGGAAATTTAATTTAAATGACAGGGGCATTGGAGCGCCCTGCAGTGTGAAGAATACTATTCCTACACCACCACCTTGCTCACATTTAGAACCATCAAAAAATAGGGTTATGTCAGCCTATGACTCAGGCTCATCAGAATCTGGTGATTCTGAGACATGGAAAACCCCATCATCGGGTAGTTCTATGACCAGAGGCTGATCGTCTTTGAGAGGAGCCTTTGCTAGTTGATCGACTATGACCTGTCCTTTGATGGATTTTTTTCCAATAAACTCTATGTCAAATTCTGTCAACAACATGATCCATTTCACCGTGCGACTACTATGATAAGTACGACTCATCATGTACCGCAATGGATTCTCCTTAGACACAACATATGTAGTGTTTCTCAACATGTAGTGGCATAGCTTTTTGGTAGCAAACACCACTGCCAAGTAGAGTTTCTCGATGTATGCATAGTTAAGTTCATAACTAACCAGGGTGCGACTAAGATAGTAAGTAGCCTGTTCTTTGTGAAGTTCATTATTCTGGGCCAGCATGGCGCCTAGTGCCACCTCAGCAGCTGAGATGTATAAGTAGAATGGCACTCCTGGTCTAGGTGGTGCCAATACTGGTGGCGAAGCCAAGTATCATTTGATGTCATCAAAGGTTGACTGGCACTCGTCATCCCAGTGAAATGCTACCCCCTTGTGCAATAATTTGTTCATGGGTCGGCACTTGTCAGATAGTTGTGCTATGAAGCGCTTAATTGATGTGACCTTTCCCTGCAGACTTCTGAGCTTCTTAATGGTAGTTGGGGGAACCATTTCAAGGATTGCCTTGACTTTGTTTGGGTCCACCTCGATGCCTCACTTTGAGACTATGAAACCCAAGAGTTTTCTAGATGTGATGTCAAATATGCACTTCTTGGGATACAGTCTAACTTTATGCTCCATGAGGCGATCGAAGATATTTCTTAAGTCATCGAGATGATTTGGGCGCAAAAGAGAGTTGGCCAACAAATCATCCATGTAATCTTCCAAATTTTTATGCATGTAATCATGGAAGATGTATGTCATGGCACGTTGGTAGGTGGCGCCAGCATTTTTAAGGCCAAAGGGCATGACCTTATAACAAAATTTCCCCCAAGGCGTTGTGAATGCCATTTTTAGTTGGTCCTTGAGATTGATACGAATTTGATTGTATCCCGAGAAACCATCCATGAGGGATAGCATTTTATGACCTGTTGTAGCATCTACCAACGCGTTGATGCTTGGCAAGGGGAAATCATCCTTAGGACTCGCTTTGTTTAGATCTCAAAAATCAGTGCATATGCAAATCCTCCCATCGGGATTTTTGACGGGCACCATGTTGGACAGCCATGGTGGATAATCCATGCAGATGACAAACTGTGCATCCAACAACTTTTGCAATTCATCTTTGACCATCAAGGCCATTTTTGGATGCATCTTACATAGTTTTTACTTAACTGGCTTGATTGTCGGATCAAGCATTAGATTATGCATGACTAGCTACGGATCTAGTCTCGGCATGTCTCTGTATGACCATGCAAAAACCTCCTTCTCTTTGAGAAGGGCAATGTAGTCGACTTGCTCTTCAGGGGATACGCTTACCCCCAGCTTGATAATTTGTAGATTCATTGGGTCCAAGCCGATGTCTATTTCAGTCGTCTCCTCGATCGACATGTGGGATCCATCCTCCAACTAATGTGGAGTTAGGATCAAATGGATATCATTTGCTGAGTTTAAATATGTTTTGGGAACCTCAGGTTCCTCTTCGCCATGAAAGATATCATGAGTTGTCCCTGGGGTAAAATGAGGCATTTTACGGAAAGGCCAGTACTCTGATGGGGATGGAGGTGAATTGACATGATCCCAGTCAATGGCATCTATGTCTAGATGCAAGGACCATGCCGGATCGGCCGGATTGCGGATGGGTGTGATTAAGTCAATGGAGATCATGTGGATGAAATGATTTTGGTCTCCATTACTACGAGTGTGATGACTCAAACATTTTGTATGTTCTATGTGTTTTGGATCTGGCTCTAGAGGTACTAGCATGAATGGATTGGCCTTATGTGCTAATAGGAGGATAGGGTCTACCCTCGGCACTGATATAACCCTAGGGTCTCAGAGTGGAAGGTGCTCTTCGTGTACCTAGAGCAATAGATCCAACACTTGATCCCACACTGATGGGTCTACGTACCACTCGTGCCCTAGCACTATGCCCATCTATTCAAATATGTCATTAATCTCCAAGGGGTATGGTTGCGGTCTCTACCGCATGTGATTAAGATATGTCATTTCTGTTTCATCTTCGTAATCACTATCGGAGATCCAAAATCCCTCGTTGGCTCTGACAACTATTTGAGGCATTACAGGCTCATCCTGCTCAAGTGAATTAATCTAGCCTCAATGTGGTTGTTCCACTCTCCATGGGGGGGCCTAATTCTCTTGATGCGACACTGGCTCGATTGGAGCCTCTAGAGGGAAAATTTTCAAGAGGCTCTCCTAACAGTCATTCATGGGGATCACTTATGAGTGATCACTATCGGATTCGAAGGGATCATATGATGCTGGTTCATATTTTGATTCATCCTCCAAAGATCCCTCTTGACACTATTTATACTTTTCTTGAAAGTGAGTTCCCAAAATTTTGCCTCTCTCTAGCAAAGGAGAAGGGTTATTGATGTTAACAAGGGTGGTTGTTGACCATGGGAGGTAATCCCCCAATGTATATGTTGTGTTTGGGTTGGCATAAGGATCTGATGTCAATCCACCCTTGTTGCCTATCCCTAGGCCTTGCATGTTTTCCACCAAGATGTCCAAGGGTAGCGGGTGGTTGAACCCTACTCCCGACTTGTCATAAGGCATTTGGTATCTTGGTCGGCAAAGGACATGCACTCCTTGCTCATACCTGCCTAGCCCGTATCCATGCCAATTGCATTGGCCAAGATATCTCAGAGTGAAGTTTGGGTTAGATAGATAGTTGACATCTTCTACAAAAGGCTCTTCATCCTCGTCCTTTTGCATGCATGGCTCAATACCATGATCAAGGCCCCCATACACAAAATTTGTCTGGTTCAGTGGGTAGCCTAAAGGAACAATTGTATCGATGGGGAGGCGAGGTCTCCCCATGTCTTGCATGGACTCTAGCATGGTCATTGCTACAAAATTTTGCACTAGATACTCCCCCAGGCCCGTACTGGCCATTTCAACAGTAATTGTTGGTGATTGAGAGGGAGGGAACATAAGCTCTTCCTGAGTCCACTCCATTTTGGGTGGACTAGGAGCCTCAACTTCCATTGTGCTAGGCATATCTTCGATAGAGATGGTTGATATTGTTGGCAGCACCTCTTCTAGGAGTTGAACCTCTTCCAGGGTTTGCTTCCCTTTGTCCTTATGTTTAGCCATGATAGGTGGCATTGGTGGTGAAGGAGCTGATGATGAAGATGCACCTGGCTGGGGTTTTGATGGATTTATCACCAGTGGTGCTTGTGGCATTGGACCCTGTCTAGATGGATTTAACTAAAAATCCAAGTGCATCGATGGGAGGGTCGATTGCGGCATCAGCTGCATCGTATTGCAATATTTGAAGGGTTCTAAGTGTATCGGGACTACATGTACTTCCCCTTCAAATGCATACTTCAAATACTGGTGAGCTATCGAAGGGACACACTTCATGTCCCTAATCCATGGCCGCCTGAGCAATATGTTATACGCCATCTCGCCTTCCAAAATATGGCACAATGTAGGTATCATATTTTGTCCTACTTGAATGGGTAAGACAATTGTGCCAACTATTGAGCATATCGCATCATTGAATGCTCGTAGTGTATATGTGGATGCCGTGATGTGAGAGGCTGGCAACTTTAGATGTTTAAATGCTGTTGTGGTAATGATTTTACTGGACGAGCCAGTGTCTATCAACACCCTCTTATATGGGATCCCATTGACCTACATGATAACATGCAGGGGTGGATCTGCCATGTCATCAGACACTAATTTAACTTCATCTTCTCGAAAGGTGATGACTGGCTTCGTGCATCATTTGACATGTCCTACGAAGTTGTTGAAGGAATTCACTTCATGGGGCTACAACTTGATGGCTTTCAAAATCTCCATGAGAGCCTCCCGATGGGGCGCTGATTACTGTATAAGCTCGTATATGGAGAGCCTAGCCGACATGTTCCTCAAAATCTATGTGAGTTTGGTCTGAATTGTGGTCGCGGGTCTAGGCGGAGGTAGCTGCATAGGGTGTTGTTGAGGTTGTGACGTCGATGGAACCTCTCTTGTGGCTACCTCGGGGGCAACTCCTGGGTATCTCTTATTCCTAGTCACTATGCTTATCATTCCTACATACCCTTGCATGGGGAAATTCTGTTGCACCTCATTGACTTGAAGGGGTTTTTCCTGTGCCTCATGGGCAGGCAAGGGGTCCTTGAAAACTCCCATCTATTGGTTGTTTGGCGCTACGGGGTTGTCCACCACCAATGTCTTATTTTCAATCAGGTATTGTATCAATCCTTTGAACTTCAAACATGCATTCAGGTCATGTCCTTTCCACCTGTGGAACCTACAATACAAGTCCTCTCTATATCCTTTAGGCTTGGGAGCGTTAGGATCTATGGTTTGAATCTCTGGGAGGGTGATCAAGTTCACTACTAACAAGCGATCAAATAGGGAGTCCCTAGACTCCGTATAAGGTGTGTACTATTGCCTAGGGTGATGTTGCTGATTTTGCTCCTACTTCTAATTTTCTCTTTCATAATTTTTAGGAGGCACTACCTGATAGTTAGCCTTTTGAGGTTGTATTTCTTATGCAGGCTTAGGGACATTTATAGCAACTTGATTAACCACAGCGGGTTTTTGTTGCGTAGTCCCTGTCTTTGTGTTCTCATTCCATTATTTCTTCTTAGGTTTGGCAATCTCGCCATCCTATATCTTGATCTCTTCGATAATTCTGGCTTGCGCAAGAGCTTCCTCTAAGGTGGCATATTGCTGCAACTGCAATAGCACAAAGATCGATCTCAAACAACTTCATGAGAACATTTTTGTAAGGTCGGACATAAGGGGAAGGTAGGGTAGCTTGGAAAGCAGAGTCCATCGATTCCTGTAGGCTGCCATGGTCTCTTCCTCATACTTCCTGAGGCTGGCCAGGTCACTTAGTGACGCCTTCTTCTTGGTGTTGAAGGTGAAGCATTCGAGGAACGCATCCACTAACTGATCCAAGTTATTGATGGTGTGCTTCGGCAACTGAGTGAACCAATCCAAGGAAGGGGCCCACGAATGTGGTTATAAATGTCCTTAGAAATAATGCATCATTGTCCTAAATTTCAAAACATTGGCTTAGGAATCTGGTCACATGCTCTTGGGCATCCTATTCACCCTTAAAGACTGCCAACTGAGGCAACTTGAAGTGTTCAGGGTAAAGGGGTGCAGGCACTGACGGATGCACAGGATGACTGCGGAGTTGGCGTAACATGGGCTTTTTGGGACCAAAAGCTTTGGTTTCCACAGACTCCAAACGCTATAGCAACGCTTTGTATGCATCAGAATATTTAATCTCTTCCTCTTTAGTTTTCTCCCATTGTGGGTTGTGGGAGACTTGAGGCTTGTGGGGGGGTGGTCGGATGGCAACCCCTCCACCTTGGTAGGGCATTTTGGCCCACTTTGCTTCTTGTTCATACTCCTTGTAAACTTCCTGAGGAGTCTCTGGGTGAGTCTTGTGACCCTGGGTGGGTCCCCGCGGAGGGTACCCATCGTTGTTCCGAGGAGTGGCCTCCATCTTAGGTCAAGGGGGTATTGGACGCAAAACTTGATAAGGTCAAGGAGACCTATCTCGCACCAAGGGATTATGCCTCTCATATGGTTCCGCTCTTTGGTTGCGAGGGGTTGGAAACCTCTCAATTGGGATATGAAGCAGCTCATCTATTTGGTGTTGAATGTGCTCCTTGCTAAGGTGGTATAGATGCTCTAGCTGCTGCTGATCTTGCTCAAGCCGCATGATTTGGGCTTGGTGGATAGCATGTCTGGCGATTGCTAGGTCAATTTGTTCTGCCATCTTGAGCCTAGGAGGCCTAGATGCCTCTCCTATACATTTACCTTGGTCATGATGATCCGAGATCTCAATGGGTTGCTTCCCTCTATCGAGGTTGGCGGTATTTACCAGAAGCTTTGGCCTCAGTGGGTTACCATGGTATCTAGCAGGTGTAGAAGTGCATGGCTCCCACACTGTACATTGCTCTTGAGGAATGTGATGGTCTTCCTCATATTCCCTTTCGTATGTGTGAAAGGGGTGGGCAGAGTTAGCTCGCCTTGCTTGCAGAGCCCTGTGCTCTAGGGTTTGTCTATTTGTTCTAACAGTGATGGGAGGCAAAGGAGGGATGCCATAGTCATGTGGCCTCTCCTCATGGACACTATGGTGCTCTAGCACTTCATCGCATGGTGGCCACTCATATCAAGCTTTTAAGGGAGCTTTCTTATCTATGTTGAGTGCTACATGTAAGGATTCTTCCTGAAAGGGGCTATGATGAATGGGTGTGTCCCCCAAAGGGGTGTCCCTATAGTTCCATCTTGACATGGAATGATGTGGACTCTCTTGTGGGTTAGGCTGCCAAGGTAGTATGGCCAAGTCCTTAGGACTATAGCGGAGGTGACTCGTGCCCCCTCCTTGTACACTTTTCATAGCTTATGCCCTTGATTGGGCTTGGCTATGGGTGTACACCATGGTGTTGCTCTTCTACAAGATAAGAAAATTTTTATCTCTTTTATGATTTTTTTATGCTACACTTAAATAGAAAAGAACACACACATACACAAATAGTGATTATCTCGTTTAAATATTGAGAGTGTGTCCTAAACCTGGTTTAGTGTGTTTTGTTGTTGTTTTTGAAGGTTTTTGTAAAGAACATTTAAATGCAAAATGAGGGCTCTTATGACTCCAAAAATTGGTCACCCCTTCGATATACCATTGCCAGACCGATATACCAACCTCTCTATATACCCGCCCTTACGTGATGGAAACTATAGGTACGTGAGAGCAGATGGTACATGGAACATAGGCGGTATGAAAGGGGAATCATCTTGTTTATGACACCTACCATAGAAGACTTATCCTTGTGCACTAGGAATCACCCCATCTACACTCGTTCAGCTTTCATCAAGATTTACATCTAGCAACAGTAGCGATCGGGGTTTATGAATGCAAAATTCAAGCCAAGGTGGTGATGAAATCCACCGTTGGTCTTGATCAAGGGTTGGGGTTTTACGACCAGCTCCTTGGTGTTTAAGTTTCCATGTGGTGTGTGGGGTTCCTTTTATTATGCATGGAACAAAATAAACATGCAGTAAAAAATTTCCTAAGCATGCAAAAAGAAACCAAAAAAATAGAAAAACTGAAGACAGAAAATGACAGGAAAAGTGCAGAATTCTTACCTCTTCTCTGTCCGAATCTGTCGGTTCTGAGTTTCTACTTGAAAACCTCATAGGCTAGAATTCATCCCAGGGGGGGATGAATTACAGGACTATATTCTTTATAGGGTGGGGTGAATTCCCATTCGTCCCTAGGTGAGACGAATTACAGCTCTACATTTGCCCTTTGCTGGAACGAACAGTAGTCAGCATATGAAATGTGGTACCTTCAAGAAAAAAACCAAGTTTGGATCAGATCTCTGATATTAAAAATAGAGGACAGGGTCCCACCGTGATCTCCACTGAAATCAAAAGGATACAGAAGCAAAAAGGAAAGTGAATATGCAAAATGCAAACGAAAACCAGACTCAATGCTAAATCCTAGAAAATTGAAAGCGCATGAAAAGAGGGAAAAACATGAGCGAATAAAAATGAAACAAATGGTAATAAAGAAGACAGACCTTTTTATTGATATGTTCCAAACTCGGTTACAATGTGCATCCTCCCCTTCCAAGGGCTAGGAGCGTTTAAGCATGAGTTCTTGTTACATCCATGGGCGCCTTTCCTTCTTCTGCGTGCCCACCTGTAAAATGGGTGGACCAAAACATCGTCACTACTTGGAATGATGAGTCTTGACTCCTCTCTGCTCCTCCGATGTCCAAACCCTACATTCAAAGGAACAATAAATGGTCAATAGCACCTGCGGATGAAACAAAGCATGCAATCCCCAAGCCTACGATAAGTAAATGAGAAAATTGAGTTAAACTATGACTAAAATAGGTCCAAATGCTCTAAAAATTTGACAGGGGCATCAAGATACCACCAGAAAGGTTTTGCAAAAAGAACAGTTAGGAAATTCCTCACCGATTTGAATTCACTCTGGGGTGGGACGAATTCACCTGTAACAAAATGCCAAAAAGATACTATCCCAATGTCCTACCTAGGAAGCTCCAAAAGACCTACAAACTTGGTATTAGCTAATTAGGGGCATTTTGGGAAGACCTAGATGGTTATATTTTCCCAATTTGGCCTCCATAAATGGGAATTTGATGAGGCTACCTGCATATTAGTAAAAGTGAACAAAGCTAGAAACATGATCAAAATTTCTCAAAACGAGACGAGATTCAAATGACAACCTATCTAAACATCATAGAATTGAATGCAAAAATGAAAGAAAGAAAATCTACCATGGAATTCCCATCGCTTTGAAAGGGGGCGATTAGGATTGTGGCATTATGGGAGGGGGCACCCATGGGGCAGGCCGCCCATCATTTTGAGACCTGATTTCGGCACCAATCCACTTGGGATGGGTCCAAAAAATCTTGTATGGTATTTTTGGAAAATTTGGTGGGGTATTGTGGCCAAATGTCGAGTTTTGGGATCAAGATTCGTCCTCCCAATAGTCACCCAATGACCTCCTTTCTAAAGGAGATCAAGGATGTGAAAGGCACAAATCTGAAAGGTGTGAGATGTGTAAATAAAATGACAACACTTCGTTGCTCTAAAATGCTACTTCTCATCATATCTTGGGGTGAGGAAACTCACCAATTTATAGACCTAGAGGTCTCTTGAAATGGGCATGCAGAGGTGCTACTTGGCAATCATGCCTTCCCAGGGGGAAGGATATTCCTCCCTAAATTGGGACTCCATGACTGACCTTGCAAATGTCTCTAACACTCGAAAATGCTCACCTGTACTCCCATGTGATGAAGGAAGCGTTGAGTGGTGGATCTAAGCTGCCATTTGTCAAGATTTGACTTTTTGCCTGTCAAACCTATAATTCACCCCACCCCGAAGTGAATTCAGAATTCATCCCTGGGTGGGGTGAATCCCAGTTTGAATTCATCCTAGGGTTGAATGAATACTGAGCAAAGTTCCTGAAGGTGCCAAATTGATCTCTGACCTTCCAAAACTGTTGTGAGAGTGGTTAGGACCACTGTTTGACATCTGGGGGCTGCCCTTGGGGCTGTGTGTATCAAAGCGATCAGTGTTTGCAGTCACATAATTGGATTGGTGCTATTTTGGTGTCTACAAGTCCTTTAATTTAACATGATTTTTTTATTTATTGGCACCCCTCCATAATCCATATAATTTGGCAAAACCAATTCCTATTGAATTTATCCTTACCAAAATGGATTAGGTTTCATCACCACCATCCATATTAGAATTAATCCTATCTAAATAATTTCTAAGAGAGTCCAACACATATATTCCGCCATAATATTTGCCTTCCTCTTTTCCTATTTTACATATCAAAGTAGAATATATAAGCTATAAATATTTGAGGATATTATCATTGATATTCAATTAGTTCTTACTCCCCACTAGTTGAATTAAGGTTCATATATGCTTATCAAAGATACTTTCAATGTGAACCTTATCACAAACATATATAATATATAAATCATTAAATTATGACAAATTCTATTTTAAGAAGGAAATGAGTGTCTTATAACATTGCTAGAAACAAAGAAATATGTTTTTGCATGGTCATATAAAGACATGCATGGCCTTGACCCTAACTTGGTATTCCATAATATCACCTTGGGTCCTGTTGTAAAGTTGATCAAACAAAAGTCAAGGAAATTACATCCTACCATTGCCCTCATGGATAAAGAAAAACTTCAAAAGCTATTAGATGTGGGTTTCATTCAACCCATTCACTATCCTGAGTAGCTTTCAAATATGGTATCCATTCACAAACCTAATAGGGGGATTTTCATATGCACATATTATCAAGATCTAAATAATGTGTATCCTAAGGATAACTTTCCCTTGCCAAACATCGATACTCTCATAGACTCTATTTTGGGATATAAAATACTTTCTCTAATGGATGGTATTTTAGGATACAATCAAATTCAAATCAATCCTAATGACCAATACAAAATAATATTTACAACATGTTGGGATAATTTGTGTTACAAGGTGATGTCATTTGGTCTCAAAAATGTAGGATTTTGGAACATAAGGTGACATTGAACCCTAATAAATGCATCTTTGGGGTTCATTAGGTAAAATTCTAGGGTTCATTATCTATAAGTGAGGCATAGAAGTGGACCCAAACAAGATCAAGACCATTAAAAAAATACCACCTCTAAGAAACCTTAAGAAGTTAAGTAGTTTATAAGGAAAGATTCAAGTGATTTATCACTTTATCATGCAACTCTGAAAAATGTAGGCCATTCAACCACCTACTATAAAAGATATCACTTTCTCATAGATTAAATAGTGTAAAGAGGCTTTTTATGACATTAAATAATATCTAGCCTCACCATCGATTCTAACGTTATTTTGCATTGGATTTCCATTTCATATTTATATATATGCTATAAATTTTGTATGAGGGATGATTCTTGCACAAAACAATAAAAATAATAGAGATAAAGGAATTTATTATATTAGTCAAACATTGGTGAGCTATGAAACCAGATACGCATATGTAGAAAATTTGTGTCTAGCAATGGTTTTTGCCACTAAGAAACTAAGATATTACATTCTAAGTCACACCACTTATATCACAGCTTACGAAAACCATCTACGTTACATGATGACTCACACAAACAACAACACTCATACCATGAAATGGATAATGCTCTTAATGGAATTCAATCTTGAATTCATCAGTCAAAAATCCTTCAAGCGTCAAGTGATAGTCAGTAAACTTGTAGAAGCTTCACCTTCCTAATGATAAATTTTTTTTTATCAAGATACCATATGATTCAATATTTACCATCACTAAATAGGAAGAACACTCCACTCCTGAATATGATATTGACATCACCCTATTATTTGATGGTTTCTAGTGTAAGAAAGGACAAGGTGTAGGAGTCATTTTTACACACCACAAGGGTTGCCTATCACTTCATCATTTAAACTCATATTCCCTTTCAAGAATAACAATGCAAAGTATGAAACCTTAATCCTAGGGCTTCAAGAAGCTATCACTATGGGAATTAAGTGTATTAGAATCTTTAGTGATTCTCAAATTGTAGTTAATCAAGTGAAAGAAACTTACCAATGCAGATATGTAGTCCTAAAATTTTACAATGGAATAGCAATAAAATTGCTATTAAATTTTTATTGGTATGAGATCAATAACTTGCCTTAATCAACTAACATATTTGCATATGTGATGGCCTCTCTAGGATCATTGATTCCAAATAACCCCACTAGAGTGATTTAACCACTAGTTATTATGACAATGTCTAAATCTGCAATTTCATGAGTTGAGTCTAAAGATGAATAATATATTTTCTTCATTCACATAGAGCCATACGATCCTTGGATTATTCAGTTAAAGGAATTTCTCAAGTTTGGTATTCTCCCCACAAATTTATCATGAACTTTCAAATGCACTTTCAAATAAAAGGTAGTTTGTTATACTCTTTTGGGAGATTTTTATATAGATATGGCTATAATAGAATCTTACTTTCATATCTAGAGCTTGCAAAAGTACAATGGGCCATATTTGAGGCCCATGATGGTACTTTTAGTGACCATTACAAAGCACATTTTGTGTATGTATTACTATTGGCCTACCATGGACAACAATTTTTGGAAATAAGTTAATAAAAATTTAAAAGTGTCAATAGCATGCCAATTTAACTCATGTACCATCATAAGTGTTATAGCCAATTCAGATTCTTTATCCCTTTTGAAAATGGGGCCTCTATTTGATTGGAAAAATCTCACCTCCTCATCAGGATAACACAAATTCATCATCACTACTATAGAGTACTTCACAAAATGGGTTTATGCAATTCTTATGACCACTACAATAGGATCTAAGATTATGGAGTTCATATTCCAACACATTATATATCACTTTTGCATCCCTTCAAAGATATTTTTAGATAATGGTAATTATTTCAAGAATAAGGATATTCAATCTCTTTGCAAGAAATATCATATCCAACATAGTTTCTCAACTCCTTACTACCCATAAGTAAATGGACAAGTTGAGGCCACCAATAAAACCTTGATATCCATTCTAAAAAATCATAAATAAAATCATAGATATTGGCATATTCAAATCCCCTTAGCATTATGGGTTTATAAAATTAACTTTTGTACGCCTATAGGGGAAACTCCATTTTCATTGGCCTATGGGACCAAAGCAATTATACCTATTGAGCTTGAGATCCCCTCACTATGTATTTTACTACTAGAATTCATGGATGATAATACTTCTAGAGAAGCGCATAATGACCAAATCACGCTCTTTATGAAAGGTGAATCAATTCCTTACAATATATATGGGTATATCAAGACCATATACCAGAAAGTAAAAGTGAAACATCTGCATCCAATGGGTAGGCTATACCCTTATGAGAAAACTATTCAAAAATGGTAGATGGTATTAATGGGATTTATAGTGGGTTTGCCTAAAATAAGGTTCAGGCATGACACAATCTTGGTAGTTGTGCATAAGTTAACCAAGGTTGCACATTTTGTACTAGGCAATGTATAAAATGATAGACTTTCTATAGTGAGCAATTTTACCAAGGAAGTGGTAAGATTGCATAGTTTTACCGAAGTCATAATCTCTAATAGAGATTATCATTTATCTCTAAATTTTTGTAGGTTTTGCATGAGGAATTGGGAATCAAAATGAATATTATTTTTGCTTATCACCCTAATATATCTGGTCATATTGAGAGGGTGAATTAGGTATTAGAGAATATGTTGAGAATGTATTGCATGGATCAACATACAAAGTGGACATACTATTTATACCTAGTGGAGTTTACATACAATAATAATTTACATGCATAACAAGGTATGACACCTTTTGAAGCCCTATATGAAATAAGATGTAGAAATACCTTATATTGGGATAATCCAAAATATCATGTAGTGATCGGACCAAAAACTATAAAAGAAATAGAATATCAATTGAAAAGAATTCAGTAGAAGTTGAAGGAGGCTGTAGACTGCTAGAAGAGCTATGTAGACCTCAAAAAAACATTGAGATAATATTCTCTAGGAGAAAAAGTGTTCTTAAGGGTGAAACCAACTAATAGTTCTATAAAATCTTCCAAAATTGACCCAAGATATGTGGTTCCATTTGAAATTGTAGGTAAGATAAGACTTGTTTCTTATAAACTATATTTATTTCCAAGCTTACCCAAAATATATAATATCTTTGATAGCTTGTTGTAGGCTTGTGGTCATAAATTTACTCCATTAGAATGGTTCTTAGTCACTCATCATGAAGATGAGGAAGATAAGTATGAACTTTAAGGTATCACTATGAAGGTGCAATTAAATTAGACCAAGTTAATATGCTTGAAGGATCCAACATAGACTAACTTATGACTAGTGGAAGGAATTGGCGTACCCTCTCTCTAAGGATTGAGAAAGGATAATCCTAATACTAAGTTCAATAATTCTACATTTGGGAAGAATGCTATAAATATGAGTTGACATTTATAAAAATCATCCTCTATATCGTGTAGGTCTATGAGGTAAACTCTAGTACCTATGGGACCTTGATCTCTTCTATCCACTCAAGAAATATCTACAACATCAAAGACTCAGAATATGGTTATGCCTAGTTAATATATGTATTACATGGATACTCTTGTGAACCTTGTGAGATTTGTTTTTTTTCTTTATCAGGTTGGTTAGATTTTGGGTTATTACACATGGCATTGTTCTCTACTTATTCATTCTCATTTTTAAAATTCAATCGCTACTACTTGAAGTGAACCACAAAAATCACATCAATTATATTATGGTTACCCTATATGGATGATGATATTGTTTTTCCAAGGCAAGGAATCCAAATCATGGATTCTCTACCCTCTTTAGGATTTTAGGCATTTATGGTACCATAGCTTGGAAATATCTACCACTATAGCCAAATCACAATGTGACACCTCTTAGATTTTAATATTTTAAAATTCAACACCTCCATGAATGCTCTTCACTCTCCCTCCAAGCCAATATTTCCTATAAAATTAAGGTGTTGGTCCACCATTCTCATCAAGCACTATTTTGGTAAAGAAACTCTAGCATTTTAGTGTTATATTTATAGTATATTACATTATTTGGATCATGTAAATGTACCATATTAGTTAGATAGCTAGGATAGGATATTACTTTAGGGGAAATTTATCTACTTCAAGAAATATAATAAATGCACAAGTGGCAATGTGCAAGTTGTAATGTGCAAGGTGTCCCCTTGTACAACTAGGTAGAGTGTTGGCCAAGGAATCTATCTTCATATATAAAGGGCCTCATAGTAATAGATAAAATATCATCTCATATAACATCTCATATCTCCTCTCTTCATATCATCTTTCAAGTACTCTTGTATGGAGTACAATGTAGCTCTTTAGCTCATATTAATGAAGTGATCATTTTCTCCATATTTGCATTTAATTTTTCATTTCTATTTATAGCATATTTCAATCATATTGTTATTTCACTTTCTTTCATATTTCTTATATTTCATTGGGACCTATGTTAGATATGTCCACTACATATATCCTCAGAAGCTAACAGTGGTATCAGAGCCACGATTCTTCGATATAGGAGGAAGTACATCCATAATAAGAAAATTCTAGTAGGTCAAGAGGAATAGGGAAGTTATTATTACTACTATTGACCTACATATTTGCACATCGTATCTACCATTGAGTGTCATTACATGAAAAGGATACCATTAGGATTAATTGATAGAAAAAGCCTTAGTAGTCAACAAGATTAGAAAAATGAAGACTAAAATAAATCTCAGTTGTAAAAAATATGAGATTACATCTGGCTAGGAAATTTCCACAAAGTTGCTAAAAAACTTGAGAATATTGGACTTGGCATTCAAGTCACTAGTTTTACAAATAAAATAGTGAAGATTATTGTCTCCAAAATTTAAAATGCTTACATTCCATTCTGTAATAGCTTGTTGCAGGAAAAGGATATTCAAGAAAAATTGGGAAGTTTCCTACAAGAGAGTTAGGAAGAACATCTTCAAGAATCATTCCATCACTTACAGTAGTAAAGTAGAAGACTAAATATTTCAAAGACCTTAAGAAAGGTCCTATTACAATAGCTACAATCCTACAAATTACAGAAGTAAAGAAAAGGCTTCAATAAACTTATAGCATACTCAAGGAAGAAAAGACTCCAAAAGTTGAGTCATAGGAGGAGATATGATATTGGTGATCTCCATTCAATATCAATACCTACATAGTGCAAAAGAAGCCCAAAAGAAAAAAATACCAAAGAAGCCTAGAAGAAGAATAGGACATAAAAGCCTTTTATCTAAAGAAAACTTTAGAGAAGGAGTTATTTTTTAGAAGATAAATCCATGATTCAGAAGAATAATCCAAAGAAGAGTTCCTAAAGATATATTGGTTATGAATATAGATTATTTAATTTAGAAGAAAACTCTAGAAAGGAGTTCCTGAAGAAGAATCCTAAGAAGAGTCAAATAAATAGGAGATTGGTGATCTCCTTTACTAATTAAAAACCTCTTTTAGAAAAATATAAAGAGATCCAATGTATATTTCATTGAAGAACTTCCATTTTAGGAAGAAAGAGAAGGAATAGGAGAATTTCATTCAAATCCAGAAGCAACATTATCAAAGATCCGAGGAGAAGATCTCCTCACCAATACTTCTAGAAGTAGAAGGTTGAAGAAAAGGTCTTGGGTGGAATACCAGAGAAGCTTCAAGATAGAAGACCTTGGAGAGGCATCAAGGATAAAAAAAAGGCTTGGATAGCCTTGTTGCAGAGCTCACAAAAGTGTATTCCAAAGAGTTCCTAGGAGAACTCGTTGTAGAATTCCACTACTAAGGAAAATTTCCTAATAGTGAAGGACTTGGGACAATTATCACCATTTGATAATAATCCCAAGAGAAGAAGAATTTGATAAGGATTATCAAATATCATAAGAAGAATTTTTGTAAGGATTACCAAATACCTGAATAAGAAACAAGTGAAAAACTCAAGAAAAATATAATATTGAGAAGAAGAAGATCCTGTTTGAAGTAAAAATTTTACAAGAAGATTGAAGGAATATTCAAACAAAATAAGCCTACCAAATCTAGGATATTTTGAGATTACCTATCATAGAAATAAGTATTAGTTTATAGAAAGGAGTTTTTGAATCTACAATAGAAAGTAAATGACCACTGTAAGGATTAAGTAGCCAAATCTATGGCTCAATATAGAAATATTGAGGCTAGATATTGATGAAGGAGAAAGTTGTTCGGTATATCCGAAAAAGAAGCTATGTATCCATCTACTACAAGGTAGCAACTTGGCGAATCATAAGCACCAAGATCTACATCATCTATACAAGCCATAAAAAATGGTAAGCAACTAAGGTGCAACTAGTTGAACTTCAAATTAGGGTTCATTATCAAATTCCATTAAGCACCATATTTGGATTAAAATTTGCAAAAGAATAGATTGCATTATAGTATTAAAGAAAGTGCAAAAAGGGAGATTTTATTTTAAGGATTATTTGCACATTACTTTGGATTTGAATATATTTTACAATTATAACCATCTATCAACTACCTATCATCTACTTTGGAAAAAGAAAACAAGACTAGATCCTACAATATTATTTGTAGTGAAAATTTATAGAATACTTATTAAGGTTTAATTAGAGTTTACTCTTAAAAGTTGTAGAGATTATTAAGTGCATCCAAAATTATTTTGAGAGTTCATTTACAGGAGAAATAAGGTGAGATTATTTTTATCATTAAAAAATACATTGGCACTACACGAGTTGATCTATAACTAGTTACTCTCAAAAAGGTTAGTTTGTGTTTGTTGATTGTTAAGGATCAAGAGAAAAAAAAATTAGAAGATTAATCAAAGTTTTTAGAGACACTATTTGGTGCACATAACTTCCAACATTTTGTGGCCCAAAGAAACCACAAAAATTTAGATCAGATTCCTCGAAGGAGTGGAGAAGAAAACCACCATTAAAATCAACAAGATAAGCTTCAAATCAAGACTTGGTGAGTCTCAAGATTCAAAGTGCACCAAAAGGGGGCGTAGAAATTACTTCTACAAAAAAGGAGGAAGCTTCTATATATGTGGTTACAAGCTTGGTTAATTAGAAAAATATCCGATCAAAAAGGTGAAATGTGTCTAATCAAAAGACAACCTCAAAATATTCCATTGTCTTCAAGAAAGCTACCATAAAAATAAGGAAAATCAAATATGCAGAAGGAGTGTAATAAGGGATTATTATTTACAAAATATATTAAATTGGTGCACCAGTCCAATCTATTCTACATAGTAATTAGGACAAAGTTTAAAGTGCCTCAAAGTTACACTATTCACAAGGTGCAATAGCTAAAGGTAGATGAACATTAGCACACTCCAAGCAAAGCAAATAAGTCTTCTAAAATATTCATATCCTCTACATCTTGGACATCCAAATCTGTAATAAATTAAAACATAATATAAGTTAAAAGGAAGTATAATATTCAATGGCAAAAGGAAGAGCATAATAGGTTTGGAAAAGAAGAAAATCAAGGTGCAAGAGACTATATTAAATGCATGTCCAAGGAGAATTCTATACCATTATTGGAGGTTCACCAAAGCTCCACCAAAGCATCGCTCGTCACTCCAACTGGAACCAACTCATAAGTAAGCACCATTGAACAAAGGAAGAGCCAAGAATATTACAACATTTAAAGGTTTATTTTAAAGGTACATTAAATAAGAATTAGGGAAATATCCCATACATAAGGAGGAAGTGATACTTGTCACTTGAAAAGAAATTTTAATGTTCACTACATGAGTGCATATATTTCACACATTCGAGAAAAGCAAGAAAGGTGGTACATTAGAATCTTGGTAGCACTTCATTATGAAATATTGTAGACTCCTATATGAAATTGGATGGAATGAATCCACTTTATAGATCAAGTGATCATATGGTCAAATAGGTATGCTTGGCCATGTGAGGCAGGTGTCACCATTTTTCATAACCTTGAAATGCATTGGATGGGGAAGAATATCCAATTTGGGCCTCCAATTTGCAACTTGGCATGGGAATTATGCGTCCTTAGACTGACATGCTTCAATTTATGGGGTAAATGGCATAATTTGAGTGCCATTGGTCTCGCCTTTGACTTTTTAAGGGTCGAAGGCCATGGTTGTCCCATCCAAATATGGTTGTTGGTGGTCATCTTTGGGTGGCACAACCATAAACTATGGTTGTCTTGGGGTGGTATGATCATGCCTACATGGCCCAAAACTTCCCAAAAGTGGGGTAGAACCTCCCAAAAGTGATTAGGACCAATATTTAACCTCTGAGGATTTCCCAAGGGGGCCATATGGTGTTTATTAAAATGTGTCTTGGTAGTCTAATTAGATTTATAGGATTTTAGTGTGTAAAAACACCCCTTTTTGGGATGCATTGTGTGCAGCACAACATGGAGTAAAAAAATAGATGACTAAAATATCAAATTATTAATATTATTCAGTAAACTAACAAAATTTAAATGCCCCAATCATGGAAAGAGCATCCATCCTTGAATCCTTGCTTTTGATGAGTTAAGGAACTTGATTCAAGTACAACCTTTCACGTTAGGCTTACTTGATAATGGACATTATTCAGTGATGATGAGGTGAGGCCTATGATCTTTCATGCTTCCATGTGCCTTGCATTTATTTAATTGAATTTTTTTCTTGTTTACTATCCCAAGTAGGTGCATGATTTTTTTTATTGAATCCTTCTTATTCCTTCTCACATAGTTGGCTTATTCATTACTGCTTGACTCACCACTTGATTTTGGTTTCTTATATTTTATCTTCTTTAAAGCTTTGAATGATACCTCTTTCTTGGAATTGGGATTCTTTTATATTCTCATCTCGTAAGATATGATAATTCCATCTAACTCATCCATAGTCAACTTATCAATATCTCTCATCTCTTCTATAGCTAAAACCTTTGCATCATACCTTATAGGGAGTGATCTTAATACTTTTTGAGCAACATTGGAGTCTTAAATTTCAAATCCAATTCCACGCATGGTATTAAAAACCTCATCCACATGAAGTAAGTACTTAGAAATATCTTCCTCATATTCTATATTCAAATATTCAAACATTTTTTCATGGTTTTGTAGTTTTGCCAACTTGATATTGTTATCTCCTTCATATTTTTGCTTCAATTTGTCCCACATCTCTTTTTTTTATTTACATTGCATAACTTCCACAAATTTTGCTTCACTTAATCCACTTAAGATTTCATTCATAACCTTGGAATTTTTCACATGTAACTGCTTACCATACTTATCTATAGGAGGATTAGTTATAGGTGTGAACCCATCCTCAATAGACTGCCATGTTTCATATCCTTATGCCATCAAGTAATTCTTCATACTTATACTCTAGAAAGCATAATTTTTTCCATCAAACAATGGATTTTTATTTGATGAAGATCCATTATGATATGTCATATATATTCCTATAATGTCTTCCTTTAATATTTTAGAATTTTTTTAAGGAACCTACTTTGATACCAGTTGAATAACATAAGCTTATACTGAGAGGGGGTATGAATAGTATAAGATAAACTTTTACTTCCCAAAAAATATTATCCAATGTTATCAATTGTAATATTAATAGCAGTAATCAAAATAATTCATAAATCATCACACACATGAGAGACGTAAATTTAATGTGGTTCATCTAATGTGGGTTACATCCACAAATAAAATATTTCTTCTAAATATTATCAACAAATATATTGGGAATCAATTCTCTATTATAATTTTTATGGACCTTTATCCAAAGGAGATCTCTCCCCAATACTCTGGTTTATGGATCTCTTTCCATAAGAGAAATCTATTCCCTTTGATCTGGTTTGTGGATCTCTCTCCATAGGAGAACTCTATCCCCTCTACTCTAGTTTATGGATCTCTCTCCATAGGATAACTCTATCCCCTCTGCTTTGGTTTGTGGATCTCTCTCCATAGGAGAACTCTATCCTCTTTGCTCTAGTTTATGGATCTCTATCCATACGAGATAATTTGTTCTTTAGTTGATTCTTGGACCTCTATCCATAGGAGAACTCTATATCCTTAGCTTATTCGTGGACCTCTATCCACTAGAGAAATGTATCCCCTATCTGGTTCATGGATATCTATCCAAATGAGAATTCTCTTATTTATGCTCTGGTTAGCTCCAAATATTGCTTAAACCTCTACTATAATATACCACAATAATACACATAAGGCTTACTCAAATCATCAGCCAAACCTACTCTTAATTCTATATTAAATTTGCCTCAAGCATTAAAATAAAGGTGTGCTCAAAACTACAACCACACCTGCTCTCAATGTTGTACCAAATCTGCACCAACCCTTGTCACAAGGCTAGCACAAATTTACTCCAACTCTACTCTCAAATATCTACCTCAAATATGCACCAAACCTTGTTACAAGGCTAGCACAAATCTGCTCCAACTCTTCTCATAAAACTATCTCAAATCTGCACACATTACATGCACAAATCTATTGTTATCTATCTTTGCCCAAATATGCACCAAAAATCATTACAAGGCTATCACAAGTTTACTCTCTATTATTGCCCAAATCTGCTTCAAGTCTTCTCACAAGACTTGCTCAAATCTACCTTAAGTATTCTTCAAGTCTTATCATAAGACTTTCTCAAATTTTCCTTAATGCTACTTACTAAACCTGCTCAAGTATTTCCAAATCTTGCATACAAACAATGGTTATATCTCTTTCAAAAATGCTTTCTTCGACTAGGCAAATCAAACATATTCTACTTAAATTTTTTTTAATCTTTGGAACATATAGAGAATTATATTCACTATCATATACTCAATATGTTATTCACATTCATAAATCTTGCATTCATTTAATTCAATTTCTACCTCTTGAAAAATCCCCTTTAAAATCATATCAAACTAGTGTACAACTCGCTTCACAAAATTGGTCTATCTTTCTTGCAAATTTTCTCTCAATGATCAAACACAAGAATGTACAACTGTTTCAAAAATTCTTCCAATAAGAATGCTCAATTTATTCTCAAAAATATAAATCAAGTGTTTCTAAATTCACTAGTCATTGATGCACAATTTATTTTCAAAACATAGCTCAAATATTTCCAACAATACACACTAATCAATCCTTTTATCTTCACCTTATAATTCTGAAATATTTTCTCAACAAACTAGAGAAGTAATAATGTCAACATACCTCTCACATTGCTTTGATGGAAAATACCCTCCAAACCTATTCCAAAATAATTTTATTTGCACCACTTTAAGGAGTTAGCCAATCTTATTTTCAAACACAACCTTTCCTGAAAAGTTTGCACAGAATTATCCTCTTTTTATTTTATCAAATCAAGGCTTTTAATTGAATAATAAAAACCCTCTAATTTTCTTTCACTATGCATAAATTACACACAATAATTTTACCATAAGACACCTTATAACTCCTAATTTAAAACACACACAATAATACAATAAAAAAATTTCTTTATCACACCTTATTTCTCATTTTAAATAGATTTGAAATTATAATATCAAAAACCCTTTTCATACCTTATTTCTCCTTCCAAAATATTTAAATTATAACACAAAAATACCCTTTACACAAATTATTCCACTTATATCAAATGTGCAAATATTAAATACCAACTTAACCTTAAAACTCCAAATAAATTAAAATGCCAATTAAAAAATTTAAATACCTCCTTATAATCTGCCCTCAACGTGGCTCGAACCTCTTATATCATGAGAGCAAAGCACCCAACCAAGTAGCCACGACCGGCTGCACTAACGCAACTCATGAGAGCTCTAAGATGCCAGTCACCTTTTATCCTCTTCTATCGCATGCTTTACCCAAACCAAAATAAAATGTCTGTGATGGGTTTCAAACCTAAAAATTCCTCCTTGCTACACCTTCACATCGGATCAACCACCAACTAGTATAGATGGATGGATGGGTTAAAATGCGTACTCTTTTCACTATGAAAGGGTTACAATGCGTACTCTTTTTACTATGAAAGCTCAACTTTCACCTCAAAGTACTATGCTTCCTCTTTCTTCTTCTCTTTCAAATGTACCAAATGCTAAGCGTATTATTACACGATTTCCAAAAAAAATGCAAAATGAACTTAGGCATTGATATTTATATATTTCATTTGGTCTTCGTCAACGTTGGTGCCACCTTTGTTTTTTCAACCATATGATGTCAGCCATTTTATTCAAAAATAATTTGAATTTATCTTCAATTTCTTGGTTCTCAAATATAATTTAAAAACTTTATATTATAATAAAAATATTATAATATTGTTCCTTTTGAACCTTACCTTTATAATTAATATTATTGCCTTCAATAATATTAATAATATTAATTCTTTTAAACCTTACCTTCATTTTAGACCATTGTTCCAAACAAATTTCCTTTTGTTATTCATTATAATATTCAAAATATAGATATCATAATGCTCTTCTTCAATCAATATTATAATAATAATAATTATAATATTATCATTGAAAACCAATGACTTCTTCTCTTTTGACATCAACTTATGGCATCAATCCTTTGGCATCAATGACAACATACTATACTCAAAATTTTCAACAAACTGTATCAAAAACACATTAAAAGGACAAAAGGAATCTAACTATCAAAACCTCATCAAATTAGAAAGTTCTTAAATTTCAAAAAAAGTAATAAGGTGTAAAAGAAGTTGATTTTTGCTATCTCAAAAATTTACAAAATCAACCCAAATTGAACTTTTATTCTCAAAATCACTTTATCTATCATATAGCATTTCCAAAATTACTAGGGAGACATAAGAATTTACACAAAACCTAGAATTTCACCAAGGAATTATCAAATAATTACTAGAGGAATTAAAATAATACAAGGATCATCATGACATAAAACAAATTCTTTCTTGCAAAATCCCAATTACTTAAGGGACCAAATTATTTCTCTTGGAAAAATAAGGTTAAAGCAATCCTAGTATATGAAAAAATTTGGGAGATAACTCAAGGAACAAAAAAAATACCAAGCACATGTGATACTAAAATATAAAATTTTGATGACAATAATGCAAAATCCCTAATGATAACAACCTTTTCTATCACTGATAAAATACAACCTTATATCAGTTCAGTAAAGACATCTACAGAAGCATGGAAAAGCTTAGAAAATATATTTTAAGGAAAAAATAAAGCCACTATCCTTCATCTGTAAACTCAACTATATTCTCTAAAAATAAATAGTGATGAGAGCGTAGAATAATTCCTAAGAAAGTAGAAAAAATCAAAGGGAAATTATTAACCTTAGGATAAGAAATTAAAGATGAACTTCCTACTCAAGTAACCATGAGAGCAACAAATATTTGGTAACATATTTACAAGTCCTATGTAAAGATACTACTTTTTATGACCTAATCAATATTCTTCAAGAATATGAGGTAGAAAATACAGTAAAATATGGAATGACTAACACTGCATTGGCATCAAAAGATAATCCATAGGGAAATATTACTTTAACATCAAAAGGACAAAGACCATGGTATAACAGGTATTGTCATATATGCAAAAGAAAAGACCATAGCACTAACTATTATAGATTCAATATAAAGAATCAAAATCAAGGAAATCATATGAATAATGGGAGCGTATTTCAATAAAGGTAATATCAAAATAATCCTCATTAGTAGTAAGCTCAACATCCAACCAATTATCCCCAATTAAAGTATTGAAAAATGAACCAAAAAGGATACCTAGCTCAAAGGATAGAGGAAATCAAAGAACTAGTATAATCTATATATGATTATGAATTCAAAGCTATTCTAGCAAGAATAAAATATTATGAATACACTAACTACCTACTTGAATAGGTTACAAAAAGTAGAGAAGAAGAAGATACAAGTTTCAAGACAAAGAAGAAAATCCATATTGAAGATTGAAATATTCAATACACAAATCATGTAATACATGGAGGTGTTAGAGTTAGAGTATATTACATCGTTTGGGTCATGTAAATGTACCACATTAGGTACATAGCTAGGATAGAATATTAATATAGGGGGAAGTTATCAAGTTACTTCAAGCAATGTAATAAATGCACAAGTGGCAATGTGCAAGTTGTAAGGTGCAAGGTGTCCCCTTGTACAACTAGGTAGAGTGTTGTCCAAGAAAATGATCTTCCTATATAAAGGGCCTCATAGTAGTAGATATATGTGATCTCATATAGTATCTCATATATACTTTCTTCATCTCATCTCTCAAGTACCCTTTTATGGAGTACAATGTAGCTCTTTAGCTCATATAAATGGAGTGACCATTTCCTCCATATTGCACTGTATTTTCATCATTTCTATTTATAGCATATTTCAGTCATATTATTGTTTCACTTTCTTTCATATTTTCAATATTTTATTGTAGCCTGTGTGAGATCTCTCCACTGCATATATCCTCAAAAGCTAACATTTGGTGACTTAAATTTTTAGCTTTGAGGGTTTTTTTGACTTAAGAAAGCTTTGAGGGGGATTTTTGTGAAAATCTAGAAGAAAGTGATTTTTCTTTGGTTGTTATCTCATACTTTATATCCTTTCTTCATATTCCTATTGTCATTTTTAATGCTAGTAATTTTATTTTACTATACTATTCCATGATTTATCTTATAACCCTTCTCTCAATTTTTGTGCAACTACATATTTTAGCTTTGTCCAACCTCTACCTTTGTATAGGATCTCTAGGAATCCTCCTTTGGGTCCAAATTAGCTTTGGTACAATACATAGAATGATATCATAAACCATAATCCCTAGGAACAATTTCTTTGTTGAAGGATTTAGGGTAAACTTATGCATCGCCATATGGTATTGGCATCCATATAGCCCTTCCTCATAATACAACCCTCTATACCAACTTTAGTCCCTATCATAAGTCTATCTTCATCTATTATTTTGCAAGATGCTATGATAAAGATGATATCACAACCTACAATTACATGGTGTGATATTCTATGAAGCTCAAGGATGAATTTCACACCCTATCTCTATCAAATATAGACTCCTTCAAATATCCTCCTAAATAAACATGGATTGGTTGAATGTGAAGAAACGAATGTCAAATAATCGTGCTACTAACCCTTTGATGGGTTAGCAGCACTAGAAAAACTAAATGACATTAAGGTTTAGCTTCGATGGTAAAATATCTAAGATTTAGATTTGATGCATTTGAGCTTTAGCTTTGGTAGTAGTAGATTTTATCTTTGTATTTGATGATGGTAGATCTAATATTTGGCTTTGGTGGTACAAGGTAAGGGATTTAGCTTTGGTTGATCTAAGCTTTGGCTTTGGTGGTGGTAAATTTGAGCTTTGGTTTTAGTGGTGATAGATCTAATTTTTGTATTCAATTGTGGTAGATTTGAGCTTTGGATTTGATGACGGTAGATTTAAGATTTTGATTTGACAATGGTATATTTGATCTTTGGATTTGATAATAATATATCTAAGCTTTGGATTTGATGATGATATATCTAAGCTTTGGCTTCAACGATGATAGACTTGAGATTTAGATTTTATAATGGTATATCTACGAATTGGCTTTGGTAGTTATGGATATAAGCTTTGGCTTTAGTAGTGGTAGATCTAAAATTTTGTTTTAGCAATGGTGGATTTGAGCTTTGGCTTCAATAGTGATAGATCTAAGACTTGGTTTTGATGGTTTCAGATCTAAGCTTTGGCTTTAGTGGTGATAGATATGAGCTTTGGCTTTAGCGATGGTAGATATGATATTTATATTCTATGGAAAAAAATATAAGCTTTGTCTTTGATGGTGGTAGATCAGTAACCGATGTTGAAAAAAAAGTAAAGTGGGAAGACCCTTGAACCATGAATTGTGGCAACAAGAGATGAAAAAGGGGATGGCAGATGGTATCCAAGAAACTCTAAATCTTGGTTGGGTTAACACCCCAAATAGTTCTAAAAAATTAATTTGATATCATGAAATTTCAATGGAATGAATACCCCTACCACTCAATGGATGATTAATTACCTTAGGCATAATAATCATCTAGAAAATTTATTATTTCAAGAAACTAAAATTTATGAAAGAAAACATGTAATCAATAAAGAAAATTATTTTGAATAATGTAGAGTGGGTAGAAATTGAAGATACAGTAGCCTCTAAGGGTGTTTACATCATTTGGAATCCAAACACTTTATTAGGTGACTATATTAATAATAATGATAGGTTCATTTTAGTTTGTTCTATTCTACTTCTATTCTACTATTTTTATTTCCCTTGGATTGTTATAAAAGTTTATGTGCCCAACTCCCTAGTGGGGAAAAGAAGATTCTAGGAGTGGTTTTTGGACCTTAGAAAAAATTTACTTGTAGAATAGAGGATTTTTCCCAAGTTTTTTCTTCTAGTGGTCTCATGGATGTTGATTTAAGAGGGTAAAAAATATATGTGGTCAAATAGAAGATTGGGCTAAGCTCTTATTTAAATTTGTCTTGATAAAGTGCTAGTATCTTAGGATTGATTTCCTACATTCAGTAATGAAAATTAAAAATTTTGTATTCTCTTTGATTTGGATTTCTTTGTTGGCCTCAAAGTCTAGGTTGTGTAGTGTTATAAGTGTTATCTTGTATTTTCAACCCATTTTTGCTATCTGGATCCTATATTTTTGGTGTTGAAGACTGTTTTGACCTTCTACATTATATTGGAATTATGTTTTCTTTGTTTTGTTTTTTTGGCCTACTTATTTGGCTATTTTTTATTGGGTATTTGGTTTTTTTTTAGTTTTTCCATGCTAGGTTAAGGAAAAATCCTTGTAAAAGGGTCAAGGCCCTTTCAAAACCTTTTTTTCTATTATATCAAAAACAAAATCTAGACTAAAATTTATGGTCAATACCTTCATTCCTCTTCTCTCTAAAATGATATCATGTCCAAAATTGATCAAATATGATATAATTTTAGCTCAGACACCCCTAGTTTTCCATATTATATTTCTTCTTATTCATCTTTGCATTTTTTATGATAACACGTACTTTGTTTTTAGGGCATGATTTCATTCTACAATATGGTCACTAAATTTCATGTGCATTTGGTCTTTTAAAGGATACCTTGGGACTTGAATCTAACCAAGGAAGGTTTTATCCTCTCCTATTTGAGCCGATCCAAAGATGTAACACAAAATTTTCCAAGTTCTTACTATCTTTTTTCATAGGTTGCAAAATTTTATTACGTATTTTTGGGAAATGATGACATAATCATAGTGTAGAAATATTAGGTGTGATCTCATCTTAGGAAACAATTTAGGTAAATCCTTTAATAGAATTTAGCATTATTTTATTTTAAAAGATTGTTTGTCATTATGGCACTCTCTATCTTATGTATATTTCATAGAAAAACATGAAAGGGTAAAAGGAATATAAGTTTTAGAAATTTATTTATGTTCTACGAACATAAAATAGATAAGGATTAAAATAACATAGCTTACTCACTTAATTTATTTATCTTGTTTGTTAATTTAAAAATTCAATATTAAAGTATATGTAGACTTGCATTTGGCTAGTATTTGTTTGAGCATTCTCATGAACCCTTGTTTAAAAAATAAAAAATACTTTCATATAATTTGGGGATAGATTTCATGAAAACCATAAATCATACTTAGGTTAGCTCTTGTTCTCTTACATATATTGTTTTATGCACTTTCATAGTCATTAGCTTATCTCTTTAGGTAATCCTAACTTAGGTGTTTGTATAATGAAACAATAAATAAAGGATTTGGAGTAATTCCTTTAAAATACTCTTGGTCAACCCTTAAACATACATACCACACACCAACCTTTGAGGTGAGGAGAAATATGGATATTTTAGCCCTTGCATATTTTCTAAGGTTCATGTGTTTCTCCATGAGGTCAAATACTTATGTCTTTAAATGGTTTAAGTTGGTTTCTCCTAGTCCATCCTACTACGATGACAATTGTGTTTGTTGGTACTTGGTACTTGTAAGAAATTTCATGCAACCTACCTAATTTAGTGGCATATATGGATGACACATTACATAATTTATAGAAAATATTAAAGAGAGATAGTGTTTGATGAGCACATCACTAAATGTTACACAAATCTCGTATGATATAGACCAATTAATTTAATAAATTCACTTCACTAAATGTTACAAAAGTTGTATGTGCTATGATTTTATGCATGATTTTGAATGGTAACCAAATAAACATGCAAATTCTAAAATGACGTCTTTGTGTACTACACAAATTATATGCATACGCCATAAAAAAATAATTGTAATAATTACAATAAATCAAATACGTGATACATAGATAAACACAAAGAGAGGTTACAAATGGAATAAAATATCAGATCTATATATATATATATATATATATATATATATATATATATATATATATATATATATATATATATATATATATATATATATATAATATGCAAAATGCGACACACTGACAATTATTTGAATAAAATAAAATGCAAGGTAACATAAGTTTGCACAATAGAATAGATTCTTTATTGACGGGGGGAGCCTAGAAACTCCATTATTTACAAGTTTGGATCCTTGAATCCTTTTGATACAATATTACAACAATTTAGGGTTCTCCAAAACTCCAAGAAGCACTGTCATGGTGTCTTTAAGTGAATATTGATCCCAACAAGGTTGAGTGGGTTTTTTGGATATAAAATATTCGGCCACTCTAGATGTTGATGTAGTTCTCTAGATCTACACACAATGACACATAAAATAGTTAGTAGTATATGCAAGGGCTCCACAATGTGAGATCCTCTATATGCAATAATAAAACACTAACTAGATACTACAAATATAGTGAACAAAAACAAAAACACATGCATGAAATAAACAAATATATGGTTGATCTATTTTACCTTCTTACTATATTCTAATGCATGATGTTTGATGCAGGTGGCTAGTGCGACAATGTCCTAACATCACCCGGAGTCTAGGGGGTCTTTAGTAATGGGAGCATAAAACACCTGCAAACACCTAGCGATTGTAGGAAATGTCTGTGGACACCTAATACTAGTGAAGAGGAACCTATGGATACCTGGTGTTGATGAAAAAGTGCTCGGAGGCACCTGGCACTTGATGGAGAATTATATAGAAGTAGATCGGGTGAGGGCGCAGGTTGTGGTAACAGATATGTTGAGTTAGGGAAGTGAAATACAATAGATGGAAGGGGAATAGGACACAAAAGGCTTGATAAAAGAGTTAAGGCACTTAGGAAATTAGGGTATTCGAGAGATCAAAAAACTTGAGAACTTGGAATCTTGAAAACTTGAGAACTTGAGAGATCAAAATGGTTCCTATTTATAATCTAAACTACGACATGCTAAGGTTTCAATGACACTAATCATGTGGTTGAGATTAAAGCACATCCAAGGTTTGATAATATATCTAGGATGTGGCATGGATTGATGTAAATGGGTGGTCGAGATTAAATGAAAATGGATGGCTAGGATTAATTCACTAAAATAAATACATATTTATTAAATATATATTAAAATATAATATAAAATATTATATTTAAATATATATATAATAATTATTTATATATATATATATATATATATATATATATATGTATGAATAATGATCAAAAATAGTGGGAAAATAGGGATACTGGGAAAATCGGCTAGGATTTGGTGGTAGAAATGATGTGAAGGTTAATATGGAAGGCAAATGGCTAAGATTCAGTTTCTACATATGGCCTTTTTTGTACTATATTGTGTGAAAAATAATGCAGTGCAAAAACATGAGACACCTATTTTGGCCAGGTGTAGAAGCATCTTCTCTCTCTTGTTAGAATACGAGCTTGAAGATAAAAGAATAAAATAATTCGGAGTTTTGCGTAGCTTACCCTCTCAATTGGTGCATGAGATTATAGATGAATCTCACGAGCCAATTGAAAAATTTGTGCAAATGAATGATGGATAATGTGATACCATTTTTGACCCAACGGTGGGAAAGGGGTTGGTAGAAAATGTGATATGATTTGTCTATTTTTTTCCCAACAGATGAAGGATTTTGTGTAAAATTTGAGCTGATGAGGATGATATGAATGATGTAAAATTTGATACTATTTTTGCCCCAATGGTGGGAAGGGATTTTTGCCAAGTGTAGATGCCATGATCATGTAATATGTATCCTGTTGTGGAAAAATCATAACAAAAAATGGTTGTCCCCAAATTTGGGGTGATTTGATGTTGTTGAAACACTTTGCCTTTTCGACATCATTGATATGCAAAATGATGATGCAAAAGAAAAAGTATCAACCTTGGATGGCATTCTAGTGATTTTTTGGATAATTCTCATAATTGTAACCAATCATCCTAGCCAATACCTATCTCTAAGGTGTTAAGGATATTGTGAATGATGAAATTTGATTTTTTTTCCATGTTTTAAGCCTCATGAAATAGGCCATCAATGATAGCGATTGTACAACTTTTTCTTAGTAATGTTTCACTCTAAATATGAGGAAGTAGTAAATATGATTGAAATTTTGAGCAAGGAGATAAGTGATGATGACCATGCTCAAGTGTCCTTATTGTATGTTGTTCATCTTACCGAATCACATGGACCCAAATCACTACAATCACCAAGTGTGTAGAATAACCCACTAGATACAAGATTCACTTCCTTGTTATGTGAACTTGGTAAATATGATGATGTGAAATGATGTAGATATGATGTGTTAATGATGCCATGAATGATGATGGTCATTTTGTGAATAATTGGGCTGTTTTAGGTGCTTTTGGAAATGATTTAGTGGATTTTGGTCAATACGGTTGCAAATAATATTTATGCATCCAAATCAGTCATAATCTTCATAAAACCTGATAAAATGATGGAATGCACTGGTGAGTGAAATTTCGAATGATTTTGTTTGGGGAAGCTACTATTTTATGTTGGTTTGGCTTTTGTTCCTTCTGATGTGAAACACTCGTGGGAGCCTGTGATTTGTAGAAATACCTACTGGTGCTTCAATGCACCAAGAAACACCCATGGGTGCTTCAAAGCACCTAAAGCAGCTATAAATATCTTGTTGGGCAATATTCAAGATCATTTGTGCATCTGTGGATTTTGAGAAGTTGTGTCTGAGGGGTGAAGGGTGAGTGAAGAGTGAAGTGAGATTAAGTGTGTAGAGCGTGGAAGCTATGGCAGCAAAGGGAGCTAGTGTAGAGGTTGAGGCTACTGTTGGGGCACAAATTGATGAGGTAATTCTTTTTTTATTGTTTATTATGCAGAATTTTTGTTGTTATTTTTTTTTTTAATTATTAAAAAATGTTTTGTGTTGTTTTGCAGCTTAGAGTTTTGGAGGCTTGACACCATTTTTCACCTTACATCCCTAGGATGAGGAAGGCAATTACAGGGTATGAGTAGGAGTTACTTAGGGAGGTGAGGCTAGCGGAGGTAGCTTGACTATATGTGGTTAGGGTGGATGAGGGGTACCTATATGCCTTGGTAGAGAGGTGTGATGCTGATAGGGGGACATTTTAGCTCCCCACAGATGAGGTGATCGTGACCTTGGAGGATGTGTATCACATCCTCATAGTTCCAATGGAGAGTCTCCAAGTTAAGGTTGGCCTCAACAAAAATATGTAGATGAGGAGGATGTTTGGCAATTCTTGGGAGGGGTTGAAGGTGGAGATCGGAGGTATCCCCTATTTATCCATGTACGTGTACAAGGAGTTAGATCCCCTCTAGGCTTTGGTGATGTTCTTGTTGGCCAACATTGTGGCCCCGAATAGAACTAGGTCCAGGTTCCCTTGGAACCTAATAGGTGTGGTGAGTGATATGATCACCATGAGGTAGGTGTATGCATGGGCTCTCGCATTATTGGTGTAGGTGTACCGAGATATTTATGAGGTGATAAGGCAGTGGTGGAAGGTATTGGGGTACAACCTACTATTGCAATACTAGGGATGGAAGCACTTTAGAGTTTCTCAACTAGAGGGTCTACCTATGGAGGAGTTTGGTAGGGAGAAGCCCTACACTAGATGATGGAATTTGGCGGAGGAGGTGCAGCAGAGTCATCCCATGAGGATAAGTCATTGGTATAGGGACTTATGGGTGGGATTGACATCTGCCTAAGTGGTATGGAGGCCATGGTTGTGTGACCAATTAATTGGGGATGGGAAGCATCTACGACAAGTGCGATAGAGTATGTGGATGATTGGGAGACATAGGAGTGAGGCAGAGTACTTCTATTTCTCCTGATTACTCTACCAATTTGGGTTGAAGTAGTATGTTCCTGATGTGCCAATGTGGTATAAAAGGCATTGGGATGAGGTAGGTCTACCATGCATAGATCCATGGAGGGTGTCCTTGGAGGAGGATATAGACATCCAAGATGTGGAGGATTTTGGGATGACCACAAATTACAATACATGGTTTTCAATGCAGTCAGCATGGGTACCACCTCAAGGAGTGGTTGATGTAGGTGGCTATCGATAGGATAGGGATGAGGCTACCCAAGGGATTCAATATGAGGGTGCCCCAAAGACATAGGGTGAGAGGACCCAATATACCTACAAGAGGCAGTGTTACCTTCACTTTGACTATCAAAGGCATAATATGAAGGGTGTGACACAACAAGAACCTAAGGTTGGGGGATATGGCAAAGATGGGGAGGAGATGAAGGAGGTTCTAGATGTACCCCCAAGTTGGAGTGAGGAGTGGGCACAACTGGAGTAACAGGTGACAATGAAGGATGCAAGGATTGTGGCACTTCAGATAGAGCTAGTGGAGTAGGAGCGACAACACGAGGTTAACATATGATGCCTTCACTCTCAACATAGATATATTGAGGCATTGGAGGATAGGTTTATGGAACATTATATTCCACTTCTAGATCCTCCAACCTCTTCTGCATTTGAGGGTGCTAGGCATAGTTAGTCTAGGTCTAGGGCTCCTACTAGGTCTGAGGCTCTTGCTAGGTCACATGGGTCTTCTTGGAGGATGTAGCTAGTTCTTAGATGCACTTTTTGTATATGAGCCTTGGTGCTCCATTGTATGTAACCTTTTGGTATTCATTGATACATATATATATATATATATATATATATATATATATATATATATATATATATATATATAGCATGGTTTTTACCTTTTGTGTTATATATTTGTATGAATGCTTTTATGGAATGCTTTTGTTGAATGCATGTTTATGTTTATGATTGATGCATATGATATGTTATGGATGACTAATGCAATATGGCATGTATGGATGATTAATGCTAATGATCATTTATGGTTTAGATATTTGTTTTGGCCATTTTTAGGCATTGTTGTTTAATCAGGGGCACCAAACTTTATGGAATATGGGATGAATGACTTATCAACTAACATGGATGTTGGCATGGAAGAAAAAATTGATGTTAATATGGAAGAAGATATGTATGTTGATGTGGAATAAGATATGGATGTTGATATGGAAGAAGATATGGAATAAGATATGGAAGAATACCTATTTTTTAGAGACTCAAACATCCTAGTGGCATCAAACAAAATCACTAAAACTACCTAATCCTTATAGGATCAAATGTGTGTGTAGTGAGCTCATTTACCAAATCAAGAGCAAGGTAATGACCCTAGAAAATCAAGAACCAGTGTGTGTACAAGTGAGTTTATTAACTCATCTTTAGTAGTTTGGGTAAACCTATTATGGATGAAACCAAGAAGCTAGCTTCTTCGTATGAGCAGTCAGAGATCTCTTTTAAAAGAGACATGTAGCCATGCATGAGTGTACTCCATTGCCAGTCAAGCATCTATTGCTCTGGTGGATGCTAGCTCCATAGTCCATGACTTTTGTTTTTGATCTCTTAAGTTTTAGGGATGACTACCTAACCGTGTGACTAGAAGTGTAGTATGATCCTTACAACCTAATTGATTAGTGGTGTGTGATAAAAATATTTAGAGTTTTTGTTAGGGATTTGTCCCTACACTTTCTTTTAATTTTTGAAATTATGGTAGTGGTGAAAAAGACTATTTTTATGGACTATGTCGCATGATGGGACTAGCAAGGATGACCCTTTTTACTTCAAGGTTCATACCAAGTATGGTGCTATCTATTTTTGACACAAGATATTTTTAAGGTATGAAAGTTGTGCTTGGTTCAAGAATGTTTTTGGAATCAGTTTCCAAACTCTAGATTTTTCTTAGTGTATATGTGCAATTTTCCTAAGAATTCGACATGATTTTTGGAGGTTGCTTAAAACACTAGAGGTGGCTGAGTGACTGAAAACACCTAGGAGTTCATGAATGTGGCTTGTGTGGATGGCAATTTGACTTTGTGGAATGGTGTGGATGAATTTGTGAAGGTGCCCCTGATTAAGGCAACATGAATTTTTTAGGACCAATTAATACCTTGAACTAAATAAATGATCCCTAAATATGAAATACAAAATGTGGATGTGAATGCAATGTATGATGTGTAGTTTTATGAAATGTAGTATGAAATGTAGGTGAATGCATTGTTTGGGATGAAGTGTATGCAAGTGAAATGCAATGTTATGAACAAAGTGTTAAATGTAAAGTGTAACATGCAATATGCAAAATGAAATGCAATGTTGTGAATGGCATGTATGCAAATGTTTTTTATATTAGCCATGTATATGTACATAATAAAATCATACATATAATGCTTTGAAGTGTATAACATTAAGTGGTTTAGATTCTTCCTCTCCCTCTAGACTAGCAAGCCTATAAGTACCGTTACCCACTCTTTGTGTAATTATGTATGGACATAACAAATTAGCCATGAATTTATCATGAAGATGCAAAAATGCATTGGTTTTTTGTTAGTTATATTTAAGTACAATATCTCCTACTTGGAATTCACATAGATGAATTTTTGCATTGTAAGCACATTTTAGGTTGTCTTGATAAACTCGTAAGTGCTCTAAAGCATTGACTCGACTATCATAAAGAAGTGTGAGTTGGTCAAGATGTGCCTATCTAGCAGTGTCATCATCTATGAATTACTTCTTGTTAGGGTCCACCTCAATTCCTCTTTTGGAGATAATGAATCCTAGAAGTTTGACCGAGGTAATACCAAAGACACATTTATTGGGACTCAACCTTACATTATGCTCTAGGAGTCAGTAAAAAACTTTCTCCAATACACCAATATGTTCTTGTCAAGTTTTTGATTTAGCCAAGAGATCATCCACATAGTATTTGATAATCTTATGCATGTAGTCATGGAAAATGTATGTCATGGCACGTTGATAAGTGGCACCTGTATTTTTGAGGCCAAAGGGCATCACCTTGTAACAAAAAGTTCCCCAAGATGTAGTGAATGTTGTTTTATGTTGGTCATTAGGATTTATTCAAATCTGGTTGTATGCTAAAAAACCATCCATGAGTAAAAGTATTTCATGGCCAACGTAGGTATTGACAAGAGTATTGATGTTTGGGAGAGGAAAGTCATCCTGAGGATATGCTTTGTTAAGATATCAAAAATTAGTGCATAAATGTATCACCCCATTAGGCTTACAAATGAGTACCATGTTTCAGAGCCACTCAAGATAATCGATAGGAACTATGAAGTTCACATCTAGGAGTTTTTGAAGCTTTATTTTTACCAAGAGGGCCATGGTAGGATGCATTCTCCAAAGCTTTTTTTTAACCGTATTAGCATCAGGATGTAAGGTAAGATTGTGGACAACCAAACTAGGGTCAATAATTGGCATGTCCTTGTATGACCATTCAAATATACCCTTTTTCCTCTTGAGGAGAGCAATAAAATGCTCTTTTTCATCAGGTGATAAGATTTTTTCAAGCTTGAAAATTTGGAGATTGTCTTTGTCTAAACTAAGGTCCACATCAATAGTATCTTAAATATACATGTGGTAACCTTACTCAAGTTAATTGGGTGTAGGGATCAGATGAATATCATCTAAGATGTCATCAAAATAGGTTGGCTTATCCTCATATAAATATTCTTGGAAAACCTCAAAATCCAAAGGTGAAGGTGAAGGTGGAGGGGAGGGAGGAATGTAATTGGTGGAAGCCCTTAACAATTCCTCGGATAGGACAAATTCAAAAAAGGTTGGAGGTGAGTAAATCTAGTCCATATTAATAAGGCTTATGTCGATCAAAATTGGTTTAGCCATATCATATGGATTATGGAGTAGTGTGAATAAATCAACAGGATTCATGTTTATTTATGGGTAATGTGGACAAGGTTGGATAGAATGGATGGAACCTAGGGACCAGTGGTAGGATCTTGGTTATATTGAACAACAACAAGCAACACAAAAAATATTTTATTGAATGGAATATTTACATATGTAATGCAAAGAAAACATGTTTTTGATTTTTAATTGATTTATTTTATTGTGTTTTTGGTGTTGGTGATAACCACTATTTTGAATTATGTACATATGTTACAAGTTGGATTATGGAATGGCTTATTGGAATGGACGTGGTGGTTCACTGGTAGGGGCAGCTCTCTCTTGTGAAAAAAGCAAGCAAAACATGGGTTCATGTATGGGGAGCATGTTGAGATAAAACTCATCTTGTTCGGTATGGGGAATGATGGGCTATGATTCTTCTCCAGATTCATCAAAAATTATCGATATAAACTCAAATTATTCATTGTTTTCCTCATTAGAATTATCAGGATAGAGGGATTCTTCTTTTGAATTGAGGTTAAGCCTTTGGAAGGCTTGTTTAGAGAAGATATGGTAGGAAGTGGGTGGAAATCTAGACCTGAATGATCATGCTCCTCTTGATATCAAACATCAATAGGTTGATGCATGCCCTATTCATGCAATCCTAGAACATGGCCTTACTAATTGACAATGTGGAAATATCAAGATGGAAATCCTGATATGTTTGAAATATTAGAAAGTATTGGTTCTTTGGATTATTCTAGGGGTGTTGGACTTGATGAAGATTCAATTTCCCCATATACAAAGTTAATACTATTTGGAGTTGAACCTATATTGTAAACTACTCCTATTGCTAAAGGTTGGTCATGTGGGTGACCAAAATCCTTACCACTAGGTATGGTGAGGGGTGTGATGGTGATGTCATCGACCACGTATCCACCAATACTAGGATTGGTAAAACAGAATTTGACTTGGGATGATATGGGAGGATCATGGTAAGGCGATGGATCAAGAAAGGGTGGAAATGGAAGTATCTTATAATCTATAAATTTTACTTGTGAGACATTAGGAGGAGATGGATTGGATTGGGAAGACTATAAAATAGATGATGATAATGTTGATGACAATGATGTTGATTATGAGGATGGACCATAAACACATGTGCATGTAGTCATTGATGATGATGATGAGGTTATGGTGGTTGGTTAAGGTTTGGTTATGGGGATCTCTTCAAGAATGGAATCCTTTTATGAAGAGGTTGGTGGAGTGATGAATGGATTGGATGACAGTGATAGGAAAATATGAGTGGAAGGGAGCATGGAATCATAAGGATTTAAGATTAGATTACAATACTTAAATGGATTGATGTCCACTGGTATGCAATGTATCTGTTCCTCATGAACATATTTCAAGCATTGATAAAAAATGGAGGGGAAAAATATCATTTCACTCATCCAAGGTCTTCCAAGGATTACATTGTATGCCATGGATCCTTCCAAGATGTGGAACATTATGTGCTATATTTTAGCCCCTAATTTGATGGGAAAAATAATAGTTCCAATTTTGGAACACAAAGCATCATTGAATGCTTTGAGGGTGAAGGATGATTTGGTGATGTGAAAGGATGAAGGATCAAATTATGGAGAACGGATGTGGTGATAATGTTAATAGAGGAATCAGTATCAATGAGGACTCTCTTGAAAGATTTCTTGTCAATTAGAGACATGATATGCAATGGAGGGTCTACTGATATCAATGAGATTGGTTATAATATCAAAGTCATAAAATGTTATGGAAGGCTCCATGCATTTTTTAATGCTCCTCGTAAAGTTTTTGAAGGCATTAAGATCTTGTGATTGCAATTCAATGGATTTTAGAATTTCTATTAATGTCTCCCGATGTGGGGGAGATTTTTGGATTAGATCATATATTGACAATTTTGTGGATGCTATTTTTAAAATTGTGGTTAACCGGCTACTCAATGAGATGCCTGGTCAGGATGGATGATTGATGGGTGGATTTTATGGATTTTATTGACTAGGTATATGAATGGGTGATGATGGAGTAGGGGATACTTGGATAGGTGGCAATGTAGAAGGTTGTGAGATACTTGCTTGAGGTTTTTTCCTTTGTTTGTTATTCTACTAACCTCTAGTGACCACATGAATGGCCCCTATAAACCCTTGGTATTTTTTAATATGTTCGAATTTGTTAGGGGGAGTTTTAGTATTAGCTCCCTCTATGTTTGGTTGCACCTCCTCGTGATGATGAAGTGGTGTCTAAAATATACCAAAGTCTTGGTTTTGTTGAGAAAGAGGACTATTAACTTTAATTACCCCCAAGTCAATGAGGTCTTGGACTACATTTTTAAATATGTGGTAATTATTGATGTCATGCCCATTTTGCCTATGATAGGGGTAAAATAAGTATTCCTGGTAATTTTTACCATACTTGGTGGGATCATTTGGTCTAATTTCGAGCAAAGAAATTTTTTTTATCTCATACAACCTTCTAAACATAGAGGTATTTTGTCTAGTGGGGTATATTGGTGATTCTATCTAATAGAATGTCATCGAAGATGGTTTTTCATAGGTGGCATTGTGTTTTCAATTGTTGGATCTTGTGTTATTGAGGGTACCACATGATAGGAATTTTTTTGTAGTACTTGTTGCATAGGTTGTTGTTGTTGAGACATTACTGGCTGGTTCATGACCACTTTATTGGATTGGGTGGTTGGGGTAGCATGTGTTGATTTTTTTTGGCTAAAATAATTACTTTTGTATTGGCCCTTATTTTACCATTGTTTCTTCTTAGGCTTAATGATGCCTTATAGGATTTTGATATCTTCAATGGAATTAGCTTGAGCTAAAGCTTCTTCAAAATTTTAGTAAGTTCTTAGTTGGATCATACAAAAGATTTTTTATAAGCAGCTATTGGTGAATAGCTTAATTAGCTCATCCATTGGTAGGGGGAATAGCAATTTTATGATGATAACCCTCCAACAGTTTCTAAAATCATAAATATATTCATCATCCTATTGTCTTAAGGCATAGACATCACATAATGAGATCTTCCTTTTAACATTTAAGATGAAGTGGTCAAATAATTGCTCAATAAATTGGTCAAAAGTATAGATACTATGGCTTGTAAATTGATTGTACCATTCTATGGAATCCCCTCCTAATGTTTGAGGAAATTTTTGAAGCATGAGAGCATTCTCATCTTGAATTATAAAGCATACTTGAACAAAGGTACTCACATGTTCTTTGGGATCCTTAGTTTCCTCAAATTTTTCTAACTTGGGTATCGTAAAGTTTGTCAGATATGGTGGGGTTGGTACCGAAGTATGGATTGGTTGTTTGATAAATTGGCATAAAGTTGGTTTCCTTTGAAAAGAAAGGAGTGAATTGCATTAATTGATCTATTTGTTTCTACATGGCCTCAATTTGAGGGTCTTCCTTAGGAATGTGGAAATCCTCAATTACCTGATGGGTTTATGGTGGCATGGAGATATGTGGAGTGATCAAATTATGAGGAGATTGGTATTTATTGTTAGGATAATTGGATGGAATATGATTAATGGGGATTGTTGATGAAAATATGGGTAATTATGGAATTATGTTGATGGATGAAGGTTATGGCTATGTTTTTCAATGGGAATAGGATGGGTAATGTTATGAGTTGATGGAGGAATCAATATAGTGACCATCAAAGAATGAGGTACCCATGATGGACCCTAGTTAACAAGGGGACTCTGAGTAGAGTTATGTCAAGATGTAGGGTTAAATTGTACTTGTTCTTGAGTGTTTTGAAATTGTCTAAGAAAATTTTGTGTTCCCATGCTTCACTAATATATCTATCAAAGGCTAGGGGTATGAAGGTAGATAGTATGGCATATGTGGTTGGGATACAAGTTACACTAGGTATGACAACTTGTGAGGTTGGGACTTGTGAAGCAACATTGACTTGTGCTTCATACAAGGGGTTGGTGTAGGTGGAGGTATATGAGGTGCTAGGAGAACCTAAATATTGAGGGATGTATGTATAGAATGAAGGTGAAACTGATGCCTCAAAAAGAGGGTTAGTATACACCTGGGTAAAGGTGAATAGAAGTTAGTAATAAATAGGCTCTTTATGTAAAACAACATCCTATCTAGGCGAGTTTGGGATGGAATCTAAGACATAATTAGAAGACTTCATAAAGGCTTCTACTTTTACATATCTATATGGGTTATGTGGTGGTTGATGGTAGGGGAGTTTGACTCCTCTTGGGGTATGGCCATATGATAATATGTGGAAGGCAAAGAATGTGAATGACCTACAGATAAATCTGCCTATGCTACATTCAGGGTATCTACCACTAAAGTGGTGGGAAAGGTGGATGAAGGTTCCATTAATTTTTCTTGATTTATTTATTTCTTTTGATTTCGAGTTAATACCATTAGCAAATTAAATACAAATGAAAATTAGAATACCAAATGTAATATAAAACTGGAATGCTTAAGGAAATAAAAAAACAATGCTAAGACTCAACCAATGTGGCTTACCTCATTCATTAATTATATCCTTTTAATGTGTGTTCATTTTATGTTCCAGTTTTGTGTGTTTTTATTTTCTAATATTTCTTAATGAAATAGAGGTGAAAAACTATGGTTGAGGTAGGGCAACGAGATTCTTGTTGATGATGAAATCCAATAAGTTTTCTTTTGGATATTCCTAGGGTGTCTAAGGGCAGATATTTGTGTATGGATATGAATGCCATTGTAACCAAATCTCAAGCAATGGTTGGTGATGAAATCCAACCACTACTATTTTGCATGAATCGTGTTGTGTGTGGGTTTTTTTAAAGTTTATGTTTTTTTATAGTGTACAAATAATGTTAAAAATAATTAATTTCATAAACCTAAATTAGAATCCAATAAAATATTGTCAAGTTCTCCAAAGGGTGTGAAGTACGTCACTTAAAATACCCTATATAAATAACAATTGAAGGGTTCATCCACCCCTCTGCCTAGAATCACCTAACTGGCAGGGATACTTTTGGAAATCTATTATTGTTCCAACTTAGATATACAAAATAAAATGTATTTAATCCTAAGTTGCAACACTAGATTATGCGGTTTCAGTTCAAATGCAGTAGTTTGCACCCAAAAAACAAAACCCTAATTTGAATATGTGAATGAATGTAGATCTAAAATATGCAAAAATAATATGCATTTATTTTCCAGATTTCTTAGTGATGATTCATTTTATTGTTTAAAATCTGAAAAATATAGAATATACCCAAAATATGTAAGATAGAAAACTAGGGTTTTAAGCAATCGACTTATTGGAAAACCTACATTTTTACTCCTAACTCTGTAAATGCCTCTAGGTGCTTCTAAATTTTGTTGATATGACTTTGGGTTCTTCTATATGATTGTAAATACCTCTAGGTGTTTCTAGATTACCTTTGAATGTAGTTGGGAACTTTGTGCACCTTTTGCAAACTTCTACAGACTTTGGAAACCCTAGATCTAGAATAATCTATGAAATATGTGCTTTTATAAAACCTGTAAGATGATAGAAAGTAAATGAATTATTAAAATATATCATAAATAGAAACCCTTAGGTTTTCCCACTGTGATCTCCATTTGAAATATGCAAAATGCAACACACTAACAATGCTTTGAATAAAATAAAATACAAGGTAACACAAGTTTGCATAATAGAATAGATTCTTTATTAATAGGGGAAGCCAAGAAACTCCATTTTTTATAAGCTTGGATCCTTGAATCCTTTTGATACAATATTACAATAATTTAGGGTTCTCTAAAACTCTAATGCAGGGTCGTGGTGTCTTCAAGCGCGTCTTGGTCCCAACAAGGTTGAGTGGGATTTTCAGATTTCCAAGGTTGGGCCACTCCAGATGCTAATGTAGTGCTCCAGATCTGCACACAATGACACATAAAATAGTTAGAAGTATATGATAGGGCTCCATAGTATGAGAACCTCTATATGCAATAATAAAAAACTAACTAGCTAATGCAAATATAGTGAATAGAAATAAAAATACATGCATGAAATAAATAAATATAGTGTTGATCTATTTTACCTTCTTGTTATCTTCTGATGCATGATGTCTAATGTAGGTGGCTAGTGCGGTGATGCCCTAGCATCGCTCAAAGCCTAAGGGGTTTTAGAAATGGGAGAGTAAAACACTTGTGGGCACCTGAAAACTACAAGAAATTCTCATGGGCACCTAGGACTGGTGAGGAGGTGCCTGTGGGTGCCTGGTGTTGATGAAAAAGTACCTAGAGGCACCTGGTGGCTGATGGGAAATTTTGTAGAAGTAGATTGGGTGATGGCATAGGTTGCATTGGTGGATATGATAGGCGAGAAAAGTGAAACACAACAAATGGAAGGGGACTAGGGCACAAAAGTCTTGATAAAAGACTTAAGGCACTCAGGAAATCAAGGTATTCGAGAGCTCAAAAAACTTGAGAACTTGGAATCAAAAAATTAGGGGTTTAGCCATTAAAATAGCTCCTATTTATAATCTAACCTAGGGCATGCTAGGGTTTCAATGACACTAATTGTGTGGCTGAGATTAAAGCACATCCAAGGGTTGATAATAAATCTAGGGTGTGGCACAAATTGATGTAAATGGGTGGTCGAGATTAAATGAAAATGGATGGCTAGGATTAATTTACTAAAATAAATACATATTTATTAAATATATATTTAAAATATAATATAAAATATTATATTTAAATATATATAAAATATATATATATAAATAAATGTGAATAATGATCAGAAATGGTGGGGAAATAGGGATAGTATGAAAATTGGCTAGGATTTTATGTCTACAATAATATATATATATTATGGTACAAAAGGGTATAATAGGGTATTGAGTGCTATCATCCTAAATTACCCTATGTGAAATTATATTTATTGAGGTATCTTGTTGTTATGTAGGATGACCCTTATCGAGGGATAAATACTAGAGGTTTGTAATATTGATGTCAATCTCACAAACATGAATCTCCTCTACGTTAATAACCTATTATAATCTCTCACCATTAGTAGTCTCCTTGGATACCTCCTTCTTGGTAACCTCCTATATCATCTTCTTCTCAACTACCTTTGGTGTGGACTACTCTATCAGTGTCTCCTTAGATATGGGGTTATCACTATTGATAAGTATCTACATAGGTTTTATGTTCATTTGAGTACTCTAAATAGGATCCATCATGATAGCCTCTCTTGATCCTCTATAGAACTATACTATGGGACCCCCTATAGCTCCTTCCTGCGTCAACGATGGTCCTACACTCCTAGTGGTCTAGTTGTGCTATATATTATTTATTCCATATGATGTATATGACAAGGATATAGAATTTAGATCTCTCAATTTTGGTGTGGATCCTCAAATTACCCTAGGATCATATCTTACCTATGTGTCTCTATCATATAAGGTCGATGATCCCATACAATGATCACCTATTGCACCCTTACAAATTATTACATATCCCACAATGTACTCTATTACAAATGGTGGTATGGTGTCCATATGATTTGGCCTAAAGGAATCCACATCAATGGTGGCACCTATGTATGAGAGATACCTATATTATACCCTCATTTTCTAGCTTAAGTCTCTCTTAGTGCTATATCCTGGGGTAGGCATATGGGTTAATACATCACAAATGCTCATAAATCCATGTTTCTTGTAAGAAAATAAGGCTAATGGTTTATGTCTGTTGATCCTAATTCTAGTGAAAATCATGATAGAGAAGTAATATTAGTACCCTCCCTTAGAAAAAATCCCTTTCTAGAAAAATATGATCCTCCTCCATGACCAAATATAAAGGATAAATAAGTAATGTTAGAACCTTTTTCATGCCCTTTTAATCTAACACATGCAAATAGGAGGGAGGATTCTAGTGCATTACATAAATGATATTATAGTAGCTAACCTTATCCTCTCAATATTGATAGTGGACTATCGGTCTATCCACCTCTCCCTAATGGATCACTTTACTATCTATAGTCAAATATACTATTTATTTCTAGTCCATAGGGTCTATCCTAAAATCAAAAGTCTAATAATTAAGTAGAAGTCCTCCAAGTTCACTATTATCTCAATGACCTAATTAATGTGTGATCTCCACAAGAATGTGTTGGTAACTATGTTTTTAAAGAGCATAAATTTATAAAACAAAGAATTGTAAGGTTGGATGTATGACATATTTGCAATGCAATCAATGCCTACCTCATGCAACTATTCCTAAACTTGGAGATTTATTCCCTATCTCATCCACTTCTACATCTAGTAGGGCTCTCGATGTTACCATAGGTAATTGTCTCTCTGACTATTACCTTTGGATATCTTATCAATGCTCACATTACCATAATGACACCCTTAGCCTCATACTTGTTATATTCTAGTAACATTATATAATTCATTTCATATAGTTCTATATTGTATTTATCCACCATTCATATAATGTTATTTGAAAATATCAAGATGTCATGTTGGGAGTTATTTAATTAGAATTTCTCATTATCTCAATGGTTCATACAAGAATCTTCTCAATGAGATCCTTATGTAAGAGATAATTTGTATAGGCTTGTGTATGATTGAAAAATGTATCAAGTTGAAGATAAATAATATAATATATGTGGTTTTACCTTGAAAACAACACGTGGTATAAACTAGAAGATCTTGAGCCATGAGTAGAGAGGATCATTTTCTTAAGATTGAACTTTTTGGAAATCTAAAAAAAATATTTCTTAGAAATCTCTCATAGAGGCTCAAAGGTAGTAAGTCACTACCATTAAAAAGTCCTCATAGAGGCCCATATAGGGAAGATAGTTTCATCTATGAAGAAAGTATACAAACATATGTTTTATTAAATATTTTATATTTTTTATGTTAAAAGCATAACCAACAAAGGGGAATCAGAGCCACTGATATTACTTTAATATTAAAAATAATATTAATGTTGAAATACAGTAAAAATTATTTATTTAAAATCAATGGTTCATGATAGAAGATGTTGGGAAAATGTCTACATGAAAGTGACATTAATAGTATAATCTAGTTCTAATATCATATATGCATTGAAATCGATAATAATAACACTTGTGTGTAGTTTTTCTTGCGTTTTTTATGCATCTGAGTGTAGTTTTACCTAAATTTTTGATGCACTTGGGTGCAATTTTTCCTACTTTATTTTTGATGTGATTGAGATTGCATTTAAAAATTAAAGAGTTTCAAAGAAAAGGAAGTATAATATCCGTGTAAAATTAAAAGGAAGTAGAGTACCCAAGTAAAAGCAAAGGAATGAATGCTTGAGTTTCAAATTTAAGGATTGGATCATCATAACTAAGGCTTCTAGGTTATATCTTCCTTAAAGTATTTTAAAATACTTTTAATATTTTTGAAAAATCAAAATTTATTTCTATAGTTAAAAACTTTAATCTATATAATCATTTTAAAAATATTTTTCTATAGTTAAATATAGAAACTATAGAAAATATATTGAAATATTTATTTCTATAGTCAAACCTTTAAACTATAGAAATATTTTTTTATAGTTAGTAAACTATAGAATTATATTAATAAAAATATTTTATTTTTTTTTTAAATATCAAATGTGTGTTTAAAAGTAGTCATAAGGAAAAGTTTTATAATTAAAAGGTCCTAGGGAATTATTTGGAAAGGAAATTTTTGCAATTTCAATATTATTGGAAAATATAAGGAAGCAATTTATTGATAAATATTGTACATAGTGATTCACAAGGATATTGAAATTGAAAAGTTATTTCAAAGTCCATACTTACATTTTTTTATTAAGGGGTTTATAAAACAATATGACCACAAAAATTATCACTCATAGTCAACAATTAAAAGGTTTGAACTTTATTCCTTGAAAAAACTAGATGAGGAATATTGTTGTAGTAGAAAGACAATGGGATATTATGTTAAGGGAAGAAAATCATACTAAAGAACCAGTTGCACAAATTTATTTTAGTGAAAAATATAACAAGGCCAAATTAATCATTCTTCTAGGCATAATATATGAAATTTAGTATCATATTAGGGAAGTTAATACTTCAAAAAAGGCATGGGACATCCTATGCTTAATATTTGAATGTAGAAATCAAGAAACTATTCATAACTTATAGTATCAATTATACACACTATAAATATGATATATTGAATGTTTGGAACAATTTATTTGAAATATGACATAATTAAAAGGTAAATTAAACACTTTGAGAGAGAGAATTGATGATGATATGTTAGTTTCAATTGTATTACAAGCATTACCTATTTCATATAGTGTTTTGGTAGCTTCTTTACAAGTGTCTAGTTATATATTTTTATTTTAAGAACTAATTAATACCTATGACAACATGAACTTGAACTTCAATTTTGATATTATTTTTCAAAAAATTCTCTATTGTCCAAAAAAAGATATCAAAGAAATATTGGAATTGCTACTAATCCATCCTAAGCATCTTCACAAAATGAAATAGAATGGAGAAGAAGATATTTTAATATATGTAAAAATTAAATAGGTCATTATACCAGGTCCTATAAATATAATGATCTAAATAATATGAATCAAACTTGAATTCCTTGTTAAACATAGTGACAAAAACCAAATCAATCTTCATGAGGCCCAAAAATACCTCATTTTTGTTATATTTTGAACATTAAAATACTACCATAAAAACAAAATATGATATTATTTTATGCCAAATGTGTGATTAGAATGCATTATTTGTTATTTTTTGCATGATTTAATGTGTAGAACACTTACCCCTATTTTTGACTATTTTCAGCATTTTTATGACTGTTTTTGCATGATTTTTGTTGGTAAAATAACATAGAAAAATAGGAGAAAATAAGCATGTTATGGTTTATGGATAACTCAAGAATATTTGAAGTGTCATCCCACTTCAAAACCAAGTTTTCAAGTTGATTTGGCACCAAAAATAGTCTCTATTGTAAAACAGGGCATTGACAGATTCTATGCAGCATACAAATTCCAGCCAGCTAGCATATTAAAGGGAAGCATTGAACTAGTCAAAAAGAGCAAGTAAAAGTGGATGGAATATGTTCATGAAGACCAATAAATACCTCTTATCCACTTAGATGCATTCCCACATGGTCCAAATGAGAGCAACAAGACACAAAGGAGAAAATGCAGGAACAATTGTAAATAACATACAAAAACTAGTTTTGTGCAACTTTAAAGGAAGTCACATACTAGGTCAAAGGAGGCAAGTGTGAATGGTTGGAATATGTCTAAAAGGACAATAAAATACTAATTTCACATTTGGAAGCACTCACACTCGATCTGAATTGGTGGCAACAATACACTCCTACAATTCTACCTTATATTCTAAAGCTCTCTAGAATGAAGGGCAAAAATAAACTATTTTGATAGAAAAAGCATAGTTACATCCATTTCAGGAGGAATGAAGGAGAATAGGGTGAAGACAAGTGTAACAACCAATCCTAAACTATTTTTGACTTATTTCCACTAGTTGGAGGATGCATGGATAAGTTGTAGTAGTAGATTATGTCTTAATATAGACTAAGTCTCCTGCAATAACTTAGGCAAATCAGGCATAGACAACACATAGGATTGATTTAGTATTTACAAGTATTTATGTAGAAAATAATATAAATAGGATGCTCCCTCATTGGTTGAGCTAGTCCGAGTAGAAGTCCATAAGTCAGAAGCAGAAAAAGTCATTGTAACCATTGTGTTTTGAATTCAAATAAAGTGTAGTTTCTTTACATGTGTGAAATTGTGAGTTTATGAGTGATTAGTTTTTAGTTTTGGAGTAAATATTATTTCCTCTAGACCAAGGAGCAAGGGCCCACTCTGAGGACTAGAAGGAAGGAGCAAAATGTGTAGGTTTTTGATAAATTATATTTTGCAACAATTCTATCAAATTCTTGCTTAATTTGTGTAACAAAACTAACCTTTATTTTAGCATAATTATTTTGATATTTTAAAGTGTGATTTATGTAGAATTTTTACAACTGGATGACCTCTATTTTTAAATGTGTTTAATACCCCTATTTTTTATAATTTAATTTCTACAACAACTTTTGACAAGTTTTACAACAACTTTTTCTGACAAGTTTTTGCAGCATTTTGTTTTGACAGTTTTTAGCATTGTGAATTTCAGCATGATTAATTGTAGTTGATTTCAATTTAGCATTTTCTATTTCATCCATTTCCATTAGCAAGAGTAAAATAGGTCTTTCAATTTTGCAATTGTCAATTTTTGCAACTGTAGCTTAAATGTTCAATTTTTGCAATTTCAATTATGTAAGTTAAATTAGTTCCATTTTTGCAAATTAGGATTAAAGTGACCTTGAAAGACCCAATAAACATCTATTTCACCAAATAAATCTTGTAACCTAATTTCTTGAACTATAACTTGCCAAAGCCTTCTATCGCAGACAACCTTGGACACCACCCTAGATTTGACAATTATAAAAATTAAATGATGACAATAATGACACTCATCATTTTTGGCACCATTACCAGGGAACATAGGTGTTTTTAGGAGATAAAATAGTCAAAAAATTGATGCTTATGCTAAGTTGTGACCTGTAGAGAAAAATCTTGAAATAGACCAACTTGCATGAAACATAGTTGTAAAACTAATAAATTTGCAATTCAGAACATTAGAAAAACAAGCAGAATGAATGAATAGGTTAAGGGACAAAAAAGGAAGATTTCTTAAAACCCCTTTACCTACCATATGTAGGTGATACTCATGCCAAGGTGGTGAATTACCTGCATTTGAGCTTCTTGATGTAGTTGAAAGAAAACCACCATCTCCACCATCAAGAAGTATTGAGTCTCTTGAAAGAGAAATTGTAGAGGAGCAACTTGCTAGTACCTCCTCACCTACTCTTGACAAATCCTCATCATCAGGATAGTTTAAACAAATTTATAACAATATTTGGGAAGATACCATGGCAGAGGGACAAGGAAACCTAGATAGGGGCAACAATGTCCATAATCAAGTAGGAAATCCTACCCCTGCAAGAACTTTCGAATATCCTATTCGATTGAATCCTATACAAAATTCTCCCATGAAAATAATTTCACCTTCGGTACTACCTACCTTTCAAGGGGTTGCATCTGAAGATCCTGATCAATTCTTGTTTGAATTTAAGGTTGTGTGTCAAACATATGATTACATAAATGATAACCAAAAGCTAAAAATTTTTCCCTCCACACTCAAGGACTCAACTTTGCACTGGTTCATGAGTCTAGAGCCTGAATCAATCCGAACCTAGGAAGAAATGGAAAAAGTATTTCTGGATAAATACCAAGAATACTATAGGGTGAAAAATAGGAAGGATGAACTCTTTAGAATCAAACAAGAACAAGATGAAACTCTAGAGGATTACTTGGATAGGTTCACCTTTGTACAAAAGAGATGTGGGCCTGTTGAATCAGAAATGTGTAAGGTCATATTTTTATGAGGATTACAAGATGATTCTAGAGAAGTGCTAGACTTAATGGGAAAGGGAGATGTAAGCACCCTTGACATTGATGAAATCTTGGAGTTATGCAAAAATTACTCATGCACAAGGCAACAAAGAAGAAAGAAGAGTCATAATGGTAGTGATCTAAAAGAGCTTATGGAAGAACTTTCCAATATGAAAATTGATATCTTAGTACATCTTAATACCACATTAGGGGAGATGAATGCAAAATCCAACTCTACACCACCCCTAGCTATTTACTATCCAAGATGTAAAAATAAACATGCTCTTCAAGACTATCCTCTGAACAAAACATCCATATCTACTATTTGTAGCATTTGTTCCAAGGGACATATCACTGACCAATACCATCTACTTCCAGGACTCAAAAATATTTTGGAAACACAAATAGAAGAACTCAACTTTATTGGGAAAAATAGGGAGGCAAATTTTCACAATATCAAAATACCCCATGTTTTCCCACAAATTAGGGATAAAATCATTGGACCATGCCATGGGGTTATTTAGAACCACCACAATAGTCTTGGAATCAACCTCCATGGATAAATCCTCAAGATTGGTCACAATATGGGTGGATAAATCCATAATGGAATCAACCCCATCCACCTTGGATGCAAGCCCAATCTCATGGATAGAGTTGGGGATAATAGTATCCATCATACCAAGGATAGTGTAGATATCAAGGACAAAACCAAAATTTTATGCTGGTCCTACTTAGAATTTCCCTCAAGGAAGATCCCAACAACAACAACAACAATAGGTAAAGCAACCACCACTTTCGGCCCAACCTATGGCCAATCCTAATAATACAAGATAGGTAACCCCTATCTATATAGTTGAATCTGATGAAAATATTACAGTAAATGTTATTGATTGTAGCAACATCCAGCTATGCTCAGGAAAGACATTACCTGAGCCTATTCCACCCACTATTGAAGAAATAACAAATGAGAAACAAGAATCCTTTAGTCTAGAAACATAGAAATCAGCCCTGGATAAAGGAGAAGAAAAAACAAAAAATATGCACATAGAAAATTCACCTTCTTTAGAGAAAATACCATATCCTGAAAGGTTTAAAAGTTCTGAAAATACTCCTGAATCAGACCTAGTAAGAGAACTCAAAAGTTTGACTATTTCACTTCCTTTGTTGCAAGCAATCAAGGATGTGCCTCTAATCAACAAAATTGTTCAGGACTTGTGCATAAAAATATCAGGTAGAAAAAATAAATATTTTCCTAAAACTATGCAAGTAGAAGGAAAGTTGGCTGACCTACTTTCTGGGAAGCTTGTCCCACCAAAGTATAGTGACCCAGGAAGTCCAGTTGTCACCATAACTATTGGATCAATGCAAATTTCTAATGTCTTGGTTGATTTAGGAGCTGCCATTAATGTGATGACCAAAGACACAATGCAAAAATTATAGTTAAATAATCTGCATCCTACATCTACTATTCTGGAAATGGCTGATAGATCTGTTGCCAAACTAGAAGGGATTATTGAGGATATTCCTATAATAGTTTCCTCATGGGAATACCCTATTGATTTTTTGGTATTGCAGCCTCGCAACTCTATGAATGGTTATCCAATTATCTTGGGTAGGCCTTGGCTTGCTACTGTAGCTACTTTCATAGACTGTAGATCAGGGGAGATGACTATTTCTAATGGCATTGATCTGAAAAATATTTCTTTGTATCCACCTACAAAACCTTCAACAAAATTTTTAGGTCAGTTATGGTATCCTGATTCTGATGAGGAACAGGAAGAAATTATTTCCACACTAGCCATAGTGGTAGTGAAAGAACACATAGAAGAGATAAATTCACATGAGAGAGATTTTTGAAGATGAAACTATCCTAGTGGATACACTGCATGAACAAGGACTTGAGGATGAACCAATCACTATTCATCACTTGTTGTGGAATGATGAAGGTCATACATCTGAACACCTTTCATCCATTCCATTGCAGGAAAGTCCCTTCACACTACCACATGGATGGCATCATCACCTTCTTTCCTCTTTTCATTATCCTATGCAAGAGTTGATTCCATCAGGGATTACTATTGATAGGGAGACAAGAGTCTTTCATTCTCTTCAACCACATCACTGCCCACTGAACTCTTTAGTCAAAAAATATGAGGGAGTTAATTCTATCCACCTAGGGACAAAACAAATTGAAGTACAACTAAGAAAATTCTTGAACATTAACAACTGGTTGACTGATGCACAAGAAGCAAAATTGTTTATTATTTTGAAACAACATGTTAAAGCCTTTGCTTGGGACTATAAAGATATGTCAGGAATTCACCCTATTGTATGCACTCATAGGATATATACTAAATATGTCAAACCTATGAGACAACCCCAAAGATGATTAAATCTTGCTCTAAGAGATATTGTCAAGGAAGAAATAGAAAAACTCTTAGAGGTTGGATTCATATATCCAATTTCCAATAGCCGGGGGGTCTCTCCATTGGTTATTGTACCAAAGAAGAATGGAAAACTGAGAGTGTGTGTAGATTATCGAGAACTAAACAAAGTCACACATAAGGACCATTTTCCATTGCCATTCATAGATCAGGTGTTAGATACACTCGCAAGAAAGAAGTATTTCTGCTTTCTTGATGGTTTTAGCGGGTATAACTAGATATAGGTTGCACTCAAAGACTAGGAGAAAACAACCTTTACTTGCCCATGGGGAACTTTTGCTTATAGGGTTTTACCCTTTGGTCTATGTAATGCCCCAACAACTTTCCAGTGAGCTGTTTTGGCTATTTTTTTTATTTGACCACTAAAAATGTAGAAATTTATATGGATGATTTTATAGTTTGTGGAGAAACCTTTGATTTTACTTTGGAACATCTTGATAAGGTTTTAAATCACTGTGAAACTTACCATCTATCCTTGAATCTTGATAAATGCTTTATGATGATGGAGGAAGGGATTGTTCTTGGTCACCACATTTCTTCTAATGGGATCAAGGTTGATCCTAAGAAGGTTGAAATCATCAAGAATCTTCCTCCTCCAAAAACCCAAACTGATGTCAGGAGTTTCTTAGGACACATTGGCTTTTATCATAGATTTATTCTAAATTTTAGTACAATAGCAAATCCTATGTTTGCATTATTGACCAAAGATTCTGAATTTAATTGGACTAAAAAATACCAAGAATATTTTGATGCTTTAAAGGAAAATCTAACCACTCCACCTATGTTACGAGGTCCTAATTGGGGATTGCCATTTCATATCCAAACTGATACCTCCAATACTACAATTGGAGCAGCATTAGGGTAGATAGAATATGGGGAACATTATGCTATCTACTACATAAGCAAAAACCTTACTAGAGCAGAAAAGAATTATACTACTACTAAAAAGGAATTTTTAGCAATAGTGTATGCCATCAATAAATTCCATCACTATATCACTAGTTATCAAGTATTCATCCATACTGATCATTCAACCATCAAATACTTGATGAACAAACCCATGGTTAGTGCAAGGATCATTCACTGGTTATTACTATTACAAGAGTTTGATATTACAATAGTAAATAAACCAGGGAAAGCTAATGTAGTAGCAGATTTCCTATCAAGGTTGAATAACACAGGGGTAGAGGAATTAGTTGAGGATACCTTTCTAGATGAAAAATTATTTGCTATATCAGTACAATCACCTTGGTTTGCAGATACAACTAACTTTTTGGTAATAGGAAAAATTCCTTCCCATTTCACTTCCAAACAAAAGAAGCAATTGGTAAGACAAAGTTCATCTTTCAAATGGATAAAAGGTCTACTTTTCAAGTGTGGTCTTGACCATGTTTTATGCAGATGCATTCAAAAGGATGAGGTGTATGATATCCTTCATGCTTGTCATGATGAACCATCAGGAGGACATTATTCAGTAAAAAGTACAGTTCAAAAAATTTTAGGCATTGGTTATTATTGGCCATCTCTTCATAAAGATGTAAAAAGGTATATTCGACATTGTGATGCATGTCAGAGAATGGGAAAACCCACACACACAAATGAAATACCTCTATAGCCTCAAGTGGTTTTAGAACCATTTGAGAAATGGGGGTTAGATTTTGTGGGACCTATTGACCCACCATCTCAAGGAAAGGTGCATATCTTGGTATGCACTGATTATGTGACTAAATGGGCTGAGGTGCATGCTTTTAAGCATGCTCATGAAGAGAAGGTTGCTGATTTCCTTTACACTCAATTTTTTTAGATATTTGGAGCTCCATGATCTATCACCATAGATCATGGGCCCCAATTTGCATCAAAAGTAATTGAAGCTTTTACTGAACTCTATGAAATTAGGCATAGAAAATCATCACCCTATCACCCCCAAGAAAATGGTTAGGTTGAGGTAACTAATAGGGAGTTAGAAATAATTTTGACCAAAATAGTAGACTCACATAGGAGAAATTGGTTAAATAAATTACTAGAAGCAGTTTGGGCATACAATACAACATGGAAATCCACCATGGGTTTCACACCTTACAAATTGGTTTATGGTAAGAAACCTCTTCTTCCTATTGAATTTGAGTTACTGACACTTTGTACATATTTGGAAATTGGTATTGACTTATCATAGGCATAGATGGATAGGATTCTACAACTTAATGCATTGGATGAACTTCGGTTGGATGCATTGCACCAAACAGAGGTGATCCAACAATAATGAAAGTTGTGGCATGATAGTCATATTCAACAAAGGAAATTTGAGCAAGGAGATTGGGCTTTGTTGTTTGATTCTCATTATGAGGATTTTCCTAGGAAGCTGTAGATAAGATGGCTTGGGCCATACCTGATTGAAGAAGTGTTTGACAATGGAGCAGTTCATCTTTCTCCCATCGATGATTCAAGGAGAAAGTTAGTGGTAAATGGACATCACCTTCGGGTATACCATGAACCATTGACTAAAGAAGACTTTTTAAAGTAGATCACATAGTTGGAGTTACATATGTTAGAAGAGACACCCTCTTCTGACACAGATTCAAAATGATTTGAGAAAAAACAAGAAAACAAGAAAAAAAGAAGGAATAATATTGATTGTGAAATTCCTTCATGGGCACAAGCAAGACAAAAAGAGATGAAAAAAGAGAAAAAAATAATAATTCAATAGTGAAAACCTTTTCGAAGGTGCTATTGAATTAAGACTTACATGAAAATTGGTTTTCGGCATGTTTGTCTTTTTGATCTATCCATCATTGTTCCACCATTGTATAAATCTCACCAACTGCACATATGCTTTTTTTATTTTAGATGCTCAGCTAACGATCATCAAAAGCAACAATTTGTAAAGTGCATGATAAATTTTCAGGACAGCCAGGTATGTGTTTCTTGCATTTTGTCATAGTAGGCATTTAGCATGTAATGTATGATAATTCAATATTTGGCATAAATAATTTATAAACTTGGCAAGTAAAAATGGATATTCTCTCCAAAATTTCAAGAAGTACCCTATTTTACCCTTGGTTGAATAAGAAATTTAGGTTCGATTGCAAGAAAATAACATACTTCCATAATGAAATAAAGCTTTGAAATGAAATATAGTTTTGGTTGTATATATGTAAAAAAACATAGAGCTCTAGAATGAAATAAAGCTCCAAAATGAAATTTCATGTTTTGGTTGTATGTATGCAATAAAATAACATAGAGCTCTATAATGAAATAGAGCTCTGAAATGAAGTTTGAAAATTCAAAATTGTATGACAGCATGAAAATTCAAATCTAGTTGGCATGCACGTGCGAGAAAAAAATCCATGTGATGTAGGCCATAAACTTTGTGAACTTGGGCATGATTTTTTAGGTATATGTGGCAACAATCCAATAGGGCATCATCCAACATGTTTTACAACATCCAATCATACCTAGTTTTCATCACCTGATCTAGACCCATGTGATCCAGGTACTTCAACATGCACAATCACATGAACCAAGGAGGTGGGCATCCACATTTTTTATAAAATAGATCTGAGTTGGTTAAATCAGACCATCCAAATCAGTTAATATTTTATGTACATGCATCATAATCTGAAGATTTATCAGCCCACCATCCTTTATTCATGCATGAAATAAAAAATTCAAACACCCAATAAACCAACGTACGCCACGTGTTCGGTCATTGCATGAAAATTTTAGTATGTTTTGCACCACCTTCCAGAGCTAAACCCTATATGCTGAAGCCACTCATTACCAAGCTCCATAATCATCGACACTTGTAGAAGATGTCAGATCAAAATGTTATGATATTTCTGAAGAGTGCATTGTGTTACAAAACTAATTTTCTAGGACAAAAATGAAACTGGTTGAGTGTAGTAACCATAATCTAAGAATTTGTAGTAAAAATTGACATAGGTTGGAGATAACATGGGGTAGAAGAATAAAGCTGAGCTAGATAACCTGGAGGAATTCTAAAACTATCCTGAAATGGTGTAGATTTTTCAGTAGGTAGGATTAATATCATTTCTTGAGAAATTCGATGGCCATTCGGAGAGTTTAGTAGTAGAATTTGCTCGTACCCTCTAGAATAATAGGGCAACCATCAACAACATGAGAATAGAGGTAACCCCCTTGGTCTTAAGCCAAATTATTGAATTACCTTTGCAAGGACTAGTAATCATAAGAACTAGTAAAAATGCATTCTCTAAAGTAGTTAGAACATTTTTAAAAGAAGGGGATGTACAACCTGTTATGCAAATGAACAACAATATTTGTAAAGGGGTAAAGAGAGCTAGTATACAAAAACCCTGGGATGAGGTTGCAATCTAGGTAATAAAATTTTTAACCTATGAGGGGTAGTATGTTGTATTATCAGGGCATCATATGAAACTCCTCAGTCATTTGAGGTATGGTAACCAATGCCCAAAGGTAAGGGTAAATATTCCTCTATACTTGCATCAAGAACTACATAATATGGCAAAGAGATACCAATAGGGCAAGGGATCCCCTAGGCACCATGGTCTCATAAAACTCATTTGTAAACACCATTTTAGGGGAAATCCCCAAAGTTTTGATAGATTCTTTACCCCCTAGAATGAGCAGATTTTTATTGAAGAAGAACCCAGGCAAGAAGAGGAGGAAGAAGTTGTAGGTAGAGAATAAAATATAATGAGGTTGTAGGTAGGGTAGATACCCTTGATAATAGTACTGATGAGGTTGCATATAGGTAGATATCCCTAAAAATAATGTATATGAGAGGGTTACCCCTGAATCTAAAGGAACCCCCTCATCCCCTCCAGGTCCACCAGCTTCCAGGACCAAAGCACAAAGAAAAAGGAAGGTTGAGTCTAAACCTACAGAGTAGAGAAAAACCAAGAAAGTGACTTTCTGTGAAGAAGTCACAAAAATTTTTGCTCAAACGTCTGCACAATCAGAACCTAAAACAATTGGATCATTGATTGAAGTAGCAGATTCTTTGGAGGAAGATGAATTGGATTTTAAATTTTTAGTAAATTCTATAGGAAAAACATCTATAGGAACTGAGCAAGCTAAGGGAGAAATAGGGACACAATAGTTAAGGAGGTCTTCTAGATTATAGGGATATTCTATTACAGAGGAGCTGGTTGAAGAAATAGAGATTGAAATCCCAACTCAACCACCTTCACCCCCTCCTCTGAGAAGGAGCCTCAGAAGGAGATAACAAGGTACAACTACAACCATGGAAACTACACCTCCAACATCATCCAATCATAGGAAAAGGAGAAAATTGATACTCTAGGAGGATGAAGATGAAGTGATTGAGGAAATTCTAGCCCAGGAATAGGAAACTCTATTTCCAGAATCACTTAATCAGGAAGAGGGACCACTTACAAAAGTTGGAGAGCCAAGTTCACCACCTACTATGGACTTACCTACATATTCTTCAAAAATTGAAGAGTATGAAGAATATGAGCCATATGACCATGTGAAAGCTGCTAGGGTGATTATCAAAACTCAACAAACTTGGATTGAAAGGGGTGAAGCAACAATTAAGGAAAAATATGAATACATTGACCAATTGTTGCAAGAAATAGAGGAGTTGAGAAGAAGACTGGCACCATTGGAGGCACTACCCACAATTTTAAATTCTGGTAGGGAGGTGGTAGAAATTCTACTTGAATTAGTAGGGTAGGTTCTAGAAGGAGAAATGCAAGTTGATATCCCACAACTACCTCATAGATATGAGGATAATTTAGAAAATGCACCTAAAATTTCTATCCCTATTTTAATTATTATTGTAGCAACACAACAATATATAGAACAAGAAACAACATCTGAATAGAGGGATGGAGAGGGGATTGTTGATGTCATGGAAGGCTCACATACCCTAGAGATGGGCCCACAATAGAATCTATAGCAAAATTTTGAAAAGGAGGCCATTTTAGCACTTTTGGATGTAGCTCTGAAACATTCTGGGATAGCTCTAGAATATTCTACAGAAAAATAGTCTCATTTTAGAGTAGCTCCAAAAATTCAAAAATTATGTCATAATACCCTGAAGAAGCTCTAAAACAAGAAGTAGCAAGGCACATTAGAGATTGAGGTCCCTGAAGTTCAGACCACCCCACTACAAGTAAGTACATCACCTCAGGCAGATCTAAATCAAATTTTTGTTAGTTCTGTTTCAAAGGTGCAAACAATAGAAATAGGAGTTCAAGTTAATTTGTTGTCTGAGCATAAAAATCCATCGATAGTGCATCCACCTGATATGATTCCACTAGAAAAGTATAATGAAGATATTGCAAGGTGGATTTCACACTACCAAACCTTGGAATTACGCATTGCAACACTAAAACCCTTGGAAAAGCAAAATGAGACATAGGCTATAGAAATTGCTAATTTGTAGGAAAATGTGCAAATTTTATGTCAAATTGTAGAAGGTTTAATACAATGTAGAAGGCCTACTAGGTTATATAGCCTACTTCTAGAAAGAAATGTACATTTTCTCAGGGTTAACTTATGATTTGAATACTACTCTTGATTTTCTGGAGGTATATCTACAGAGCCCTGAGGAGTAAAAAAATCTATTGTGTGAGTTTTTCTTGCACAAATATGTCATGCTAGAGGATGTACAGTTTCTACCCCATATCTATACAAGGGATATACAACTCCGATCCTTTATCTCCACTTTGAACAATCAACTATATTGGGATTAGGAGAAAAGGAAGAATAAGGAAACAAAATTGGAACTTGGCCTATTGTTAAGGCATATTCAGCCCAATCACAAAGCATTAACAAGCCAACATTTCAACCTGATGGACAATATGGAGATCAAACGCACTTATTTAAATAATCTTAAGGATAGTATGGTTTGTTTTCAATAATTTTGCATAGGTAATTTTACAAACTCCTTGTCAGCTTGCAAAGTCAGATGGGGAGAATTACCTATTTCCTTGCAGAAGAGGGAGCCAATGTCACCAACTAACCTGTTATGGTCACATAGGAGGGTAGAGGTAGTAATGCAGATAATCTTGGCATTTAAGCATCAGTGGATAGGCTTAAGATTTAGGCCACCCACTATTATCACTCTTGTGCCATATTACTTTGATTCTGATCCACAACCTGATGAAGAGTTTTAGAATTGGTTAATAGAGCTGAAATAGTGTAGAGGATATTATACTAGAAAATTAAGATTTTGGGGAATCTGGTACAAGGATTTGGACCTCAGTGCATCTGTAGCCCAACAAAATGCATGAGGGCATGCATCAAGTCAAGTTGGGGGAATGATGAGGCCTAAAAATACCTCATTTTTGTTATATTTTGAACATTAAAATACTGCCATAAAAACCAAATATGATATTATTTTATGCCAAATGTGTGATTAGAATGCATTATTTGTTATTTGTTTGCATGATTTAATGTGTAGAACACTGTACCCCTATTTTTGACTATTTTCAGCATTTTATGACTATTTTTGCATGATTTTTATTGGTAGAATAGCATAGAAAAATAAATCAAATAAGCATGTTATGGTTTATGGCTAACTCAAGCATATTTGAAATGTCATCCCATTTCAAAACCAAGTTGTCAAGTTGATTTGGCACCAAAAATAGTCTCTATTGTAAAACAGGGCATTGACAAATTTTGTGCAACATACAAATTCCAGCCAGCTAGCATATTAAAGGGAAGCATTGAAACAATCAAAAAGAGCAAGTAAAAGTGGATGGAATATGTTCATAAAGACAAAAGAATACCTCTGATCCACCTATATGCATTCCCACATGGTCCAAATGAGAGCAACAAGGCATAAAGCAGAAAATGCAAGAACAATTGTAAACAACATACAAAAACCAGTTTTGTGCAACTTTAAAGGAATTCACATACTAGGTCAAAGGAGGCAAGTGTGAATGGTTGGAATATGTCTAAAAGGACAATAAAATACTAATTTCACATTTGGAAGCACTTGCACTCGATCAGAATTGGCAGCAATAATACACTCTGATAGTTCTACCTTATATTTTGGAGCTCTCTAGAATGAAGGGTAAAAACAATTTTTTTGATATAAAAAGCATAATTGCATCCATTTCAGGATTAATTAAGGATAATAGGGTGAATACAAGTGTAAAAACAAATATTACAATAGGGCATTGACAAATTTTGTGCAACATATAAATTCCAACTAGCTAGCATATTTAAGACATTAAATTAAAAACAATAAAAAATAATTTTTCAAAACCAAAAAAACTTGATCCACTGTATATCATTCCCACATTCAAAATTAAGCAACATACACAAAGATAAAATCAGAACAATTGTATACAACATACAAAACATTTTTCAATTTAAAAAGTCATACATCAAAGAATGTTAATTTAATATGTCTAAAAAAAAAAGAACTAATTTAACATTTGGAAGCACTCATAATCGATCAAAATTGGCGATAACAATACATTCCTATAGTCCTACCTTATATTCTAGAGCCCTCCATAATGAAGGGAAAAATAAATTATTTTGACAAAAAAACATAGTTGCATCCATTTTAGGAGGAATGAAGGAGAATAGGGTGAATACAAGTGTAACAACCAATATTACACTATTCTTGACTTATTTCCACTAGCTAGAGGATGTGGATAAGCTGCAGCAATAGATTGTGTCTTAATATAGACCAAGTCTCCTAAAATAACTTAGGCAAATCAAGCATAGACAACACATAGGATTGATTTAGTATTTGCAAGTATTCATGTAGAAAATAATATAAATAGGATGCTCCCTCATTGGTTGAGCTAGTCCGAGTAGAAGTCCATAAGTCAGAAGCAAATTAAAGTCATTGTAACCGTTGTGTTTTGAATTCAAATAAAGTGCAGTTTCTTTACATGTGTGAAATTGTGAGTTTATGAGTGATTAGTTTTTAGTTTTGGAGTGAATATTCTTCCCTCTAGACCAAGGAGCAAGGGCCCACTCTGAGGACTAGAAGGAAGGAGCAAAAAGTGCAGGTTTTTGATAAATTCTATTTTGCAGCAATTCTGTCAAATTCTTGCTTAATTTGTGTAACAAAACTAACCCCTATTTTAGCATAGTTATTTTGATGTTTTAAAGTGTGATTTGTGTAGAATATTTACAGCTGGCTGACCTCTATTTTGAATGTGTTTAATACCCCTATTTTTCTATACTTTAATTTCTACAACAACTTTTTGACAAGTTTTACAACTTTTTTCTAACAAGTTTTTGCAGCATTTTGTTTTGACAGTTTTTAGCATTGTGAATTTCAGCATGATTAATTGTAGTTGATTTCAATTTAAGCATTTTCCATTCCAGCCATTTCCATTAGCAAGAGTAAAATAGGCCTTTCAATTCTACAATTGTCAAATTTTTGCAACTGTAGCTTAAATGTTCAATTTTTGCAATTTCAATTCTGTAAGTTAAATTAGTTCCATTTTTGCAAATTAGGATTAAAGTGACCTTGAAAGACCCAATAAACATCTGTTTCACCAAATAAATCTTGTAACCTAATTGCCTAAACTGTAACTTGCCAAAGCCTCCTATCGCAGACAACCTTGGACACCGCCCTGGATTTGACAATTATTAAAAATTAAATGATGACAATAATGACACTCATCAAATATAGTAATCAAAATAATCTACCTAGATCAAATTTAAAGTAGCATAGGAAGAATTTGAATCATATCATGATCATGATGAACCAAAAATAGCCTATATGGTATTAATACCACATAAAAAAAAACATTGGGGATGATGATTAGTATATAGAATTTAGAGCTAGTAATCATGTGACGAGAAACATACACTAGTTTGATACATTTCAAGATATACATGGATGGCTAGTGAAAATGGCATATAATACAATTTATCATATAAAAGGAATATGAACAATTTCTCTTAAGTTACCTTTTATAGAATTCACCATTGTAAATGTGCTCTATGTTATAGGAATTGCTACCAACTTACTTTGTGTTGCACAAAAGATGGATAGAGGAGTTTTATTTGATTCTAAATTTATTAATGGAAATAGTAGATGCTTTATCTTAAGAAAAGGAAAATTAGAAGGTGCAACATCATAAAAAAAATTTACTATTTTCCTTAGATGTTATTGCACATCCACCCCTATATCAAGAAATACAAATATCATCTCAAAAACAAAAGGGGGATAGATCTCTAATGGACAAAAAATGTAAAATAAAAAACAAAAATAGTTTAGATAAAAAATAGAGAAATAAAGCGAAAATATTATGAATGATACACAAGAAAATGATGTATATACAATGCTCAAAACTTGGTTACAAATTATCACCAAAAGAGTTTATGGTCGAAATTAATTACAATCAATCTTCCAAGAGTCTAATAATGATACATTTACTACACTCAATACTTATATAAGTCTTCATCGTGACAAAGTAGTAGAATACGGGAACAAAAATATTACATTTCCTATAACAAAGAATATTTACATAGAGAATATTTACAATTCTAAAATAAACTATTTGCTATTTTCCAAATTATGCACATTGGCTTCTAGATGGCCAACTTGGCATGCACTACCTTATTCTCTAATAATGTAATAAATAAATTATATCCTAACATCCCCCGTTATTACATTATTTGAAATACATAGAGAGTTGCAAAATAACTCAAATTTGACATGTGCAAGTGCCTTAGTGAAAATTTTGCAACCTGTTCATTGGTGGGAACGTATTGGAGTTGGACCTCATGTTTTGAAACTTCATCTCAAATTAAGTGATACTAGGTTTCAATGTGTTTTGTTCATTCATGGAATACTATATTCTTGACAAGTTTCAAAACACCTTTATTATTGTATTTCATGTGTATTGGAATATTCTTCTAAAGATTCATACTTGAAAGAATATGATGTAGCCATATCGCTTCACACACCACTCCTCATGCTACATGATATTCTACCTCTATGGATGAAAGTGCAACTACTTGCTACTTCTTGTTTTGCCAAGAGATAGGTCTAGATCCAAAATTAAATATGTATCTTGACATTTATTTTCTATCATCTACAGATCCATCATAGTCCAATTTTATGAATCCATGCAAGAACTTATCATTCATCTTGTATTCCAAGACATATTCTACTATGCCATAGACATAGTGTAAAACTCACTTAATTGCCTTCCAGTGACTGACCTTAGGCTCTTGCATTGAACCCCAAAATATAGCTCATAGCAAATCTGGTATTTGGCCCAGCATTCATTAGATATATAAGACTCCCAATAAGTTGTCGATAGAGAGTTCCATCTAACTAAGGAGATTTATCATATCTAGACAATTGTAACCTTGATTCCATAGGAGTTCCTATGGTCTTACAGTCTATCATTTAGGACTTAGTTTGGATAAAAAAATTAATTCCAAAAATTGTAGTCTTTTCATGGCTTGTTATCCAAGAAAAAATTCTAACAATTGATAATATGATGCGTAAAGGTGTTTGTATCACTAATCATTGTTATCTGTGCAGGGATAATTGGGAGACCATTTATCACATTTTACTTGAGTGTCCTTTTTCCTTAACTATCCTAAGTGGGATTTTTTAGGCCTTCAATATTTCATGGGTTAAACTAGCCATCGTACTTGATTTAAATGCCTACAGAATAATACAAAGAAGTTCGCATTTTTCTTCATGGCATCAGAGCCAGTGGGCGTAGAGGGAGAAGGCGGAGGCGGACGACGTTGCTGAAAAAGTAATTTATTTTTCAGAGCAATTTTTTTTTTCTCTTCGACGTGTGACAAAAAATTTTTTCGCAAAGGCAATATACGTGCAGGAGGAAGGGGACGCATACAGTGCAGACGCTGACATAGTCGGGACCCCCCGCACTGTGCAGGAGGAAGGGAGAGCCTTGGCGCGCTACATCGCAGGTGGCCAGAGCCCTCCCCCCACGCGCAGATGTCTGTCATGATGCATAGAGTGCGGTCGCGACAGGGACATCTGTCGTGCGTCCGCACAGGAGGCCAGAGCCCCCCACACACAGATGCCTATTGCAGTTGTGACAAGGACGTCTGTCACACGTCTGTGCAGGAGGCCAGAGCCCCCCACGCACAGACGCCTGTCGCAGTCGCGACAGGGCGTCGGCGGAGGTAGGCGGGAAGGCTGCCCGCCACCCCCCCAAATCGGGACCCCGCGTGACGTGAAATTATCGTGCACGCCCCGAGGTAACTCCCCTCCCCCCCACGCGATGCACAAATTGTGCGCGCGCGCCCTCTCCCCCCCACCCGGTAGGAATTTAAAATTTAAAATTCCCACGGGGTATAAACTCCCCCCCGCTCGTAGTTGCAAACCCTCGCCCCCACCCTGCAGCGCGAAATGCGCAGGGAGTTTTTTTTTTTTAAAAGAAAGAGGTGGAGGAGAACGAGGGACTGCGGAGGAGAACAAGAGAGGAGGCGGCACAGAGGGCTCGGGAAGCGAAAAGCAGGGTTGAAAAAGGAGGGGCTTTGCTGTTCCTTTCGGATCAGCCCGCTGGCTCACGTGGTCGTGAGCCGTGCGATAAGGCTCAAGGAGCCTACAAGTCGGGGGTTCAAATCCCGCCGACTCCCCCCAAGGTATATTTTTTTTTCAAACGTTTTTTAATTATTATTATTTTTAGTTAAATTTTTTAATTTTAATTTATTTTTTAATAGTTTTTAAACTTAATAAATTAAAATTTATTTTTAATTTTTTTTTTTTAAGTTTTAAAAACTATATAAATTAAAATTATTATTTTTAACTTTAAATAAATAATAATTATTAAAATGCTTTTTTAAAGAAAGTTTTTTTAAGGGGGGATATTTTTTCAAAAAAATCAAAGGGGGATTGAGAGTAATTTTTTGAAAAATAGCAATTTGGCGAATTGTAAAAGGTGCATTTTCGGCTGTGACCGACACCTTGTGGGTTATTCCTGTGGGCATTTTTTATGTTGTATGTTGCATATTTCATTTTTGCACTATAACATTAAAAAGTTAAAATCAAAACACTCCCTAAGTCCTCGGAATATAAAACCCATCCGTGCAATTTTATTGCACTGCAGCGTTCGGTATTTGTGATACCTCTGGCCAGCACTTACAGGTAAAGCTGTCATGATTTGGCTACTGTATCCGCTACCTAATATAGCTGCTATAACGACGTCTGAGCTTGTTCTCTATAAATCATCGAGGAGGAATAAGTACGCCATTTTTGCATTTTTTTACTCCATCCACTACCCTTTATCGCACTTGTGTTTAGGTGTAAATCCTGACGAAGTATTATTCATAGTGTTTAGAGGAAGTTACGCCCCATGCATGAGAAGAATCTTCTATGGTAGGTGCCATCAACAAGGTGATTCACTTTCAGTACCACTTATGTTCCACGTATCGTATGATCTCTAAAACTCACCTATAGTCTCCCTCACGTAAGGGCAGGTGATTTTTGTTGATATTTTTAAATACCTATAATTTCCCTCACGTAAGGGCGGGTATTTTGTATGGTATATTGGCCTAGAAAAAGGTATATTGAAAGGGGGACCAATTGGTGATATAAGGAACCTTCACTATGGCCGCTGTTGCAAAGTTGATGACTGATCTGCATCAGTTATTGAAAGGTCCAAATTATACACCATGGAAACATAAGATGAAGGCTATTCTCCAAATCGAATATTTGTGGGATATTGTTACTGGAGTAGCAAAAAGGCCTTCACCAATAGCAAGATCCACAGGTCCTTCAGCAGATCAGATAGCTTTTGACAAGAAATACAGTAGAGCAAAGGTGCTCATTTTGTTTGTTGTTTCAGATGAAGTGCAACCTCATATAGCTGACAAAGCAAGTGGTAAAGAGGCATGGGATGCCCTTCAAACCATCTATGAGGTAAAGAATGATTCCACCATTCTTCATCTTCAACAACAACTTCATAACCTGAGTTTGAGGTAGGGTGAAACAGTTGAACTCTTTCTGTGCAGAGTGTCTGAGTTGAAAGAGAAATTGAGTTCTTTGGGAGATACTGTGGATGAAAAGCTTCTCATTTCACTTGTGATGAGAGCTTTACCTTCTTCATTTGATATGTTGATAACCTCCATCCAGGTGTCTCAACGACAAATTACCTACATCGAGTTGGTCAATCTGCTCCAACAACAGGAGGCACGCCAACTTCACAAGGATGATTCTTCCAATACAGCCCTATACACCAACAGGCAGGGTTCTAGGAAGAAAGGTAATGGGCAAAAAGGAGGCAACTTTTAGAAAGGAGGAAATTCTCAACAAGATACGAAAGGAAAAGGCAAAAAACCTCAACAGAAGAAGAGGTGGTGCAAGATCTGTGAGAAAGACAATCGTGACACCAACAGGTGTTGGCATAAGAACAAGCAGAAAGGCCAAAACAAACCACAAAATAAAAACAAGAAACCCTAGGTGAATGTTGTTGTTGAAGAATCTGACTCAGATTTTGAATGGGCACACAAGGTGCTCATGACTACCACAGATTCCACACAAAGGGATCCTATTTGGTATGTCGATTCTGGAGCTAGCAAACATATGACTGGTGACAGATCGTGGTTTGAATCATTTGAGGCCAAAGAGGGCAAACTCGTCACCATTGCTGATGATAAAACCTATAGGGTTCAGGGAGAGGGTATAGTTTCAGTCACTCTTCCTGATGGCAAGTGTCATATTGACAAAGTCCTCTATGTTTCGGGATTGGCCAACAATTTGTTGTCAGTGACACAAATCTTGGATAGAAATATGGTTGTCAACTTTCATGTTGAGAATGGCAAGAAGTGTTGTACTATTACCAGGAAGGGTAAGCAGATTGCAACAGCTTCATATAAGCACGGCTTATTTGCACTAGATGCTATCTCTACTCCACATGTTTCCATGACTGTCTCTACCAAGGAGGCAACTTCCCTATGGCACAAGAGATATGGGCATCTTAGTTCTGGCTACTTACTTGAGCTCAGCAAGTATGAGATGGTAAAGGGTCTTCCTTCCCTTTCTGCCACATTGCCAGTGTGCTCTGACCGCTAGCGGGAAAGCAGCATAGAGTACCATTTGAGAAGAGCTCTACAAGAGCACGAAAACCTCTGGAGTTAATTCACACCAATCTATGCGGTCCTTTCACACCCAACAGTTGTGGAGGGAAGAGGTACTTTCAGTTATTCGTAGATGACTACTCACAAAAGATGTGGGTTTTATTTCTCCAACTAAAATCTAAAGCTTTCACATTCTTCCAGCAGTTCAAGAAATCCGTTGAGAAGGATTCAGGAGCTTCTATTAAAACCCTTCGCTCAGATCGAGGGGGAGAGTTTACCTCTAATGAATTTTTTGCATTCCTAGATAAGCATGGAATCAAGAGACAATTAACAACTGCCTATACTCCTCAGCAAAATGGAGTTGTTGAGAGAAGGAACCGTTCTATCATGGAAATGGTTCGTTGTATGCTCATAGGAGCTATTCTTGGGCAACAATATTGGGCAGAAGCTGTCACCACTGCAGTGTATCTATTGAATAGGGCACCCACAAAGGCCCTAAAAGGAATGACTCCACAGGAAGCATGGAGTGGTTGAAAACCCTCCATATCTCATCTACGTATTTTCGGATGTAACACTTTCATGCACATACCGAAAGAGAAAAGGAAGAAGCTAGATGAGAAAACATTGAGATGTATTTTTCTTGGTTATTCTAAGCACTCTAAAGGATATCGTTTGATAGATCCTTTGACCAAGAAAATTCATATCAGCAGAGATGTTGTCTTTGATGAAGCTTTCACATCACATAGCACATCTAAAGTACACCAAGATATTGTGGAAACTAAGGAAGAGAAGATTCCTTCGTCAACACAGACAGGAGGTCCTTCTACATCTTCTTCAACTCCACCGAAGAAGAATCCTAAATGGTGTACAAATACAATCAAAGACGCAAATTTATCCACTCCTCCCAATTTGAATTTGGATAGACCTCGTACACGCAGTATGGCTCAAAAGGAAAGAGAAGCCAGAGAAACTAGTGAGGTTGATGATCTTTGTCAATCTTTTGAGGAACTTTCTGTGACTCCAAGTACAAAAGTTGAGGATATGGATATTGATGATGACAGGGCATTCATGTCTACCATAGATAGTCTTGAACCTACATCAATGCAAGATGCTCTCAGTGAGCCTCAGTGGAAGGCCGCTATGGATACAGAGTATGAGTCTCTGATGAAAAATAAAACTTGGAAGCTTGTTGATCTGCCACATGGAAAGAAACCCATTGGTTGCAAATGGATATATAAAGTCAAGTACAAGGTAGATGGAACAATTGATAAGCATAAGGCCCGTCTTGTTGCAAAGTTCTATGCTCAAAAAGAAGGCATTAACTACGAGGAAACTTTTGCACCTACTGCTCGGATGACCACAATTCAGGTTATGTGTGCTATGGCAACATAATATGGGTGGAAAGTTCACCAGATGGATGTCAAGAGTGCCTTTCTAAATGGTGATCTCCAAGAAGAAGTTTATATGACTCAGCCTGAAGGATTTGAAGTGGAAGGCCAAGAGCAGAAGGTTTGCAAATTGGTCAAATCCTTGTATGGTCTGAAACAAGCTCCTCGAGCTTGCTATATAAAAATGGACAATCACCTTATGCAGCATGGATTTAAGAGATGTTCTTCAGATGCAAACCTCTATTTCAAGAAACAAGGTTCTGAGATAGTGTTGCTTGTAATCTATGTGGATGATCTGCTCATTAAAAGGAGTTCATAAACTATGATCTCTACTGTCAAAAGAAAATTGTGCAAATCTTTTGAGATGACAGATCTTGGACTTCTCCATTATTGTCTTGGTCTGGAATTCAGCCAGAAGGAGCACTCCATCAAAGTGTCTCAGAAAAAATATGCCAAGACATTGCTTGGAAAAATATCGCATGAGTCGATTGCAAGCCAATGGCAACTCCGATGGAGAATGGACTTCGATTATCGTGATATGATGACTCACCTCGGGTAGATGGTACTCTCTATCGACAGTTGATTGGGAGTCTCATATATCTGACCAATACTAGGCCAGATCTCGTATTTGCTGTCAACTATCTTTCGAGGTTCATGTAGGAGCCTAAGACCACTCATTGGAAAGCAGCAAAACATGTTCTTCACTATGTCCGTGGTACTATGGAATATGGCCTAGAATACAAGAGGAACAACAAATTCTTCTTGCAAGGATACACGGACTCCGACTATGCCGGATCATTTGATGATCGCAAGTCAACTTCTAGATACATTTTTCATCTGGGATCCGGTCCTATCTCTTGGCATAGCAAGAAGCAACAGGTGGTTGCTATTTCATCTATTTCATCAACAGAGGCAAAATATCATGTCGCACGTGAAGCTGTGTGTGAAGTGATATGGTTACGTCGCATTCTGAAAAGTATGGGCCATCCATCAAAATCTCCAATACACTTGTTTTGTGACAATCAGGGTGTTCTGAACCTCGTCAAGAATCATGTCCATCATGAAAGAACAAAGCACATTGACACACAATGTCATTTCATTCGAGATGAAGTTCCAAAGCACCGAATTCAGCTTCAGCACATTCCCATCGATGCTCAAGTTGCAGACATTTTCACTAAGGCACTTGGACGTGTCAAATTTGAATTGTTTCACAGCTCACTTTGTATTGCAAAATAATGTAAGGGGATGTTAGTATAGCTATTAGTTATTACATTACCCAAATAATGTAATAAAGGAGGATGTTAGCGTAACTAATGTCTAATATATTTTTTCTATATTAGCTCACTGTTACAACCATGTAACAGTTCTGGATATTCCAGTACGCTGGTGTTCTATTCACAGCCCTTTGTAACCTTATTTAAATGCATGTAGAATAATACAAAAAAGTTCACATTTTTCTTCAGTTCGTCCAGTAGCCTTTCCCCTTTTCAAGCCAAAGACTTAGATACATGTGGGAAATTTGTCTCAATCACTATATTTGGTAGGTGTGGTTATAAAGGAACCATAGAGTCTTTAATGATTTTATCCATGATCATCAAACTATCATTGCCAGGATCCTATCCTTAGCCAACGAGAATGTGAACCTTATCCCTTTTCATAGCTATAAACGTCATCTATAGGAGATCATGATTGCTCAGTATTTAAGCTTAACCTTGTTAGATGAGTTTGTGCCTAGGGTAGTCAACCCCAGAGCCAATGTTAAGTGGTCTCCACGTCCTACGATTTTGTTTAAGATTAATTTTTATGGATTAGCTAAGGACAATCTTGGCAAAGCAGCCACTGGTGGCATTGTGTGAGATCATAATGGGAATATGATGCTTACATTTTCCAAATATTTGGTAACAAGGAAGAACAACGAAGTTGAAGCTAGAGATATGTGGAGAGGCCTTCAAATGACTCAAGAATTAGAAGGCAATTTGATCATAGAAGAAGACTCTATGCATGTTATAAATCTCCTCAATAATTGGAAAACACCTCCTTGGAGGATTAAAACAATTGTTGAAGAGACTAGGATCCTTTTCCAGGGAAGACAGGACAAAAAATCCCAACATGTCTTTTGGGAAGCTAACAAAATTTCTGATAAGCTGGCCAATTTGGGTGTTGATGGTGATGTACTTTTCAAATGGGAACATGGTGTCCCTAGTGAAGTAGAGGAGCTTATTCAACAAGAATGCCAAGAATGATAGTCGAATTTACCAACAGGGAAGGCACTGTAAGTTCGAAGGCTAGGAGTATTATCGTATCTTTTTTGAATTGGACTCACAATAAAAATTATCTAAGCTATCAGTCTTCATGGATGCTTCTTAGAAATACCACAAAGACTAATAGGGACAGTCACATGTCAGATAACATAGCTCCTAGTCATCTTAGTAATTTTAGGTTGGTTTATAATCACAGGGAAGGAAAGAAATGACAATATAAGACTTCGAACCAAAGCCACATGGACCACTAGATAGCCACCGCCACAAATCTAGCCAGCAGGTTCACTTCTCCAAGGCTTATTTGCCAAGATAGTATGTGGTACCAAAGCATGTCATATATGAAAGAAATCAATTACCAAAGAATTATTAAGAGTAACTATCAATACAGAGCTTGTGTGAGTTTTTTTTAGTACTCTGCTATGTGTGTTTGTAGATTTTTGTTTCTCCATTGTCTCAAGGAAGGGATCTATGTCTGTTTATTTTTTGTAATTATGATGCATGTGTGTTTTCTCGGGGTATACTTAAAATGTTGTATGGGAAGTTTCTTTTTGATAGCAGGCTATGTGCCTTACCGGATGTAATGGCTTTGGTGGCATGTAGATTTTACATATATAGGATCCTTAGTAAAGATATGTTCATCAATATCACTGGGCTGATTTTGTAAAAGGTTTTGGGTCAACCTATAAAACCTGGTATTAATGCTATAGTATTTTATCTACCAAAAAAAATAGTCTATCATTTCATATTTCTTTATTAATTTATTGGCATATTTCATCTGTGAGACCCTGATGTGGTTCTTGTTTTGTAAAACTTCCAAGATATTAGATTCAACTTGCAAGACCTTGATGTGTTTCTCTATTAATGTATTGGCATATTTCTCTATTTTCCTATTCTAGAATTATAGTTGTTAGATTGAACTACAAAAATTTACTTATAATATATTAGATTTTGCAACATGCCAGGACAAATAGGATATAAGAAAATGTAATTATAGAGCATTGTTCTATCAACTATAGAATTCTATAATCATATTTTATGATAATGATATTCACACTTTTATAATTTAAAGCTACTCAAACAATTTTCCCTTTGGGAGAAATTAATGCTGTAATATCTAAGAAAGGACCTAATTGAAAGGAGTAACTTTTGGTGGTTTCTACCCAATGTTTTAATGTATTTACATGTATTTTATTTCTCAAAAAGTGCTTTTAATTTATTCCTTCTATATAATTCATTACTAATCCTAATATATTATAAATTTTAATTGTTATAATTTGGATATTTTTATCACGGTGGAAGTAGACATTGCTCTATTTAAGTTGATTAGTAATTTTTATTCTTTTTCCTTCCTAGTTAATATTCAAAAATAAAATTGGTATTCTTGGATGTGTGCATAAGTTATGCATAGATTGTAAGTATTACAACCTTATATTACCACTAAATTAAAGTGACTAGATAGGAAGGCCCAAGGTATTGTGTCACAAAGGAGAAAAAATAATCAGTTATACTTTAGTGTTGTGCCATAGAACATGTCATAACTAAATGTTTATTACAAGATACAAAATTTATTTACAAATAATAGAAATATCATATACAAGGTCCACTTATTCATGTTGATGAGAGTCTAAATGCTTAGTGGATGGGGTGCATTACTCACATGGCATAGGGAACTTTTTTAAATACAATGGAAGTAGTAGAACATAATCTTTGGCATTAACGATATAACCTAGATTTGCATTGTAATGAAGGTGGGAAGACAAAAGTAGATTATATTCAAATGAAGAACAAAATGTGGAGATCACAATGATGAAGTAGAAGGGAAAAAAGTAAAAAATATAGACTAGCAATCCTAAGCTATATATAAATGTATAATACTTACAAAATATTTGGGAGGTAAATGGTTCAACTTTTCAATTGATCAAGAATTTGTTTAGTAATAGCTACAAAACTATACTTTCTAATTTCATTGTATTTAATATCAATCCTTAAAGAGTGACATGACTATATGAGTGAAAATGTGTTCCTAATTCCTAGCACTAGATAGATACCTTCTATATTTTTGATGTTTGGCAATGACACATGTTTTTAGGACTATAAATTTATCTATATTTGTCTCTTAGTTTCATAGGCATTAACATCATGGTAAGGTTAAGCCTATAGAGGTAATGACACCACAACTAGAATAACTTATAAAATATTCAAAGGAATAATAAAAATAATAGTTCAATATTATAAAGTAGAATAAAATGAGAATTATAAGAGGTAGAGTAAGAAAATCCTAACATAAATAAAAATGTATAAAAATTACAAAGAATTTGTGAGGTGAAGTTCACCTTACAAATTGATAAAGAGGTGGTTTCAATCGTAGTTGCACAACTATCTATTATTATTCCTTTGTAGTTAATTTCATATCTTAAGGTACCAAATGGCAAAAATGGATAATGAGAACATATCCCTAATGTAACATGTGTAGGTTATTATAAAATAATTAATATTCATGAATTAGTTTTAATTTTTATTATTAAATTTTTGATTAAATTAAATGAAATTTATTTTTGCTCCATTTTAACTTTATGATTATGTTTCAAAGAGTCATTACGTGCTATCCCAAATTGTTATCACTAGGTTTTAATGGACTAGATTTTGTTATAGTACTCCAATTATTTGATCAATGGATCCCCTATTGAATACTTTGTATAATTATATTGAATCTTCCAATGTGGTCCAAAATCTCCTTATCTCTTCCTTATTACTATGAAGAAAATGGGGAGATCTTATCAAAGAAAAAGTGAAAGGAAAAAATAAATTTGTTCATGTTACAATAATTTGTTTTTTTGAATCATGTCTAATTTATAGATGATACTTGTCTTTTAAGTCAGCCCTTAGTTAGAAAGTTAATGAAGTTTAAATTAAAATTGTCATGCTACGATGAATATGTTGGATAGTTCATTAAGATATCAAATTCCAAGCTCCTTATTAACATTGCCTTAGATTTATAACAAATAATCATGGATATTTAGGACTTTAATTTCAAAAATTACCATCAACATATCCAAGTATTCCTTTATCTACTAAGAGAATTAAAAATGATATTTGTGGAATGATTTTGAATGGAATAAAATCTTGTTTGGAAGGTTCAAAAGGTGAGTTCTTAACTATGGATAGAAGGTTATAATTCATAAATATTATGTTCTCTCTCTCTCTCTCTCTATATATATATATATATATATATATATATATATATATATATAGTGTGTGTGTGTGTGTGTGTGTGTGTGTGTGTGTGTGTGGACCCACCTAATCCAACTATTTTTGACATGTGGCCAGCTAACTATGTGGATGCACTTAATTTGTTTTGTGATGCTTTATCATTTCTCCAACATTGATTGTGGGTAAGATGAAATATGCCCTTATAATTCTTGTCCTATTATCACAATATATTTGTAAAAAATAAGTAAAAGGCGAAAGTGCAAGTTAAATTTTAAAACAAGAGTATATTATATAAAATATTGCAAATAATATTATCTATTGAGATGAAAAGGCCTCAACCACTTTTATTTTTGCAGTTGAGAGAGTCTCTACTTGCCAAACAAATTGAGGATCTATTCAAATGCAATTATAGGAATATTTATAGTCATCGAAAAGGTCTTTTCAATCATGATCCAATGATATCATCATTTTTGTATTTTGTGCATACTTGCTCTAGTTATTGAAGTGATAAACATTTGGTAGTCATATTCTAGTTCTTGTGCTTTTCTAGCTCTTTTTCTTCCCCGATTTTATACATTAGAGTCCAATGCTTTTATGGTTGGAAGGAATTATAGGGATTAACTAAATATTAATTAAACTTGGGTTTAATTTAATTGAATTAATAATATTATAATTAATAAGATTAAAAGGATCAAATTTAATTTTTTGAAGATTCCATTCAACAACCTTTTATCAGAGCTCCAACCTTTTTTTAATATTTTTATCAGTTTTAGAGATTTTTAAATCCATGGATAGTTTTTTGCTATGGTTTTTTATTCTCTAATCATTTTGTAAAGGCTTCTTCATATATAAAATAGTATTTTATTAATGAAATTCTTAGGCATATATTATGGAAATATTGTCCCCTATGTTAAGTATCATCTAGACCATACCTATTCATACCATTGATATACCTAAGTACCCACTTTTTTGCCTTTCAATGACACACCTTTGGTTCTTGCATGAACCATGAAATATAGTTGATAGCATATCTAATGTATAGTTTCATGTATATTAGATAAATAATAATCCTAATTAATTGATAATAGAGAGTTTAATTCACATGAGGAGATGAATCACATCGATACACTTGCAACCCTACTTCCATTAGAGTGTCCATAGGCTTACAATTTGTCATTCAAATATTCTCAAACAATGTCCTAAATATATCATTTATGACATGAATGCATGGTTCTAAATTTATTATGCTTTCAAGCCACAAAAATAATGCATTAACCTAATATTAGACATGTCAAATAAATACTTTAATACTTTTTTGGTCTCTTAAATCAACTTCACTGAACTCCCTATGATGACCAATTATTTGACGTACATGATGATGATAATAAACTATATTTCTTATATTTTGATGTAAAAGTTTAGATCATAAGGACTATTATGGAATCCTAGTTGTAGAATATTCTCATCATTTTCACATTGCAAACTATAGGAACCTACTTATCCATAGAGAAAATTTGATGAGCCTTCATACCTTATTTTCTTAACTAGGTATGTTGATTCCCTATAGCTATGTTATGTAGACTTATTCATTGAGATAACCATTTTGAAATTTATTTTTCACATCCATTTGATGCAACTTACATCTAAATTGCATATCCACTGCAGAAACCATCCAAATAGTCTTGATCATTTATATCGGTACAAAATTTTTATCATAGTTAATTTGTTATTTCTGTGCATATCCCTTCACAAAAAACCTTGATTTATATTTTTTGATGCTCTCATCATATTCATATTTTTCATGAACATCCACTTGCATCCATTGGGTTTCTTTCCATATGGAATATCAACAAGTTGTCATGTCTCATTTGTTATCAATGCTTGGTACTCAATATTCATGTCATTATTCCACTCCTTTAATGCAAGATATTTATATATTGTAGAAAATTCAAGTCTATACCACAATTCTCATTAAGGATATTTTGAAACAATTTCAAAATTTTCTCTAAAATCATGGTCTAGTAATAGATGTGTATGTAACACAATCCATGTTTGCACCATAAGCTACATGAAGATACCACATGGTCCTATGAGTGGTAATCAAAGTGGATGGTAGTAAGTCAATAATTATATTAGCTCCATTAACCTATATTCATAGAAATCGACATCCTCTCTTGGAAACTTCATAATCATAACCATGATTAGACTAAAATAACAAGTGTTTTATCAATAGCACATGACTTTGAAGAATAGGTATACTTGTTCTTATTAATAAATACAATGTCTATATTGATATGTTACTTCTTGCAAGTAGGATCCGTTATATGGTATCTCTTTGAATAACTATTGTATCTAATGAAGGTACATCACTTGGATTTATCCTCCAACTTCATCCAAATTTTCTTCATAATATGAATACATTTAGTGCATCTATGTACATAAATGTGTGATATGAAAGATTTATTTCCCATCCATACCCGTTCAAGTGTAACATCTTTGAATTAAAGTGTGGGTGTGGTTTTTAAAAAGTAGACAATAATAAAAATGTCTTCTACAAAAATTATTGCTTCAAATTGTCATCACTCAACATGCATTACACTATTTCTTGACTAATATGATTTTCCATCTCTACAACTTTATTTTATCAAGGCATCTCATAATTGTCAATTACTATTTGATGTCATGTTGCTTTAGAAAAGAATAAAGTTGATGTTTGGTGTACTTCATCTCAATCTGAGCATAGTGTGTGATATGGATGACCAACAATCTTATTCACATAAGCTTTGAACTTCTTAAAATAGGGAATAAATTCATCCAATCAACTTTCTCAACAAATAATTGAAACTAATAACATACAATACAATTAAAATCCATGCATCTACATAGATCAATATACACCAAGCCAAGTATATTAAAAAATTTATGACTTCTTGATCCAAATAGGGTGAGATGGTACTTTTAAACCAAACAACTCAAACAAAGTTCATGATATTTCATCAAATATGAAATTCCATGAACCATTTCATGATGTAGAACATTATTTAGATGGAAAAAATATTAGATTCCTAAATTTTTTATTACAAAGTGAGATATTTTCATCTACCTTGGACACAAAATCTTGGTTATCTTATAGTAAAACCAAAAGTTAAAACATATTTCCAATTATGATAGCATGAACAATGATTATTTAACCTTTGCATTTTTCTTAAATGAGATATAATTTATTTGCATCTATTTTAAAAAATTAAACATATATGTTGTTATCAAGAAAATTGTTCATATAATATAATTTTTTCATGAGTCCAAACAAGTAAATGATTTGATTCAGGTGATAGGTATGCTCTTCAATATGTAAATAAACATAACCAATTTAAATTATGGTGTACATTGAATTGTTGTGGAATTTACCTATAGTAAAATCAATGGTCAAGTCTCATGAATAATTCCTTTTGGCCTATGATGTGTTTGGTATCTCCTAAATCAATGTACCAAACTAGGATTGACTTTAAAAAAAAATCAAAATATTGAATGAAACACAAAAATTCTTGTCCTTGTATTTCATAATCAACATCCTCAACTGCAATGTCATATTGGTGATGAGGTGCATTTATATTTTTCCAATAAAAAATCTTATGCTATCTCCTAAATAATTTTTGAGTTATTTTTTGGAAAAACCTTATGATAAATAGGTTGTACTTTTAATCTTGAAGTATATGTCTTGATTTATCATACTTAAAACATATGATGTTGGAACTTGATTTCTTCCTTTATCCTTGATATTTTTGTTAGAGTTGCATGAAGTGTATATTTAAAATACAAGGGTACATAAATGAATGTTTATTTTTATATATTGAATAAGATTATTGAAGGATGTTTCCCCATCAAATAGGCCTATGATTTTGTGTTGTGATTTGTGATATTATTATATTTTTGCATTTACATTTCATATTGCAATATTATTTTCTTTCATGAATTTTTACTTTTATTGCAATATTAATGTGCTTGTGATTATTTTAATTATAATGTTCTTAACAAGTGGTATCAGAGCACTTTCTAGGGTTGTGTTCCACTACATCTATGACAATTCTTGCCCTACCATTTTGACAATTAGGTATAAATTTTCTATGTTTACATTTTTCTTCCTATTTTATTATTAAAAAGCAACCATTTTATTTTTGCATTAGTTTATAAGGTTAGAAACCTTGTGTTGGAGATTTTAAAATATCATGAAGGATCTATAATTATTGGTTAAGCTAGATTTATTTTAAAGCATATAGTGAAGTGAGTGGTGATTATGATTCAATACTTGAACCTTAAACAATACATGTATATGAAATTGAGCTCCTTCATGTTTTCAAGTATATTGGGAGATTCCCTAGGATTAGGAGAAAAATTTAGCCACAAGAATAATTTATCTATGTATTATCCATATTGAACTAGATATAGCATCTTGGAAGATCATCCTCTTGTACTGTTAGAGAGGTAGGTAGTGTGCTCAAGGGTATGCATGAAATCCTCCTTGAGTAGTGGCCTAAAATATTGGTCCAAACCTCATTCATCATTGTAGTATAATAGAAGGCCTATGGGTAGTACGCACACCTTGGATTAGAGTACCCTATTTTTTTAATCCCGAATTCCAAAAAAATACATCAAAAAATTGAGCATACTGAGGAGAGTACACAATCACAAAATTAATAGAACGAAAATATACAACAAAAATAAATTGGTCACAATAGTGTCTATTAGTAACAATTAATAATTAGTTAGTAACAATCTAGATAGAGTTTAGTAGCACAATATTAGTTAAAAAGTTAGTAACAGTCTATAAAAGGTCTATCAGTAATGGTAAAATATCAGTCAAAATAGTCATATAGAGTTGGTCATGCAATTACCAATTACAAAGTTGTAGTTGAGACAAAATAGTTGTCAGTTACAAATTTACGCATAAAAATTGTTAGTAATAGACATTACAGATCCTGCTTAAGGGGTGTCGAACAAAAGTTAATTTTTTAAGTGAACTAAGACTCTAGGAGAAAAATGGATAACACTTGAAGACAACAATCCCCTAGAAAAAAAATAGTTCTAGATGCCAAAAAAAATTGTTGTGGGGTATAGCTCATTGTGACCATATGGTTGAGTTGATGAATTTGGTATATAGCCTCCATGCACTTTTTCTATGGTGTCAAAAAATATCATTGTCAGACCTAGTCCATTATATTCATCTTTTTGAGATGATCATTTTGATATATAGCACCCACACATTTTTTTTGGCTCATTACTAAAAATGGTAACTCCTAGAGAAACACTTATATTTTTATTAAGTTAGTGGAAGTGTTCCAAATTATGTATAAATGGTTGGAGGAACTAGAGGAGCATAAAATGATTTAGAATAAAACAATTGTCTAGAGAAATTAAATGCCACACTTGTTAACATACAAGGCCAATTTAAATAAATGAGGAATCAAGTGCAAATCATAATAAATAACCAAATTACTTCAAACACTAAACATGAAGAAAAATTCCTAGAGGTTGAAGAGCAATTCAAGGAAGGTCTAAAGGTGTTTGAATATTTTAATACTAAAATATTGGGTGGTAGTGTAGGCAATAAAGAGAAGGAAGTCTATCAAGATAAAGGAGTCCCTAAAGAGAAATAATTTTATCATTCTCTTTTTGACATAAATACCCCATTTAGGATGCCTAAATTAGACTTTCCTAACTTTAATTGAAAGGATGCTAATGTTTGGTTGTGTCGAGAAGATCAATTCTTCAAAATTCATAATGTGCCCCAATATTTGTGGGTCATATTAGCATTATTTTAACTTTGAATCTGAGACCCTCTAGTGGTATCAATGGTTAAATAACATGACTTTGAACCCCCTTGGGAATATTATGAATAATAATTACTCACATGTCTTAGAATTAATGAGTATAAGAACTTTATAGGAGCCTTGACCAAATTGAAACAAAATACTATTCCCCATGAATATCATGCCCAATTTGAGAAACTAGCTAATATGACAAAGGGGTTGAATGAAGGATTTTTTTAGAGCTATTTTATGAGTGCATTGAAATATGATATCAAGGATAAGGTAAAAATATTCAAACCATAGTCTATGATGCAAGCCATAGTATTGGCGAGATTAGTAGAAGAAATTATTTAGCTCAAATGAGATCATCTAAATTTCCATAGGCCAAACCCACATTTACTTCCAAGTTCATATCGAATAATAGCAATAAGTCTACACCATTAAAGCATTTAATTATGGAGTAAATAAATGTGTGTCGATCATAAGTATTATGTTATAATTATGATGAAAATTATTCAGTAGGGCATAAATGCACCCAAAATAAGTTATTTTTGTTGGATGTAGTGGAATCAATAAGTATGGAATAACTTGATGCAGAAGTAGAATCACTAGAGGAATAAACTAAGGATGAGGGTGAAACACAACGAGTACCACAACCAAAAATATCTATCCATGCACTTACAAGAATTTTTATCTCTCAAATTATGAATGTAGTAAGATTCTTCAAAGGGTAACATATTACAATTCTCATTGATTTAGGTAGTACACATAATTTTATTGATCCTCAAGTAGACAAGAAAACAAATTATTATATACATGATTGAAATTCCTTTAAAGTTATGGTGGAAAATGCTATAAAATTACATTGTAAGTGTAAATGCCATAATGTTAAGTTGAACATAGGGGACTATCAACTCAAAACTAATATGTTTGCTCTTCAACTAGGAGGATGTGAATAATAGCCTAAAAAAATTGTAGAATTATGGATGCAATTCTCATAGAATGGTAAATAATATACTCTCCATGGTTAACTAGTAGGATATCCATAGATTATTAGTTCAAGCCATATGGAGAATTTTTCAAAAATATCCTTAATTGGGGTAGTCACTCAAATATTTGCAATTCAAATGTAAACTTCAGAAGAAGAGAAACCCTTATATGATTTTTAACTCATTCTAACTAAGCATGATGCAATTTTTTGGGAACCAATAGAATTACCTCCATGTCATATCCATGATCATGCAATTCCATTGGTACCAAGTAGCTTGCCACCTAACATCAAATCTTATTGGTACACATATACCCTTAAGTAAGAAATTGATAAATTGGTATAATAATTCCTACAAGTAGGGGTAATTTGACCTAGTAAAATTCCTTATTCTTCTCTGGTACTATTGGTTAGAAATAAATATGGGTCATGGTGGTTGTGTATATATTTTATTGAGCTCAATAAGCTCACCATTAAGGATAAATTTCCTATCCATGCGGTTAAGAAATTGTTGGATGAGCTACATGGTGCAAGGTTTTTCTCCAAGTTGGATCTTTAATCAAAATATCATCCAATACAACTCAAGGAGGAATATATCCCCAAAACAAAATTTCAAACTCATGAGGTCCATTATGAATTTTTGGTCATACCATTTGGCCCAACTAATGCACCATCCACATTTTAGAGCCTCACAAATAATGTCTTCTACCCATTTTTAATACATCTCTTCTAGTTATTTTTGATGATATTTTGATTTATAGTCACTCTTGGGAGGAGAATATCATATATTTGGATCAAACTCTACAATTTTCATCTAGTAATAAACTTTATGCCAAGAGCTCTAAGTGTTATTTTGGTATGATAGAAATAGAGAATTTAGGTCACATTATCACCAAGGAGTTAAAGTTGACCTTAAAAACATTCAAGTTGTTCAATATTGGTCAAATCCTCATAATCTCAAGGGGATTCAAATATATTTAGAACTTATAGGTTATTATCATGAATTTGTACACAACTATGAAAAGATATTAGCTCCTTGAACAATCATGTTGAAAAAGAATTCTTTTATTTGGTTAAAACTAGTGTATACAAATTTCAATCACTTAAAGAAACCAATCACAACCACCCTAATGTTAGAAACATGTATTCTTTTCTAAATACTTTGTAATTTAAAGTTATACTTTATGAAATGGCATAGGGGACATGTTGATGTAAATGATAAGACCATTTGCCTTCACTAGTGAAGCACTTTTAGGCTAGAATTTGAGCAAATATACTTATGCAAAGGAGATGCTAGCTATTTTGCATGTGGTTAATCACTAGATTCCATATATCATTGGGAATAATTTATTAATTAAAATAGACCACCAAAGTCTCAATTACTTCCTAAAATAACGGGTCACCACACCTAAACAACAAAAGTGGATTTCTAAATTGATGGGTTATGTTTATGAAATCACATCTAAAAAAGAAAAGGAGAACATCATGGCTGATGCACTCTCCTAATTTTTGAGAATTATATTATGTTAAATGCTATCTCTTATCGTATACCCAAATGGATTAATTATCTAAGAGAAGACATGGCCAAAAAATTAGGCTTGCAATCCTTGATCACCAAACTTCAAACAAAGCCTAACTCATGCCCAAGATACACTTGTGATGGACAAGATTTGAAATATCATGATAGACTTGTTACTCCATAAACTTCACAAATAGAAGAACTCATCTCGAAGAAAATGCATGGCTCACCAACCATAGGATATTCTAGGTTCCTAAATATTTATGAAAGGATTAAGTGTACTTTCTTGTAGAAAGGAATGAAAAAGGATATTCAAACCTTTAAGGTTGAATGTATCATGTGCCAAATAATTAAGGTAGAAACAATGTATTCCCATAGAGCCCTTTAGCCCTTACTAATCATAGAACAAGTGTGAATAGATATTTCCATGGATTTTATTGAAGGGTTACCAAAGTTGAGAGGAAAATTAGTTATTCTGGTGGTAGTGGATTACCTCATAAATAATGGTCATTTTTTCTTAATATCCCATCCATACACAACCTTAGTAGTATCCCAAATCATTTTATACCCCATTTTTTGCCTTCATGGTATGCTTATGTAGACACTAAAATCACGTCAATATGATTAGACTATTAGAAAACATTTTAATCAACACCATATGGCATCCCTTAGGCAACCCTCAAAGGTTAAATAGTGGTCCTAGACACTTTTGGGAGGTTCTATCCCATTTTTGTGAAGTTTTGGGCCATGTAGGCATGGTCGCCCCATCCTAGGATGACCACAGTTCATGATCATCCCACCCAAGTATGGCCACTAGCAACTATCCTTGGGTGGGATGGCCATGACCTTGGACCCCTAAAAATTCAAAGGTGAGATAAATGACACCTAGATTCTACCACTTACCCCACCCATTGAAGCATGCTAGTTTGATGGTGCATAACTCTCATGCTAAGTTGTGAGGCCCAAATTGGAGATTATTTCTCCTCCAATACATGGCAAGTTTTGGATAAATAGCGACACCTACCCCACATGGTCAAGCATGCCCATTTGACCATATGCTAACTTGAGCTAAAAAGTGGATTCATTCCACCCAATTTTTAAGAGGAGTATTTGCAATATTTTTCCATGAAGTGCTATCGAGATTTATACCCAATTCATCATGTGTTTCCCCTTGAGATCTCCATAAAGAAAAGAATATTTTCAAGTGATTCCAAAATACACAATCCATTTACAAAACTGACCCTTTTGAGTGAATCAGATCCTATAATTTTACAACAGCCCTAGGAGTAGTTTAGACCAAATACTAGAGGAATTGGTGGTAAAAAACACCAGATTTGGTGGCCATCCCACCCTAGGATAGTCCACAAATTATGATAGTCCTAAATGGTACACCCAGGTATGGCCATGAATTGGAGCACAATTTCTCTTATATTTTTTTATATATTTATTTTAGAGTATATTTTATACCTTCTATCAAGTTTTGGTGCAATTTTGAGTTGTTTGGCATATGTTATTATGCATTTCTAATTTTGCAGTCCTGAATGGCACGCCTAGGGACAACCACAAATATGTATGTAATTTTATTTCTATTCTTATTTAGATAATTTCTAGAGCACATTATATGCATGATGCTAAGTTTTGGTAGAATTTGGGATAGTTTTGTATCGTATGTTATACGTTTTATCTTTTAAGCTAATTATCACATACATATCTTTGATTACCTTTCAATATACACATGCTATTAACAAATCTGATTTCTTTGTGTGTAGACATAGGTATCATAGAACATGAGAAAGGAGTAGTAATTCAGAATATTGATAGAACATCGTGATGGCACCGAAATCCCACTCTTCAATCATGAGTGTGAGGAAGACACTAAAAGTGCACCTTAAATTTTTGAAAGGATTTTATCCTTTGGATATTAATGATTTGTATCAATTGAGAGCCCTCAAGGGGATTTTTTGTAACTACATAGTTGGAAAATGCAATAATATAAAGATAAATTCCCATTTATTTTGCTTATTTTTCTCTTATGCTTGCTTAAAATGTTGCTTTTGTAGTGCTTAAATCATCATAGAAATATATGCATTTAATTTCTCTTTGCTAGGTGCACCATTTTTCTACTCTATAGCGGTGATCATGGTGTGACCTCTATCTCATTTCATTTTTACAACTTTTGACCCTATTTTTATCTTTGAAATGTTGTAGGTTTTTGCCATTCTAGCCTAAAACAACCCCTGATTTCCTAATTGGAACACCTAGGGATAGCCACAACATCCATCCCAACCAGGTACAACCTCTAAAATTGTAGTCATCCCACCCTAGGATGGCCACAAAATAGAGGGTATGCTGCTCAAATTGATAGAAATAGTAGAAGCATAGGCTTTCAAGGTAAATAATCACACCTTATCTTTGTATTATTATTGTTCAAAAATGTCAAATTTAGCTTTTCTTCCTCTCTTTGATTGCTTGAAAGGTAGATTTTGCTTTTCTTTAATTACAAAAACAAGAAAAAAATATGAAAAATAGAAAAATAATCCAGTAGGAATGCATCTATGTTGTTTTATTGCTTGCGACATACCCAATGGATAGGTTGTCATTTAGGTCATGCATTTTGTAGGTTCAATTTATATTTAATATTTCCAAAAATGAAATGTTATCTTTACATTTAGTGAAATCTCATTGAGTGCTCTATTGTTTTATTTTATTAAGTATAAAATGAACCACACACACCATGTCCCATGTAAACATTAGTGAGTTTGACTTCATCCCCAAACACTAATCAAGACCAATTACAGTAGGCTTCATATCCACCTGTTGGATCACATGATTGATAAAAACCCTATTTTATTGGCTAAGGCCAATTCCAAGAATCATATTAGCCATGGAAAATAGCATACATTCCTTTTTGAAGGGTGTATCACTATCCACAATCAATATGGGTGAGAATTGGTAGGACCTATGCTCCCTAATTGGGTATGGACTTCATATTCATAATTTGGTTGGTACACATGATCAAAATTTAATTATTGGTTTTTGAGCTATGAGCATATAGGTGAAATCCCTTTAAAATAAGAATATAATCCAACAAAATAAAAATATATGACAAAAGGTCTCCTTGAAAACAACAAATCAAAACACACATAAATATTTAAAAGAAATAGAAACTTGTCTTATTGCATGTTTCTATTATTGTGTGTTGCATCATTAAAATTTATGAAGAAGATAATCACATAGGGTTTGGTAGAAATTAGATATGGTGTGCACCCGTAGCCAAGCCCATTCAAAGGTTGACATTGTGGAGAGTAGGAAAGCAGACACAACTCATCTCCAATTTAGACCTAAGGACATGTTCATACCTCCTTTGTGGCCTCCTACTCACCCAAGTCCTAGAATATCTAGTAAAGAACTTCACCTACAAGGGACCTCCACAAAGGACACCCCTACAAGTTTTAGTCCTAATCAGGGAATGTACTTCCCATATTTAGACACTTCTTGAACCTTATTTCAATAATGATAATTATGCATTGAGGCTCTAATAGATAGATCAATACCACACATTCACATACTTGCTAGGTCTACAACACCCACCTATGAGAAAATCAAGAGTAAACACACTAGACAGGACCAAATGATCAAACTATACCCTTAAACCACCCTAACAGGTTACAACAACCTAAGTACCAAGATGAGTATGATACTCATCACTCAAGATGAGAAAATTCAGACCTTCTCTTCCTCATCAATGAAATAAGATATTAGGAAAATTTTGATTATCCTTAGGTCCATTATGCCATGCAAGCATGATGTTCCTCTGCGCCAAATGAGTACAAAGAACGCTTGTCTAGAAATGAACCTCAAGTTAACATGAATTCCCTTGATCGAGGGAAGCTCATAGTCAATATTTTTGACTATCCTAAATGAGATAGGCCCCATGGTGATAATTATAGGGCTCATAGTACCTGCATGGCAGTTAAGATAAATTAAGTGGTCAAGAAATATATCAGGCACCAAGCACAATTCGATCAAATTTTGTAGGATAAAGAACTCTTGGACCACCAGCACCAACGAGAAAATAACAGAATTGAGTAGCAAATAAATGAGCTATTTCAAGATAACTTATATGATAGGGTCCCTATCCCAAGTAATCATAGATAGGTGGTTCATCAAAGGCAACCTACTTTCAATCAAGATAGGTCTCCCAATATTAACCAAATATTGCCTCCTTGAAATTTTAGGCCCAACCAAGACTTGCCTCCCAGGCCAAATATAGATCGCCATCCAGAGGTACCTACTCCTTTTTGTAGGCTAGTTCAAGAGACACCTTATGGTACCTACACTGAGCATTAACCAGAATAGGAATATCCAGAAGCACCTTATGGAGGTAGGGTTGATGAAATTCAACCACCATGCCATAGGATTGATATTCCTCAGCCTCCCCCATAGGGTCAAAGAAAATAAGAGGAGATCAAATCCTTTGATGCATACAAAGCATTTCTAAAACACATGACATTGATAGAGAACAAGACCTCAAGGTCTAGGTATCAGAAGCCCACTTTGCACCAGCTTTGTAGTCAATCGCTTCACCCATCAGTACCTTCCCCTCCCTATCTAGAGAATTTCAAAATGCCCAAGCTTGATAAATTTAAAGGATAGGATGATGCACAAGAGCATGTTACCAAATTTTTGAACCAATGCTTCTACATCCAAGATAATGATGCCTTATTGTTGAGAACATTTATGCTTACCCTATCTAGCCCTACCATAGAGTGGTACAATCAACTTCCAAAGTACAACAAGTACTACTTTGAACAATTTGCATATGCATTCATAGAATGCTTCACCTATAATAGTAAGTGAAATATAACTTTAATAGACCTCATAGGGTTGAAGCAATATGATGATGAGTCAATCATAGACTATGAAAATAGGTGGTGAGTGCTTCTGACTAAGCTACCATACCTACTCCCCATGTTTGAGTTGACTCGCATGCTTTCTAAGAGCTACCTAAAGCCAATTTTCTTGTTGCTACAACTCCAATAGTACCCAACTCTTCAAGATGCTCTAGCATAGGCTAGGACAATCAAAGACATTAAAATTCAAGAGGAAGAAATTGCAAAACCCCACAAGAAAAAATGGACTAAGAACAACAAGAATAATCCAGTACAACCAAAGTCAGCAACAATCAACCAAGTTGCTATTAGTATTCTAGGGCTTGTGCAACCAACACCACCTCATAAGCCCAACTACCAATCCACACCTAGAAACTACAACAAAAACAATCAAAAAAATCAAGGGAAAAACTAGCAATGTCACTCTAAGCGACAATTTACATCCATTATTTAGTCTATGGAGTCTCTTTTTTAAGATCCTCTATGGAGCCAAGGCAATTAATATACTTTAATATCTACCTGTAGATCCAAAAGCACCAAATCCCCTAGGATATCATGAAGGCCTTTACTACAAGTACCATAGGTATAATGGGCATGATTTGTAGATTTTCTTTTGGTTCAAACACCTAGTACAAGACATGATTGATAGGAATGATCTTTAGGTTGATAACCCTATTGCAACAAACAATAAACAAATGGTTGTTTTTAAAGACCCATTGCCTACTCATGAGGAGAAGGAAAAACCATCACAACAAGTGAAAAAAGTCCATATGGCACCCCCTAAACAAGGGTTCATCAGAATTGTTAGCATCATGACAAGAAATAAGTGTTACCCAAGTCAAATCACACCACCTATAGATTCAAGCGATATTACTTCAACATAACAACCTCTGCCACCTCTAGTGCAAAACCTTCCACCTCATTTGGTGGTCACAATAAAGAGTAAGCTTACTCAGAGCTTGCAAATAACATCAGCTTGGCTCTCTATCTATGAGATTATCTAGTAGTATCCACCTCATTGAGAAGCAAACATCTAAGGCTTCTAGCATTCCACATTATCACATCCACATATACCGTATGAGCATTTAAATATGCTCTATGCTCAATGATTGGTACCATAGTCTTACATATTCAGGTGGGACCAAATACCATATCAACATTTTGTTATATCTTGGAGGATGAAATTGCCTATAATATCTTATTGGGTAAAACTTAGATTAGAGACATGAAGTGCATACCATCCATAACTCACCAATGTTTGAAGTACACTTATGAAGGGCAAGTACATGTTATCTTTGTAGACCTTAAGCATTTCAAATACTGTAACTTGGTACAACAAATCCCCAAGTCGATCTTGCCATCAAACCATATAGACGTTCAACCAAATACATCCAACCAAGATTTTACTCCTTCATCATCACCTTAAATTAATCCATCACCATATTCTTCCATACCATCCTTGTCATCGATACCTCTAGATATGCCTTCATCATCATCAACTCCTCCACAGAGGAACATGGGGAAGAGGCATATTGATGAGATCCCTCCAACCATATCTATCATTTCTACTGAAGATATTCCTAGTCCAGTAGATGAGGAACCACCTCATGAGGCAAAAAATAATTCAACTCAAGCCTCACTTCTGTCTCATCCATATTCACCACAACAAGTCATAGTACACCTAGCATCCACTGGCTTAGGAGAAAACCTGGTAAGAAACATCACAACTCCTGCCATTGAGATTGTGCAAAATATGGGTCAAACTCATCTTCCCATAGGTATCATCATTCGTTGAGGCTTACCTCCTAATCAAATAAACTTCATTTATGTTGGTATTAAATATGGAATAGAACCATATCATCAAAAAGAAGAGGATGAAGATCTCTTTTTTGAGGATATTAATTACATGTCTAGTCCTAAATTTTCCATTAGATATATCCATGTTTGCAATTGGTATGACTATTATTTGGGGTTGTATGAATAAGATACTCATATTCCTTACCATCCATAATATCAAATACTATATGATAAGTCTGGTTTAGGACACAACAATATTGTGCCTCTCGATGTCCTCACTAATATTTTAGAGCACCTGGTGAAAGCACGAGGATACGAAAACAAAAAAGGAAAAGCTCCGAGTACGATGCAAAATGGAACTAAACTCAACGCTAAGTCCTACGAATTGAAAATGCATGCAATAAGGAAAGCATGAATGAATTGAAACCCAAATGAAAAGCCAATGTGGATAACAGCCCTTTCTTTTATTGATACATTTCAGAATTCGGTTACAATTCGCCTCCTCCATTTTTAGGGGCGAGGAGCGTTAAGTTTGTTTCTTGGTTACATCCATGGGTAGCCATCCTTCTTCCGCGTGCCCACATGTAAAGTGGGTGGACCAAACATCACCACCGCTTGCGTTGATGAGTCTTGGCTCTTCGCTGCTCCTCTAACGTCCAGACCCTATGTTCAAAGAAACAAAAGACAATCAGTAGCACCTGCGGATGGGATGAAACATGCAATCCCCAAGCCTACGATTAGCGCATGCAAGGAATAAATAAAACGATAACCAACATATATCCAAATGATCTAAAAATTTGATAGGGGCATCAAGACCTCACAAAGGAAACACTGCAAATGGAACAGTCGGGAAATTCCTCACAGATTTGAATTCACTCCGGGGTGGGACGAATAGACCTACAACAAAATGCCAGATAGCATCGCTCAAAATGTCACATCTGGACAGCTCCAAATCTCCTACAAAAGTGGGGGTTAGCTAATTGGGGGTATTTTGGGATGACCCAGATGGTCATATTTCCCCAATTCGGCCTCTATCACCGAGAATTTGATGATGCCACCTGCATGTTAGTAAAAGCAGGAAATGATAGAAACATGATAAAAATTGCTCAAAATGATGTGAAATTTTAATGACAAACTATCTAAGCAGCATAGAATCAGATGCAAAAGTAATAGAAAGGAAATCTACCATAGATTCCTAATCATTCCGGAGCGGGACGATTAGACCTGCAGTAGTGCGGGGGCACCCGGGGGCAGGACGCCCACCGTTTGGGGCCCGATTTCGGCACCAATCCACTTGGGATGGGTCCAAAATCTCTTGTGGGGTATTGTCAAAAAATTGGATGGGATATTGTGGCCAAATGTCGGGTTTTGGTTCCAGATTTGTGCTTCCAATAACCACCCTATGACCTCCTTTCCAAAAGAGATCAAGGATGTGAAAGGCACAACTCGAAAGGGTGTGAGGTATGAAAGTAAAATGACAACACTTCGTTGCTCCAAAATGCTCCTTCTCTATATATTTTGGGGTGAGAAGACTCACCATTTTATAGACCTGATGGTCTCTTTGGATGAGCATGCAGAGGCACCACTTGGCAATCATGCCTCTCCAGGGGAGGGAAGATTCCTCCCTGATTAGGGGCTTCATGACTGCCCTTGTAACTGCCTCTAACGCTCAAAAATGCTCACTCATGCTCCCATGCGATGAAGGAAGGATTAAGTGGCGGATCTGAGCTGCCATTTGTCAAAATTTGACTTTTTGCTAGTCAAACCTGCTATTCGCCCCACCCTGGGATGAATGCTGCTAATCGTCCCTCGGGTGGAACGAATACCAGTTTGTATTCATCCCAGGGTGGGACGAGTAGAGAGCAAAGTGCCAAAAAGGTGTCAAATTGACCTTCGACCTTCCAAACTACTTTTGGGAGTGGCTAGGACCATTGTTTAACCTCTGGGGGCTGCCCTTGGGGCTGTGTGTGTCGATGCGATCAGTGTTTGCAGTCACATAATCGGATTGGTGTTGTTTTGGTGTCTACAGATGCCCCTTTTTGGGATGCGTTGTGCAAGGCGCAGCATCGAGCAAAAATAGATAACCAAAGCACTAATGATTAGGGTTTCTCAATAACCTAACCAAATTTTGATGCCCCAAGTATGGAAAGGGCATGCATTCTTGAATCCTTGCTTCTGACGAGCGAAGGAACTTTGATTCAAGTGTTAACCTTTTTTGGTGAGGTGTTACTTGAGCTTGGACATTGATCAGTCATGAATAGGCAAAGGGCGCAACCTTTTGTCTGTGGGAACCTTGAGTTCATGATTCACGAATGCCAAGTATTTGATCAGCTTGTGATTATTGCTTGTTTACTACCCCAAGCAGGAGCGTAATTGTCTTTGTCAATGATCCTTTGAATGCGTGCCATTTCCATGGTTGGGTGTGTATTTGTTGATTGGTGACTAAGTGTGACTACCCCCTCAAGCGACGAATCGATGAGGGAATGACCAACATGAGAAAAGCGACGAGTCGCTTGACCCAAGATGACTTAAGTAAGGGTGCCTTCAGATGCTTATCGTTGAACGTGTGTGCAGTTTCCTGACATTTAGACCTATTTTTGGTGGGTGTTAACCCTTTTGGTGACGCTTTTTGGGGCTGAAATTGGCAAAAATTCGTCTTCCCGTGGAGCGGTCCGGCCATGGTGGCCTTCTTAGGGAGTAGGATAGTGACAATTTGTAACCCCAACATCTATTTTGGATGCCAAGAATGTTAGGCACAAAGGCGCCTTCGTTCGGCAATGTTATTGCTATTTTTGGTTGGGTGTTGACCCTTTTTGGTGACGCCATTTGGGGATGAAATTCTCAAAAATCCATCTTCCCGTGGAGCGGTCCGGCTATGATAGCCTTCTTAGGGAATAGGATAGTGAGGATTTGTGACCCCGACATCTATTTTGCATGCCCGGAATGTCAAGTGCAAAAGCACTCTTATCGGACACTTTTAGGGCTTGTTTTTGGTGCATTTTGTGCAGTTTTTGCTATTTTTGAAATTTTTGCTCTGTATTCATCCCGGGGTGGGATGAATTCCTATTTAGTATTCATCCCAGGGAGGGACGAGCACTAACCAGAGTGCTCATCCTAGGGGGGACGAGTACAGGCTCAAAAATCCTATTTAAAGGCCAAAACTGAGTTTTGGGCTCATTTGCATTTGTTTTTCTTGGCAATTTGGAGCTCTGAGGAGGAGGAAGTCAATTCTACGAAGTGAAGCACTGCTAAATTTTTCTTGCGACCATGAGTTCACACACCGGATCGAGCGGCGAAGCCGAAGCGATACCAGTGAGTGCCTTCCCTCTTTATTATTTTGTGTTGCAATTTGAAAACCGCAAGTTGTTTTTGTCTTGTGTTTTTGTTTTTCTGGTTTTTCAAAATGTTTTAAAATGAAACCCTAGTCTATGAGCACTTAGCTTAAAACTTAATTTAACCCTAGTTAAACAAATATCAAAAGTTTAGTTTAAAACTTAATTGAAAAACTTAGTTTAGAACATAACTTAAAACCTTGCTTAACTTGAATTTGAACGAAGTTCAAAACTTAGGTGAGAAACTTAGGGTAAAACTGAACGTAAAACGTAGCTCAACCCTAGTTATTTGTTGTTTTTGTGTTTTTAATTTTCTAGTTTAGAGTTAAAAAAAACCCTAGGTCTGAGAAATTATTTTGTGCCTTTTTTTTTTGTTTGTTTTTTAATTGATCAGTTAGAGTTAAAAACCCTAGAGTTGACCAATGATTTTTTTAATTTTTTTGTTGTTAATTTATCAGTTAGAGTTAAAAACCCGAGATCTGACAAATTAGGTTTTGTTGTTTTTTTTAATTTATCAGTTAGAGTAAAAACCCGAGATCTGATAACTTATTTTCTGAATTTTGTGATGTTTTTGTAATTTAGGTAGGGGTGTGTGAATTTTGTTATGTTTTTGTTGAATTTATCAGTTGAAAGTTACAACCCTAAAACTAAGAAATTAGGTTTTTTTGAATTTTTGTTATGTTTTTGGTTGTACATTTTGATGCATTGTTGTATATTCATTGTTAGTGTTGTACAGTTTTTCATTGTTTTAATGTGTTTATGTTGTTTTCTTTTGCATGTTGTGAAGAGCCGGTACCGTGTGCCCATGGTTTTCATTGAAGCACGTGCGATGCTAACTTTGGCTTATTGGGACTTGCTTGACGCCCTTGGGCTCAAGAAGCGGACTTGGAGCCGATGGTCGGGGGTTACCTTGTAATCAACCTATGGGATCCTCGGACCAACACCTTCCATCTCCCAATAGGGGAGATGATGGTGACCTTGGAGGATGTCTATCGGATTCTTCGGATTCCAATAGACGGACTGCCGATCCGGATGACATCGTGGGATCGGAGGACAATAGTACTGATACGCTATTTTGGGCATGGGGAGGAGTTGGGTGTGGAGAGCCTAGTGGAGAGGGTGAAGGGCGACTTCTAGATGGGTGGCATACTGGTTCGATGGTGGCTAGAGAGGGGTGTGTTGGGAGTGAGGCACGCATTACTCATGGGCCTCATTTCCAACATGCTGCTACTTGACTCGTCAGGCATGAGGTTCTCGTGGAACCTTTTGGATGTGGTCTATCGGCTGGTGGAGTGTTCGACGCATGAGCCTTTGATCATGAGGTGGGGATAGACGCTACTTGTGTAGCTTTATGGTGAGTTGTACGAGGTCTACTGTCGAAGGTGGAAGGGGATTAGCTGCAGCTTTCTATTGTAGAGTTGGGCTTGGCAGCACATAGTAGTGGAGAGGCCAGTGGGGTTACCATGGATGACTCGGGCGGAGATGGTGGATAAGGATATAGGTTATGCGGCTCTATGGTGGTGATCTGAGGAGTAGGGATAGAGTCGATGGTGGGCAGGTGCCATAGGGCACTATGTCGATGCCTTCGCTCGGCTTGCTCTAGGGGAGGTGTTCTAGCGCCCTTATCGGGACTGTCCAGCTTGGCTTGAGGCTGGAGAGTGGCTTCGGAGGTATGTAGGGAGTGGTGGCTGATTGGGTGGCATGGGACTGAGCAGGAGTTCTTCCCTTATAGTTGGGTGACACGATAGTTTGGGGTGCACCAAGGGTTGCCTGGTGAGCCCGTGGTCTATCAGCATCCGGGGGATGAGAGGACTCTAGACCGGCTAGTCATCGTGCCACTGGGTGAGGATTTGGATATGGGGATTGATGTCTTGGATGTGGACGACGTCGGGACTACCGTGGAGTATGACTAGTGGTGGATACTATGGTGATGGCGGGGAGAGGGGCCACTCAAAGGTGCGGAGGTAGTAGTAGCAGGTGGGGAGGGTGCCTCGGCACTAGGAGATGATTGGGGAGCTCCGCTAGAGGATGCGAACATGGTGGAGGTAGATGATGTGGGTGCGGATTATGGTGTCCTAGATCAGTCGGAGATGCAGGATGCCCCGGAGTAGTGGGAGCCAGAGCAGGCTGTAGTCTCAGATTCGCCTATGCACCAGGCAGTGGTGGAGGACATGGAGGTAGGGGTGCATGTTGAGAATGCATGGTTGGTGGGGCTACTATGGAGGTGAGATGAGGAGCTAGGGGAGGCTCTGCAAGAGAGGGATCTCTTGCGGGCTCAGCTAGTAGAGTAGGAGAGCGCGTGGGCTGTGCACCATCGATAGGAGGGGGATACTGATGCTGCATGGGAGAGGGATCTCCTACGGATGCATCTGGTGTAGCACGATGATGTAGTAGCGATGTACCATCGATGGGAGGTGGAGTGGTGTCGACATCGGATGGATTTGGAGGGAGAGATCATCCACATCGGGGGTGGGTACCTGAGCCCTCCGGAGGTGGCTCTTCACGTCGGATGAGGGGTAGTGATACTGAGCAGTCAGCATCGTCTCATCGTAGGTGATTGGATGAGGGAGGGGGTAGTAGGCATGATGCGGGGGCTAGCAACAGCCACCTTGAGGGGTCCCATAGGACCCACACCATGGGGGGTAGTTCTCATCGCACCGATCCTGCGTGATCATGGTGGCCGATGCCTTAGGCTTTAGGGATTTTTGAGCTTTTGGATTTTGTCGCGGGGTCATAGGACCGGTTTATTGTAGCCTGCGGGCATTTTTGATGATATATATAGATGACTTTATTTTATTTATGCACATGTCATGATTTGATGTTATGTATGATGATTGATGAATATGGATGTATGCATGTTAAGTTATATTGATGGATGCATATGTTTTGATGAAATGCAAATGTTTTTAATTTATATGATATGCAAATGGAATGGATGAATTGAATGTGTGATTTTTTTTTTTTATGGTCGCACCATAGACTATTTAGAATTTATGGCTTTTTGGGTTGGGTGATTGTTGTGTGACCTGACTTTCTTCATGTATACAGGCTATTTTTGTATTTTTTGATGGCAAGATGAGAATGAAAGATAGTAAGTTGGTTTAGAATGTAGGTAGGGTTTTTTGAGACTCAGATGTTTTAACTATCTAGCCAAGATTGTACTTTGATCTTACGAGACTTTTTAACAAGGTATGAATCGGACTTGTTTTTGACCAAGTTATTTCACATCCCTGTGTGTGCAATTGAGTTCATTTATGTGGTGTTTGTCAGGATACCGCCAATGCTAGATAGGTTGTCAACCAAACTTGTACTGAGGATCACCTGATTAGCTCCACTAACTCCTTTGTTGTATTTAGTCAGATTAATCTGCGGTGCTGTCGTAGGATACCATAAGCTAGCTCATCCACATGCAAACATTGATCTGCACACAAGTTAATGTGATAGATATATCATCATGCGGGAGGTTTACCACCGATGGATCGATAGGCTATCCACCAAAACTAATATTGAGGTTTGCCTCATGACCTATCGAAATGCTGAGAGTTCCAGGGATTCAAGTTCGACTCCCTTCTTTTCTTCAATTGTATTGGGATACTTGCTCTTTTGTAGTGATAATAATCACTGTTTATTTTTGTTTTTCTTTTGAGCAAGGGATTTGAATATGGAGTGATGAGAATCACTATTTTATGTGCTTTTCTTTGATGTATGCACTTTGGTTGTGATGTCAAATTTTTTTTGGAGTTTTGACTTTTGCAAATTTTTATGATGTTTGCAACTTTTTGAGAACTTGGGATTCTTGGGGAATTGGGTAGGGAAGATGCTTGTCCTTTTGCCAACTCTCAGCATTCTTGGGGTCATTCGCATAGGGGGATGAGCAAGATAACCATTTCGCTTATGGTGACCTGGATTGCTTTGCAGGTTTCATCTTTCGTTCACACAACTTGGGAATTCTTATGTGTTTCAATTTGTGTTGGGATGCTACGTACCAAGGTGTGATCCAAGTAGAACTCTACCTTTGTAAAATCTGTCTGACTTGGTACAGTACGTGGCTAGAAAGCTAATGACGACTGAAGGACGAAAACTCTTGATACATTAGAAGACGATTGACTATGATGTGGGAAAATAATGTGAGTGGCGATTATTTTTGATGAATTATTGATAGAAATGGAAAAATGTGAAAAAGTGATGGTTTTGCCAAGTAATGGCAGTCTATGGTGCGTTGACCTTTATGACCACAAATGTGTGATGTATGGATGTGATGCTTAAGGCAACTATACATTTGTGTTTTTGATGGATTGATTTTTGTGAATATGAAGATGAGATGCAAAAAGAGCTCATTATTGTTGTGATGATTGTGAGTATGCATGGAAATGAGATGCAAATTTGTGTTCTTTTTGATGATTTTATTGTTTTTGAATTTTCTTATTTTTGACCAAGCGATTGTGGGAACCCTTGGAGCTTTGTGGGTTGACCAAAGGGGTAATGGGCACCTTTGGGGCCTTTTTGGGTTTGACCAAGCGATTATGGGAATCCTTGGGGCTTTTTGATTGGGTTGCGGCTCCTCTAGATATGGAATGGCCGCAAATGACTGATGTTCAAGGGTTCTAGTTCCTTGATTCCATCAAGAGAGGCTAGTCGGTATGTTCCAGGTCCTATTTTACTATCAATTACATAGGGACCTAACCAGTTTGCCACGAACTTGTCCCTTAGATGGGACGACAAACTAGAGTTCTATTGGTTTTCTTTCAAAACCAAGTCACCAACCTGAAAGTCCCTCAGGTGAACTTTCATGTTGTATGCTTTCTTAAGTCGCTCTTGATAGATACGTAAATGCTCGAGAGCATTAACGCGTCGTTCGTCAAGCAACGTAAGCTGGTCTAACCGGGCCTGTCGTGCAGTGTCATCATCGATGAACTCTTGCATTGATATGCATAGGGAAGGAATTTCCAACTCGAGAGGCATGACTGCCTCGGAGCCATACACGAGCAAAAATGGAGTTGCCCCAGTGGGCGTCCGAATGCTAGTGCGATAAGCCCATAGGGCAAGCGGGATCTGAACGTGCCAATCCTTATGACTTTCTATGACTATATTTTTGAGGATGGCAACTAGCATTTTGTTTGACGCCTCTGCTTGCCCATTTGCTTGTGGATAATAGGGTGTCAAAAAACTATGCTGAATTTTGTACTTTGTGGTCAAAGCATGCACGTCTTTGTTCTTGAATGACGTCCCATTATCCGAGATTATCTTGGATGGAATACCAAAATGACATATGATGTTATGTAAAATGAACTCCACAATGCGGGGTCCTATCGTAGAGGTTAGCGGAACCGCTTCCACCCACTTGGTGAAATACTCTGTGGCCGTTATGATAAACGTGTGATGGCCTGACGATGCAGGGGAGATCTTTCCGATTAGATCTAAGCCCCACTACGAAAATGGCCAAGCCGATTGGATCGGCTGCAAGGCCTGGGAAGGTACGTGTGTCAAATTAGCATGGTGTTGACATTTCATGCACTTCCTCACATATGCGCAACAATCTCGCTCTAAAGATGGCCAATAATAGCCCATGCAAAGAATGCGCTTTGCGATGGCCATACCATTGAAGTGGCCACCGCACGTACCATCGTGCGCTTGGGCGATTGCCCAAGTGGACTCCTGCTGGTCCAAGCAATGAAGGAGGATTCCTTCGTAGCTACGATGGTACAAAATGTCTCCTAACAAGACATACTTAGCCACTTTTTGCTTGAATGCTCATTTTGCGATGTGCGTCAATCCAAGTGGGAGGTTACCTAACTTGAGGTAGTCCCTTATGGGTGAATACCAATCCTGCTGATCGGAAGCCTCGATGGTATGAACAACCAATCCCTCTTGAAGTTCATCCCTAGCAAACGTTGAGCGGGAAAGAACTTGTAAGAATAGCGTTGTGTTGCTATTAAAGGGAGTAGGGGAGAATAAGGACCCCTAGTTGGCATGATTCAGATGATCATGGATTCGAGAGAACATGTCCGGGGATGGTTCAATCTGGATCAAGTGGATTCTTGGCATCAAGTCAGAGCTTGCGCGCTCCATCGCAGATTGCGATAGTGTTTTGACTTGAATGGTTGTCATATCACCAGAAATGTCTTGTGGGATTAGTGACCCTAAGGAGGCCATAGTGTCCGCAAAATGATTCGATGATCGAGGGAGTGCCTCGATGTCGTACCATTCAAGCTTTGCTAGGAATTTGTCCACAAGGGCTTTGTAGGCCTACAGAACTGGGCATTTACATTGGAATACCCCTTTGACTTGGTTGACAATTAACAACGAATCACCAAAGATGTTCAATCATTTGATGTTCATGGTGATTGTTGTCTGAAGACCTATGAGCAAGGCTTCATATTCGGCATTGTTGTTGGTGCATGGGAAGTTTAATTTAAATGACAGAGGCATTGGAGCCCCTTGCGGTGTAAAGAATATGATTCCCGTGCCACCACCTTGCTCACATTTAGAACCATCAAAAAATAGGGTTATGTCGGCCTGTGACTCAGGCTCATCAAAATCTAGTGATTCTGAGACATGGAAGACCCCATCATCGGGTAGTTCTATGACCAGAGGCTGATCGTCTTCGAGAGGAGCCTCCGCTAGTTGATCGGCTATGACCTGACCTTTTATGGATTTTTGTCCAATAAACTCGATGTCAAATTCCGTCAACAACATGATCCATTTCACCGTGCGACTACTATGATAAGTATGACTCATCATGTACCGTAATGGATTCTCCTTAGACACAACATACGTCTTGTTTCTTAGCATGTAATGGCACAACTTTTTGGTAGCAAACACCACTGCCAAGCAGAGCTTCTCAACGTATGCATAGTTAAGTTCATAACTGACCAGGGTGCGGCTAAGGTAGTAAGTAGCCTGTTCTTTATGAAGTTCATTCTTCTAGGCTAACATGGCACCCAGTGCCACCTCAGTAGCTGAGATGTATAAGTAGAATGACACTCCTGGTCTAGGTGGTGCCAATACTAGTGGTGAAGCCAAGTATTGTTTAATGTCATCGAAGGCTGACTGGCACTCGTCATCCCAGTGAAATGCTACTCCCTTGTGCAATAATTTGTTCATGGGTCAGCACTTGTCAGATAGCTGCGCTATGAAGCGCTTGATTGACGCGACCTTTCCCTGTAGGCTTCTGAGCTGCTTGATGGTAGTTGGGGGAAGCATTTCAAGGATTGCCTTGACTTTGTTTGGATCCACCTCGATGCCTCATTTTGAGACTATGAAACCCAAGAGTTTTCTAGATGTGATGCCAAATACGCACTTCTTGGGATTCAGTCTAACTTTATGCTCCATGAGGCGATCGAGGATCTTGCTTAAGTCATCGAGATGATCCGGGCACAAAAGAGATTTGGCCAACAAATCATCCATGTAATCTTCCAAAGTCTTGTGCATGTAATCATGGAAGATGTATGTCATGGCACGTTGGTAGGTTGCGCCAGCATTTTTAAGGCCAAAAGGCATGACCTTATAACAAAATGTCCCCCAAGGCATTGTGAACGCCATTTTTAGTTGGTCCTCGAGATTGATACAAATCTGATTGTATCCCGAGAAACCATCCATGAGGGATAGCATTTCATGACCTGTTGTAGCATCTACCAATGCATCGATGCTCGACAAGGGAAAATCATCCTTAGGACTCACTTTGTTTAGATCTCAAAAATTAGTGCATATGCGAATCCTCCCATCAGGATTTTTGACGGGCACCATGTTGGACAGCCATGGCGGATAATCCATGCAGATGACAAACTGTGCATCCAATAGCTTTTGCAATTCATCTTTGACCATTAAGGCCACTGTTGGGTGCATCTTACGTAGTTTTTGCTTAACTGGCTTGACTGTCGGATCAAGCGTTAGGTTATGCGTGACTAGCTATGGGTCTAGTCCCGACATGTCTTTGTATGACCATGCAAAAACCTCCTTCTTCTCTTTGAGAAGGGCAATGTAGTCAGCTTGCTCTTCGGGGGATAGACTTACCCCCAGCTTGATGACCTATGGATTCACTGGGTCCGAGCCGATGTCTACGTCAGTCGTCTCCTCGACTGACATGTGGGATCCATCCTCCAACTGGTGTGGAGTTGGGATCAAATGGATATCATTTGCTGGGTTTAAATCATCGTTAGGAATGTCGGGTCCCTCTCCAGCATGGAAGATATCCTGAGTTGGTCCTGGGGTAAAATGAAGCATTTCACCAAAAGGCCAGTACTCGGATGGGGATGGTGGTGAATTGACGTGATCCCAGTCTATGGCATCTATGTCTAGATACAATGACTATGCTGGATCGACCGGGTTGTGGATGGGGGTGGTTAATTCAATGGAGATCATGTTGATGAAATGATTTTGGTCTCCATTACCACGGGTGTGATGACTCAGACTTTTTGGATGCTCTCTGTGCTCCGGGTCTGGCTCTAGAGGTATGGGCATGAATGGATCGGCCCTATGTGTGGATAGGAGGATAGGGTCTGCCCTCGACACTGATATCATTCTAGGGTCTCTGGGTGGAAGATGTTCTTCGTAGATCTAAAGTGGTGGATTCAACACTTGGTCCCATCGCGTTGGGTCTACGTACCACTCATGCCCTGGCACTATGTTTAATTGTTTGAATATGTCGTTAATCTCCAAGGGGTATGGTAACTGTATTTGCCGCATGTGATTAAGATACGCCATCTCGGTTTCATCTTCATAATCACTATCGGAGATCCAAAGGCCTTCGTTGGCTCTAACAACTGCTTGCGGCATTAGGGGCTCATCTTGCTCGAGCAAATTGATCTGGCCCCATTGTGGTTGTTCCGCTCTCTACGGTGGGGCCTGATTTTCTTGACGTGGCACTTGCTCGATTGGAGCATCCAAAGGGAACATGGTCAAGAGGCTTTCTTGATAATCATCCATGGGAACCACTTGAGAGTGATTACTATCTGATTCGAAGGGATCCCATGGTGCTACCTCATATTTTGACTCATCCTCTGAAGATCCTTCCTGACATTGTCTAGACCCTCCTTGAAAATGAGCTCTCGAGCTTTCTCCCCTCTCGAGCGAAGGGAAGGGATTGTGAGGGTCAACAAGGTTGATTGCCATTAATGGGAGATAATCCCTCAATATATATGTCATGTTAGGGTTGGCATATGGATCTGATGCCAATCCCCCCTTGTTGCCTATCCCTAGGCCTTGCATGTTCTCCACCAAGATGTCCAAGGGTAGGGGGTGGTTGAACCCTACTCCTGACTTGTCATATGGCATTTGGTATCTTGGTTGGCAAAGAACACGTACCCCTTGCTCATATCTGCCTAACCCATATCCATGCCAATTGCATTGGCCAAGGTATCTCAAAGCAAAGTCTGGGTTAGACAAATAGTTGACATTTTCAGCAAAAGGCTCTTCATCTTCATCCTCTTGCGTGCATGGTGCAACGCCATGATCAAGGCCCCCATACACGAAGTTTTTCTGGTTCGGCGGGTGGCCTAGGGGAACAATAGTGCCGATGGGGAGGCAAGGTCTCCCCATGTCCTGCATGGACTCCAGTGCAGGTGTTGCTACAATATTCCACACCAGATACTCCCCCAGGCCCGTATTGGCCATTTCAATGGTGATTGTTGGTGGTTGAGGGGGAGGGAATGGGAGTTCTCCCTGAGTCCACTCCATGTCGGGTGAACTAGGAGTTTCAAATTCCATTCGGCTAGGCATCTCCTCAGTAGAGATAGTTGATACTGATGGCGGTGTCTCTTGAGGTTGCGCCTCTTCCAGAGGTTTCTTCCCTTTGTCCTTCTGTTTGGCCCCCATAGGTGGTATCGTTGGTGGAGGGCCGGATGATGAAGATGGACCCAACTGGGGTTTTGAAGAACTTGCTAATGGGGATGCCTACGGAATCGGACCTTATTTAGATGGATTCAATTGGAAATCCAAATGCGTTGATGGCAGGGTCGATTGCGGCATCAACTGCACCACATTACAATACTTGAAGGGTTCTAAGTCCATCGGGACTACATGCACCTCCCCTTCAAATGTATACTTTAAGCACTGGTGAGCTATCGAAGGGACACACTTCATGTCCCTGATCCATGGTCGGCCCAGCAAGATGTTGTAGGCCATCTCACCTTCCAAGATGTGGCACAATGTAGGTATAGTCTTTTGTCCCACCTGGATGGGTAGGACAATTATGCCAACTGTCGAGCATATTGCATCATTGAATGCTCGTAGAGTGTAAGTGGAAGCTATGATGTGAGATGCTGGCAACTTTAGATGTTTCAATGCCATTGTTGTGATGATATTACTGGATGAGCCAGTGTCTACCAACACCCTCTTATATGGAATCCCATTGACCCATGAGATAACGTGTAGGGGTGGATCCACCATGTCATCAACCACTGATTTCACTTCGTCTTCTCAAAATGTGATGACTGGCTCAGTGCATCATTTGACATGTCCCATGAAGTTGTTGAAAGAATTTGTTTCATGGGGCTGCAACTCGATGGCTTTCAATATCTCCATTAGAGCCTCTCGATGGGGCGTTGATTGTTGTATGAGCTCGTATATGGAGAGCCTAGCCGAGGTGGTCCTCAAACTCTGAGTGAGCTTGGTCCAAAGTGTGGCCACTGGTCTAGGTGGAGGAGGTTGTGCAAGGTGCTGTTGTGGTTGTGACGTTGTTGGCACCTCCCCTGCAGCTGCCATAGGAGCATTTGTACTCGGGTACCTCCTGTTTCGAGTCACTATACTGATCATCCCTACATACCCCTACATGGGGCAGTTCTGTGTGACCTCATTAACTTGTAGGGTCTTTGCCTACGGAGCATGAGCAGGCAAGGGGTCTTTAAAGACCTCCATCTATTGATTGCTTGGTGCCACAAGATTATCCACCGCTAGTGTCTTGTTATCAATTAGGTCTTGTACCAAGCCCTTAAACTTCCAATAGGCATTTAGGTCATGTCCCTGCCACCTATGGAACCTACAGTACAAGTCCTCCCTATACCCCTTAGGCTTGGGAGCATTGGGGTCTATGGTTTGAATCTCTGGCAGGTTGATCAAATTTTCCGCTAACAAGCGGTCAAACAAGGAGTCCCTGGACTCTATGTAGGGTGTGTATTGTCGCCTAGGGTGATGCTATTGACTCTATTCTTGCCTCTAATTTTCTCTGTCATAGTTGCTAGGAGGCACTGCCTGATAGTTAGCCTTTTGAGGCTATGTTGCTTGTGCAGGCTTAGGGACATTGATAGCAACTTGATTGACCACAACGGGTTTCTGTTGCATGGTCCCTATTTTAGTGTTCTTAGTCCACTCTTTTTTCTTAGGTTTGGCTATCTCACTGTCCTGTATCTTGATCTCTTCAATGATCCTGGCTTGCGCTAGAGCTTCTTCTAAGGTGGCATATTGTTGCAGCTACAATAGCATAGAGATCGATCTCAAATAGCTCTTTGAGAACATTTGAGTGAGGTCGGACATAGGGGGAAGGTAGGGCAGCTTTGAAAGCAAAGTCCTCCATCGATTCCCATAGGCCACCATGGTTTCTTCCTCATACTTCTTGAGGCTGGCTAAGTCACTTAGTGACGCCTTCTTCTTGGTGTTGAAGGTGAAGCATTCGAGGAACGCATCCACTAACTAATCCAAGTTGTTAATGTTGTGCTTTGGTAATTGAGTAAACCAATCCGAGGTAGGGCCTACGAATGTGGTTATAAATGTTCTTAATAACAAAGCATCATTGTCCTGAATGCCGAAGCATTGGCTCAAGAATCTCGTCACATGCTCTTGAGCATCCTCCTCACCTCTAAAGGTTGCCAACTGAGGCAACTTAAAGTGTTTAGGGTAAGGGGGTGTTGGCACTGACGGATGCATAGGATGACTACGGAGCTGGCGTAAAGTGGGATTTTGGGGCCCAAAAGTTTTGGTTTCCATAGACTCCAGATGCTCTAGCAATGCTTTATATGCATCTGAGGATTTAATCTCTTCCTCTTTAGTTTGCTCCCATTGTGGGTTGTGGGAGACTTGAGGCCTATAGGGGGTGGCCGGATAGCAACCCCTCCACCTTGGTAGGGCATTTTGGCCCACTCTTCTTCTTGCTCATACTCCTCGTAGGCTTCTTGAGGAGTCTCCTGGATGAGACCTATGACCCTGGGTGGGTCCCCATGGAGGGTACCCATCGTTGTTCCGGGGAGTGGCCTCCCGCTCAGGTCTAGGAGGTCTCGGAGGTAGCACTTGGTAAGGTCACGGAGACCTATCCCGCACCAAGGGGTTGCGCCTCTCACACGGTTCCGCTCTTTGGGTGCGAGGGGTTGGAACCCTCTCAAGCACTGGGTTATGGAGCAGCTCATCTGTTTGGCACTGAATGCGCTCTTTGCTAAGGTGATATAGATGCTCTAGCTGTTGTTGGTCTTGCTCAAGCCGCATGATCTACGCTTGGTGGGCGGCATGTCTGGCGATTGCCAGGTCAATTTGTTCTACCATCTTGAGCCTAGGAGGCCTGGATGCCTCTCCTATGCACTTACCTCGGTCGTGATGATCCGAGATCTCAATAGGTTGCTTCCCTCTATCGAGGTTGGTGGCATTTACCCATGGCTCTGGCCTCGGTAGGTGATCATGGTATATAGCGGGTGTGGAAACGCATGGCTCCCATGTTGTATATTGCTCTTGAGGAAGGTAATGGTCTTCCTCGTGCTCCCTTTCGTATGTGTGAAAGGGGCGGGCAGAGTTGGCTCGCCCTATTTGGAGAGCCTTGCGCTCTGGGTTTTGTCTATTGGTTCTAATAGTGAGAAGGGGTAAAGGAGGGATGCCATAATCATGTGGCCTCTCCTTATGGACCCTACACTGCTCTAGCACTTCATCGCATGGTGGCCACTCATATCGAGCTTCTGAGGAAGCCTTCTTGTCTATGTTGAGCGCCACGTGTAAAGACTCCTCCTGAAAGGGGGTATGACGAATGGGCGTGTCCCTCAAAGGGGTGCCTCTATAGTCCCATTCTAAAATGGAATGATGTGGACTCTCTAGTGGGTCAGGCCACCAAGGCGGGATGACCAAGTCCTTGGGGCTATAGCGGAGGTGACTTGTGCCCCCTTGTACACTCTCCGCAGCTTCCACCCTTGATTGGGCTTGGCTACGGCACCATGGTGGCACTTTTCTACAAGCAATGTAGGTTTTTATCTCATCTTATGATTTTTGTGCTACACTAAAAAGAAAAGAGCACACACACACAAGAGCAATGATTATCTCGTTTAAAGATTAAAAGTGTGTCCTAGACCTGGTTTAGTGTGTTTTGGTTTTTTTTGTTTTTTTTTTTTTTTGAAGGTTTTTGTAAAGAACGTTTAAATGCAGTATGATGGTTCTTATGACTCCCAAAAATGGTCGCCCCTTCGATATACCATTGCCAGGCCGATATACCAACCTCTCTATATACCCACCCTTACGTGAGGGAAACTATAGGTACGTGAGAGCAGATGGTACGTGGAACGTAGGCGGTATGGAAGGGGAATCACCCTGTTTATGACACCTACCATAGAAGACTTATCCTCATGTGCTGGGAATCACCCCAACTACACTCGGTCAGCTTTCATCAGGATTTACGTCTAGCAACAGTAGCGATCGGGGTAATGGATGCAAAAAAAAACTCAAGCCAAGGTGGTGATGAAATCCACCGTTGGTCTTGATCAAGGGTTGGGGTTTTACGACCAGCTCCTTGGTGTTTAATTTACCACGTGATGTGTGGGGTTATTTTTATTTTGCAAAAAGGAAACAAGCAAGCAGTAAAAGAAAACTTTCCCTAAGCAAGCAAGTAACCCAAAAATATAGAAAACTAAAAACAGAAAGTGACAGGAAAAGTTTAGAATCCCTACCTCTTCTCTGCCCAAATCTGCTGGCTCTGAGTTTCTACCCTAAAACTACGTAGAGAGCTATTCATCTCAGGGTGAGATGAATAACAGAACTGAATTCATCATAGGGTGGGGCGCATTCCCATTCGTCCCTGGGTGAGACGAATTCCAGCTCTGTATTCGCCACAGACTGGAACGAACAGCAGTCCCGCGTTCAAAAAAAATGATACCTGCAAGCAAGAGGTAAATTTTGATCAGATTTCTGATCTAAAAAAAATAGAGGACAAGGTCCCACCGTGATCGCCACTGAAAGCACGAGGATACGGAAACAAAAAAGGAAAAGCTCCGAGTACGATGCAAAACAGAACTAAACTCAACGCTAAGTCCTACGAATTGAAAATGCATGCAATAAGGAAAGCATGAACGAATTGAAACCCAAATGAAAATCCAATGTGGATAACAGCCCTTTCTTTTATTGATACATTTTGGAATTCGGTTACAATTTGCCTCCTCCCTTTTTAGGGGCGAGGAGCGTTAAGTTTGTTTCTTGGTTACATCCATGGGTAGCCATCCTTCTTTCGCGTGCCCACATGTAAAGTGGGCGGACCAAACGTCACCACCACTTGCATTGATGAGTCTTGGCTCTTCGCTGCTCCTCTAACATCTAGACCCTACGTTCAAAGAAACAAAAGACAGTCAGTAGCACCTGCGGATGGGATGAAACATGCAATCCCCAAGCCTACGATTAGCGCATGCAAAGAATAAATAAAATGATAACCAACATATATCCAAATGATCTAAAAATTTGATAGGGGCATCAAGACCTCACAAAGGAAACACTGCAAATGGAACAGTCAGGAAATTCCTCACAGATTTGAATTCGCTCCGGGGTGGGACGAATAGACCTGCAACAAAATGCCAGATAGCATCGCTCAAAATGTCACATCTGGATAGCTCCAAATCTCCTACAAAAGTGGGGGTTAGCTAATTGGGGGCATTTTGGGATGACCCAGATGGTCAGATTTCCCCAATTCGGCCTCTATCACCAGGAATTTGATGATGCCACCTACATGTTAGTAAAAGCGGGAAATGATAGAAACATGATAAAAATTGCTCAAAACGATGTGAAATTTTAATGACAAACTATCTAAGCAGCATAGAATCAGATGCAAAAGTAATAGAAAGGAAATATACCATAGATTCCTAATCATTCCTGAGCGGGACGATTAGACCTGCAATAGTGCGGGGGTGCCCGAGGGCAGGACGCCCACCGTTTGGGGCCCGATTTCGGCACCAATCCACTTGGGATGGGTCCAAAATCTCTTGTGGGGTATTTTCGGCAAATTGGATGGGATATTGTGGCCAAATTTCAGGTTTTGGTTCCAGATTTGTGCTTCCAATAACCACCCTATGACCTCCTTTCCAAAAGAGATCAAGGATGTGAAAGGCACAACTCGAAAGGGTGTGGGTGTGAAAGTAAAATGACAGCACTTCATTGCTCCAAAATGCTCCTTCTCTCTATATTTTGGGGTGAGAAGACTCACCATTTTATAGACCTGATGGTCTCTTTGGATGAGCATGCAGAGGCGCCACTTGGCAATCATGCCTCTCTAGGGGAGGGAAGATTCCTCCCTGATTAGGGGCTTCATGACTGCCCTTGTAACTGCCTCTAACGCTCGAAAATGCTCACTCATGCTCCCATGCGATGAAGGAAGAATTAAGTGGTGGATCTGAGCTGCCATTTGTCAAAATTTGACTTTTTTCCAGTCAAACCTGCTATTCGCCCCACCCTAGGATGAATGCTGCTAATCGTCCCTGGGTGGAACGAATACCAGTTTGTATTCATCCCAGGGTGGGACGAGTAGAGAGCAAAGTGCCAAAAAGGTGTCAAATTGACCTCTGACTTTCCAAACTGCTTTTGGAAGTGGCTAGGACCACTGTTTAACCTCTGGGGGCTGCCCTTGGGGCTGTGTGTGTCAATGCGATCAGTGTTTGCAGTCACATAATCGGATTGGTGCTGTTTTGGTGTCTACACCTGGATCTGAACTATAGAGATGAGCTTGCATGCGATCCTTACATCAATCCTAATCATGTCCATTATTTTGGGTATTACTTCCCTATAACTATGATATATCAAGATATATGTTACAATTTCACTTGATCCTATGAAGCAAGTGAAAGTTCACATACTCTTTTATACGATAGTGAGGAAGAAGATCAAGGTCCTACCTATGAATGGATAATTGATGATGATTTATATTACAAATTATCACCTATAGAATCTTCTATTTTGGATGGAGAATAAGCATGGATAATTGCTTTAGATGATGAAGACAAGTTCTATCTATGTGTGTTCCCATTACCGCATCCCATCTAGTAACAAATTATACCCTTAGAAGAACAAGCTTACCCACTTCCACATTGACCACCTCTGGTCATTCTGCTTCCACCACAACCACCTCCAAAAGTCTTGCAATAACCTATTATCAATAGACCCCATCAACCATCTAATGGATATCATCCATCCATCAACATGGTTTCCATAGATATTTTTACACCCTTGTATGATCTGAATAACCCATCAAAGCCACTGCACCTTGACTTGGAGGCAATCAACTTTGATCGAGGAGATTCTCCACCATCTCCTTTATAATATTGACCTTGCGATGAAATGTTACAACTTTTTTATTTCTCTCTAAGGTCTACTCAATATGTCTTTCACATTGAGGTTGAGTCTAAATTTCCAATCAATAACATAAATTGAGTTGATGAAATTCATTTGATCGCTACTCTACATGAATTGGAAGAGGGATCTCATATGTAAATTGAGCCAACAATTGATAGTGATATTGGTATAGATCCTAAAAATCCTCAATTCATCAAGTTAGGGGAAGGCATATCCCTTACTGAGCAAGCCAATTTCATAGATATTCTCAAAGAGAAGAAGAAATATTTTGCATGCTCATACAATTATATGCTAGGACTAGATCAAAATCTCGTCACACATACTATTACGCTTGATCAAAATGTAAAACTAGTCAAGTAGAAGCTATGCAAAATCCATCCAATAGTAGCCTTAATGGTGAAATATGAGTTGCAAAAGTTGTTAGATGCCAATCTCATTATATCAGTGGATTATCCACCATGGCTTTTGAATATGGTTCCTATCAAGAAACTTGATGGGAGGATTCATATTTACATCAAATTTCATGATCTAAACAAAGAAAGTCCTAAGGATGAATTATCGTTGCCAAACGTCGATGCCTTGGTAGATGCCATAGCAGACCATGAGATGTTATCTTTGATGGATGGTTTCTATGGATACAACCAAATTCATATTAATCCATAGGATCAACTCAAAACCATGCTCATAATGCCTTGGGGGACATTTTGTTATAAGGTCATGTTTTTCGGTCTTAAAAATATTGGCACTACCTACCAGTGAGCTATGACTTACATCTTCCATGACTACATGCATAAAATTTTGGAAGATTACATAGTTGACTTATTGGCTAAATATTTACTACACCATGAGCATATCGATGTATTTCATAAAGTTCTTGATTGCCTCATTGAATACAATGTTAAACTAAATCCCAAGAAGTGTGTCTTCGATGTCACATATAGAAAACTCTTAGGATTCATAGTCTCCAAAAAAGGCATTGATTTTAATCCAAACAAATTCAAAGCAATCCTTGATATACCTCCTCCTACTACCATAAAGCAGCTACATAGTTTGTAAGGTAAGGTCACATCTATTAAGCGCTTCATAGTGCAATTATCAAATAAGTATCGATCTATGAACAAATTATTACACAAAGGGGTCACATTCAACTGGGATGATGAGTGTCAAGCTGCCTTTGATGAAATCAAACAATATCTAGCTTTGCCACCAGTATTGGCTCCTCACTGACCAAGATTGTCATTCTATCTATACATCTTAGCTACTAAGTTTGCATTCAGTATCATGTTGGCCCAAAATAATGAATTGCATAAAGAACAGACTATGTACTATATTAGCTACAGCTTGGTCAGTTACAAAACAAAATACACATATGTTGAGAAGCTTTGCTTAATAGTGGTTTTTGACACTAAAATTCTATGCCATTCCATGTTCAATAATACCATGTATGTAGTATAAAAAGAGAATCCATTGTTATATATGATGATTTGTACTTATCATAATAGTTTCACGATGAAATAGATCATGCTATTTATGGAATTTGACCTCTAATTCATTAGTAAAAATAAATTAAAAATTAGGTCATCGTCGATCAACTTGTAGAGTCTCCTCTCCAATATGATCAACCTATTAGAATAGAGCTTCTCGATGATGGATTTTTTCAAGTATCAGAATCACCTAATCCTGAAGATATCGAATCTCTGGTTTACATAACTCTATTTTTCAATGGCTCTAAGTGTGAGAAAGGGGTGGCATGAGAATTGTACTTTTCATAAATTAAGAGCTTCCAATACCCTAGTCATTCAAAATCGATTTCCCATACACTAACAATAATGTCAAGTATGAATCTCTTCTCATAGGCATTCAAATGGTAATCACCATGAAAATAACCAAGCTCAACATTTTTAGTGATTCCTTTCTCATAGTGAACCAATTCAAGGAAATATACCAATGTAGATGCCCAATCTTGCAAGCCTACAAAGCCCTTATGGATAAAATTTTAGAAAAATTTGAATGGTATGACATCGAGGCACTCCCTTGATCATATAACCATTTTATGGATACAATGGCCTCCTTGGGGTCTTTAATCTTATAGAGCCTTGTTGATGATATAACCACCATTAAAGTAAAAATGCTATTGTAATCTATGATTAAGAATGAGAACATTCACTCCATGCCAAAAGTCCACATGATTCAAATTAAAACTTCTCATGAACGATTCTCTCAAATTCACAATCACCTGAATAATGTTTCTTGGGGGACTTTATTCTCTCAAACTCCTTTTGATAGCAACACAATTCTATATTAACAAGTTCTCTCCCAATCAGCATTCACTAGGGATGACCTTCAAAATGATCAAGCAATTCATACAATTGAGGCTTCTTCAAATCAAGATTGGTCCACTCAGATAAAATATTACTTAAAGTTTGGTAATATCTCTTTTGGACTGTTGCATGCCACCAAATATAATTTCAAACAAAAATCAATGAAATATGTCTTACATGAAGACATTTTGTATCATCGAGTCTATAAGGGTATCCTCCTTCATTGCTTAGAACCTTGAGAGTTTGTTTGGGTTATCGCCCAAATACATAATGGTACATGTGGTGGCAACTTTAGTGATATGTCCATCACAAAGAGAATTCTCTGCATGGGCTATTATTGGCCAAATTTAGAGTGGAATTGTTGTGCTTATGTTAAGAAGTGCACAAAGTATACACACCATGCTAATTTGACACATGTACCTTCTCAAGCCTTACAACCGATTCAATTAGTTTGGCCTTTTTTGCAATGGGGGTTTGACCTAGTTGGGAATATCTCACCCCCTTCCTCGTTCCATCACACATTCATCATTACGACCATAGAGTTTTTCAATGGGTGGAAGCAATTCCTCTTACCACTACGACTGGACCCTGCATTGTGGAGTTCATGTTACACAATATCATCTATCATTTTAGTATTCCATCCAAGATCATTTCAGATAATAGGCCACCTTTCGACAATAAATATGTGTGTGCTTTAATAGCTAAGTATAACATCCAACACAACTTTTCTATACCCTATTATCTATAATTAAATGGGAAAGCTAAGGCATCAAACAAAATAGTAATTTCCATTTTAAGGAAAACCATTAAATATAATCGCAAATATTGGTATACTCAATTACCCCTTGCCCTATGGGCCCACTGCACTTGTATTCAAATATCAACCAGGGTAAATCCATTTTCACTAGTGTATTGTGCTAAGGCAGTCATGCTCTTAGAGCTAGAAATCCTATCACTACGCATATCCATGCAAGAGTTCATTGATGATGACACCATACGATATGCTCACCTAGATCAACTAATGTTGCTTAATAAACAACGTGTTAATTCCCTTGAGCACATGTGCATTTATCAATAGTAGCTTAAGAGAGCCTATAATATGAATTTCCATCCTAAAGAATTTTAGGTTGGTGACCTTGTTCTAAAATAGAACCAACAAAACTCTAACTTGCTTACCCATCTACAGGATAAGTTTATGGTAAACTTGTTAGGTCCATTTATTATCACTAGTTAGATTGGACATGTAACTTATCACCTAGCCTCCATTGAAGGAATTGAGGAACTAGAACCATTGAATTTCCTTCATCTATGAATTTTTCATGCTTAAAAGCTTTGTGCCCTAACAAAATCCCTAAAGGTACCCATAAACCTCAAAGGTACCCATAAACCCTTTGGTCACCCAAAATCCCCAAAGGTATCCATAAAATCTTTGGTCACCTGAAAATCCCCAAAGCTATCCATAAACCCTTTGGTCACCCAAAAATCCCCAAAGGTACCCATAAAACCTTTGGTCACCCAAAAAGCCGCAAAGGTACCTATAAAATGTTTGGTCACCCAAAAATCCCAAAGGTACCCATAAACCCTTTGGTCACCCAAAAAGCCCCAAATGTACCCATAAACCCTTTGGTTACCTAAAAAGCCCCAAAGGTACCCATAAACCTTTTGGTCACCCAAAAATCCCCAAATGTATCCATAAAATCTTTGGTCACCCAAAAAGCCCTAAAGGTACCCATAAAATCTTTGGTCACCCAAAAAGCCCTAAAGGTACCCATAAACCCTTTGGTCACCCAAAAGGCCCCAAAGGTACCCATAAAACCCTTTGGTAAGCCAAAAAGCCCCAAAGGTTTCCATAAACTCTTTCGTCACCCAAGAAGCCCCAAAGGTATCCATAAACTCTTTGGTTACCAAAAATGTCCCAATGGCATACACTAATCCTATTGGTCAAATGTATATACATATATGTTAATAAAAATCCAAAAATATCATTAAAACAACAAAAATGTAAAAATATTACATCACATTGCATACCATTGCATTATACACTCACTTGCATTAGTTATACCGATCATTACATTTTGCATTTTAGAGTTTCTCATACATGTCTAGCACCATGTATGTATACTAGAAATCCTTCAAATTCAACTTTATCAAAAGTCATTAGTAACACCCATCTACATTACCATCATTATTTTAATCCACATGTCCAACCTTTTGTATTTGTGTCTGCCTTCACCTAGTCATTTGTTATAAGGTGTATTTCATGTTTTCGATCACCCAATTGTTAGAGTAATATTCCATTCTTTGGTATATTTACCCTTTTACTCCGTTAGGTAAAATAGGTAGTATATTGCATTATACTATATAGGTAGATTATTACATTTACTTTTCTACTTCTTACCATGTAGATATTTACTATATTAAATATCTAATGGTAAATAGCATAATATCCTAGGTGAAATCGCGAGCATATCACGTATCTTCTCTCAACGCGTTGGTTAGCGTGAATGCAGGGAATATAGGTTTTATTCCTATTTTGTAATCTATTTAAACATTAGCTTCTATGCTAATAATCTAATGCTTCCATTTTTATCATTGGTATCAAAGCAGGCAATTTTTCCTTGAACCAATCCTGATTTCGATTAGTGAGGGGAATTGTCCAGGTTCCACCATAGGTGGACAAGGCCTAGAAGAACAAAAATCCTGAGGTAATCCCTCTAGAATTTCTCTGAGGCACGATCTTAGCACATAATTTTTGGACCTGGATGCAAAATTTTGTGGCACAGAATTAGGTGCACCTACTTTGTCACTAACACTACCTACAACTAGTTAGCGAGGGCAGGGGCACCATCTACCGATGTCAGCGCAGAGGACCACCCTTGGGCGTAGTGATCATCAACCTCCACAGATCATCGACGGGATGACAATGATCATGTCGATCATCGTAGATCATTGGCGGGCACCAGTGGGACGACAATGACCACCCTTCGGAGGGCCATGGGACTAGGCGCCTACCTTGATTGGCCTAACAGGGCCGATGCACCCCAAGGTGAGTCCCCATAGGATCGATTGGTGGACATTTGGGAGGGCAAGCATACCCTTCGAGGTGGGCCACATGAGGGCATGACTACCGTAACCACAACATGGTCCCTGAAAGTAGGGACAAGCCAAACCAAGATAGACAGTCGACCAAAGAGGAGCCTCCATTGATCGCCCCGACAATAGACCACCACACCTGACACAAAATCCTATGCTACTCAAAAAATAACACCTAGCAGCTAACATAGTGGGAACAAAACCCGAGGTGATAACATGGTGGGGATGGAACCTAAAGTGCTGACATGGTTGGCATAGAACATGAGGCATTAACTAGAATGGGACACATGGCATTATTGATTGAGTGACATGGCAATTCAATTTTCTATGCGAGTGGTGACATGTGGCAGTGATCAAATCTGCCACATGGCACCCACATGATTGGTATACATTGGAAAAAAGGGTTCGTGTGATTAACCAAAGGTAATAACATATTAATGGGAGCCAAAGTGCTTTTAAAGTGCTAAATATTTCTTGTGGGAGCCATGTGGGATTAATATCCCATTTTTCTTTGGCTTCCCATGAGAACGCCTTCTAATAGAAGGCACTCCCCTTTTGTACCTGTCGAGATGGCTAGCCTGATCGGTTAAGGGGCCCGCAGCTAAGGCACCCGACGGGAGGTCAGGAGTTCAACTCTCATCAATGCCACCAAACTCCCCCTTTTGCTAAAAAGGTACAAATAAAACCAAGGTATATTTATTTTTTATTTTTTTATTGTTTTTGCAATTTATTTAAATTTTGTCATTTTTTATTTAATAATAAAATTTAATCTTTGTTTTAAAACAAAATCAATTTAAAATTTTATATTTTATTGATTTTCATTTAACAAAGTTGTTTTATTATTAATTAAATTAATTGATTAAATTTTTATTTTTGCAAATTAAATTAAAATAGAAAATTAATTTTTTTTTTTGCAATTTTCAATCAAAAAGTGCTTTTGTTTTCTCACAAGTGAGGATATAAGACATATAAGAGCACCTATTTTTTTTCAAATTAGAAAGCCCTAAATTATTCTCAAAACCTTGTAATTTTGCAAACATGAAAGGGGACAAAATCAAACACATTTGATTCTTTATTGCAAAATTAGAAAACAAGGAGACTCCAAAATTTGCAAAACATCAAACTTGACATTGTGCATTTGTTTTCTCCAAAGGGGGATATAAGACATAAAATTGCACATTTTGTTTGCAAAATTGAGAAAAATTTGAAGCCTTGGTCCATCAAAATCAAGCCGTTTGTCGACTATTCTAGAAGCCTTTCAAATGCGGGTCATGTGTCGACATGTCTTGAAAGGAGTGCTATTTGTTAAATTTGCAAAACAAAAGGGGAAAGAAAAGAAATCGTATTTATTTTACAAATTTGTAACACAAAGTGAGGAGCACTTAAAACAAATCAAACTTGTTTATTTTGCAAAATAAAAAAGGATAGGCAATTGTTTTATGCCACATTATTTGCAAAATTGTAAGACAAGGAGGAGACAAAATATCAATTTTTTTGCACAACACAAATTCAAATTTTGTTGCAAAAATTAAAAGGTGCATTTTTTATTTTACTCGACACCTTTATTGGCAAAATAGGTGCATTTTTAGTAGTGCCTGACACCTATGTGATAAATATTTTTGTGGGCATTCTTGTTTGATTATTGCATTATCTTTTGCAATTATAAGTCATAAAATCAAGAACACTCAAAACCCCAAATTTTCACAATAATTTGTGTAAAGCATTGCATAGATTTAAAACCAATTTTAAAATTGATATTCTCTCCTAAATAAAACCCCTAATTCAATCTTATTTGTTTGGCTTAATTTCCTCAAATTATTCCTCTTCAAGAGGATTTTTAGGCAGGTTCCATTAAATATCTTTTTGAGTGAATTATCTTTTGGTACTCTTCTAGGGTATATCAAAAGAAAGAACAAGTTTTTGTAAAATAAGGAACCTTGAAAGTAGAAAATATTTTGCACTAAGGGGGGATAATTCCTTTCTTCCTTCAAACACAAATTTTGACAAGAGGAAGATAAAACTTGTAAAGGCAATCAGAAAAGTAGAAGTCATCATAAAATTATACCTTTTATTTTAGGCTTCATAATAGCAACCATGCTTGAAGTACTTGCAATAAGGAAGGATTATTTGGTAATTTTTTTTGATAAAATTACCTAAGAGACAAAGTTTTGCACAAATTGTACAAAGGACAACCATGACACCATTCAGTGTTGGTTTCCAAACAAGCAAAACTAAAATGGCAAAGGCACATCACAGAAACAAAACAAAGGCAATATTTCTAGTGAAGTGTCTAGTTCTGATTCTGATTTTGGTTTAGAAAAAGCACATAGAGTGCTCTTGGCTATAACAGTATTGTAGAGTAAAAACACATTTTGTCACCTTAAGTAAGCACCATTTCCTCTCTCTCTTTTTAGGCTTCATAAATAGCATAAGTTTTTGTTTGAAGTACTTGTAATAAAGGGATGTTTGTATCTCTTTTAGGCTTCATAAATAACAAACTCTCATTGTTTGAAGTTCTTATAACAAAAGGAGGGAATTTTTTGGTGTAAAATTTGCATGGAGGCAATATTTGTAAAATCCTTCACAAAGCTTCTTGAGTTGCACATATTTTGCAATTAAGGGGGAATATCCATTTCTTTTCTTCACAATTTTTTGTAAAAATGGAAGACTTATAAGGGTGCATTTTCGACAATGACCGACACCTTAGTCATACTTATTTCAGAAATTAATTACAACATGTTTTGCAAAAATAAGGGGGGAACTTATAAGGGTGCATTTTCAGCAGCGACCGAAACCTTAGCTACCTTATCTTTTGCAAACTCATATTGTAAATTGAATGAAACTCATATGAAGTGATATACTCTACTACACCTAGTGATTACAGTGGCTGGTTACCCACACAATTTGATTGGATGACAAGATTACAATAAGGAAATTCGTTGGTGTGAAGACAAAGTGAGGAATGACCCACTTTTTGCCTAGGAGCAGCCAGAGCACTATGACAGAGCAAGAACCAGTAGATAGACATCTTTTCCACTGTATTGGGGCAGTTATATACTTTATCCAAATATTTTTATATATGAGGATGTATGTGCATTACCCAAATAATGTAATAAGGGGGGATGTTAGAGTAATATTCCATTCTTTGGGATATTTAACCTTTTACTCCACTAGGTAAAATAGGTAGTATATTGCATTATACTACATAGGTAGATTATTACATTTACTTTTCTACTTATTACCATGTAGATATTTATTGTCTTAAATATCTAATGGTAAATAGCATAATATCCTAGGTGAAATCCCGAGCATATCGCGTATCTTCTCTCAACGCGTTGGTTAGCGTGAATGTAGGGAATATAGTTTTTATTCCTATTTTGTAATCTATTTAAACATTAGCTTCTATGCTAATAATCTAATGCTTCCATTTTTATCATCAACCATCTCTAGTTTTCTTTTAAGATTTTGTAAAAATCTAGCCTAATTTTTAGAAGGTAGAGTCTTGCTTTAATTATACCTTGTATACATCATAATACCAATACATTTTCATATTAAATCCAATTTTTACACAAGGAAAGATGAAACCTACAAAGTGGTTTGGGTTACCTTAAGTGAAAATTTTACCTTGCTCATCCCCTTGTGTGCATGGTTCAAAAATATTGAGAATTGACAAAAGGACAAGCTCATCCCTACCCAAATACAAAATAAATAGTGGTTTTCACCACTACCAAAAATACCCAAAATAAATAATGGTTTTCACCACTAAAAAAAGCAAAAAGTAAAATAAATAGTGGTTATCACCACTCCCAAAATCCCTTGCTCACCAAACAAAAATGAGCAAATCCTTGGAGAAATTCAAAAATAAAATAAAATAAAGGGGTATTGAACTTGAATCCCTAGAATTCTCAGTATTTGACAAACCATGAGCTAATCCTTGTTATAGGTTAGGTCATATCAAGCCTACTTGGCAATGGTAGTATCCTTACGCATGGTGATATGTCTGTCATATTAGCATCTTAATTTTGTAGAAACCAATGTTTGCATGTAGCCTGTATTACCTAGTGGTCTAATATAACTACGTATAAAACTCAGGATCATTATACACATAGGGTTATCTTCAATACATATGGGCTTCATAAATATTGTTTGGAAATGGGGTAACTTTATGTGTTATCATAACAATTAACTCACCTGCACACACAGGGATATTGAATATCATGGTCATCCTAGAAAATTTGTACCTTATCAAAAATTCTTGCATGGTTAGTATATAAATTTTGATCTAGAGTGTTTGAGTCTCATGAAAACCTCAATGACAATCTATAACATATTACTTTCATTCTATTCCATACTATTTTATCACATTTTGTCAATTTACATTTTCATAAATCCATCACATAGTCTCATGACAACATTACAAAATGAATCGATGAATTTTATACAATCTATGGTGCTAACATAGTATGTCAAATAGTATTCATATTTCATCATATAGATCAACAAATCATTTATCTCATTATGCATAGACACATATCCATATCATCAAAAACATCATATTACAACACATACATCCATCAAAGCATCAGTAAAGCAAACATAAGCATTGCATACATCCAATAAAGCAATAAGGAAACACATGATGATAATAAAACAACTCATATATATATATATATATATATATATATATATATATATATATATATATATATATATATGGGGTAAAAAGCTACATCATGATCCAAAAACTTCTCGTAGGCTACAATCAAGTGGGTCCTCAAACCTCATGCTCCCAAAATTCTAATCATAAAATAAACAAAAAAATCAAATAAAGCAAAATATCAAGTGCACCTCGTACCCAGCTATTTACCCTGTGTACTTGGTAGTTGCAGAGACTTGCACTCAATACAATTTAGCAAGATGAGTAAATTACCATAAGGTTAATTGAACCAAAATATTCATCATCGAACTGAAATGTCTTCATTTCAATCCTTAAGAAGGCCATTGTAGCCATACTTCTCCATGGGAATGAGGTATTAATTTCCTTTCTATGAAATCTCATCAACAATTAAAAATTAAAAAACAATTGAAACACCACAAAAATAACACAAAAAGCAACAAAAATGGTTTTAAAACCACCAAAAATAGGTCAAATATGATAAAATTCACAATGGATCAAGATTGAACCAAAATGCTCATGGACAAATTGAAAATTCTCTACTTAAATCCCCAAGAAGACCACTGTGGTTGGACCACTCCACGAGAATGAGATATTCAATTTTTTTCTTCCATGAAATATCAACAAAATCCTCATAAAATTAAGAAATTTTACAATGGGTAAAGTTGAAGGAACCCCAACCAAGTCATATGGGTCAAGCGACTCATAAATTTAATCATTGGTTATTCCCTCATTGACTCGTTGCTTGAGGGGGTAGTCATAATTAATGAATTCATAATCAAAATCAATAATCAAACACTTAATCATGCTAATCATGTTTATTAGTGAATCATTGCAAAAAAAATCACGCCCCTGCTTGGGGAAAAAAATAAGCAAAAAATTTAATTAAAAAAATTCTTGTCATGTTGAAGCATGAAGGATCATGGGCCTCACCTCTTCATGACATGAAAAATGTCCAAGATCAAGTAAGCTTGACATGAAAATTTGTACTTGAATCAAGTTCCTTAACTCATCAGAAGAAAGGATTCAAGGATGCATGCTCTTTCTATGATTGGGGTATCTAAAGTTATTTAGATTACTAAATAACATTAATCATTTGATATGTTAGTCACCTATTTTTTCTATGCGCTATGCTGCACACAATGCATCCCAAAAGGGGAATCTATAGATACTAAAATCATGTCAATTAGATTAGACTGCTAAGACACATTCTAATCAACACCATATGGTCCCCTTGGGCCACCCTCAAAGGTTAAATAGTGATCCTAGCCACTTTGGGGAGGTTTTAACCCACTTTTAGGAATTTTTGGGCCATGTAGGCATGGTCGTCCCACCCTAGGATGACCATAGTTCATGGTCATTCCACACAGGGATGACCACCAAAAACCATCCCTGGGTGGGATGGCCATGGCCTTGGACACTTAAAAATTCAAAGGTGAGACAAATGACATATAGATTCTACCATTTACCCTACCCATTGAAGCATTCCAGTCTGAGGGTACATAAATCTCATGCCAAGTTGCAAATTGGAGGCCCAAATTGGAGATTCTTCCTCCTCTAAAGCATGGCAAGGTTTGGATAAATAGCAGCATCTACATGCCCATTTGACCATATGCTCACTTGACCTATAAAGTGGAGTCATTCCACCCAATTTTGGATAGGAGTATTTGTAATATTTCACCATGAAGTGCTACCAAGATTTATCCCCAATTCACCACATGTTTTTCCCTGATATCTCCATAAAGCAAAGGATGTTTTCAAGTGAATCTAAAAAGTACAATCCATTTACAAAACCAACCCATTTGAGTGAATCAAATCCCAAAATTTGACAACACCCTTACGAGTAGTTTAGATCAAATCCCAAAATAATTGATGGTAAAAACCACCATATTTGGTGGCCATCCCACCCCAATATGGCCCCCAAATTGTGATAGTATTAAATGGCACACCTAGTGATGACCATGAATTGGAGCACAATTTCTCTCCTATTTTTGTATAGATTAATTCTAGAGTATATTTTATACCTTCTATCAATTTTTGGTGCAATTTTGAGTTATTTTGCATATGTTATTATGCATTTATTGTTTTGCAGTATTGAATGGCATGGCTAGGGATGACCACAAATTTATGTACAATTTCCTTTCTGTTCTTGTTTAGATCATTTCTAGAGCACATTATATGCATGATCCTAAGTTTTTATAGCATTTGGGATAATTTTTCATCATTTGTTATACATTTCCTCTTTTAAGCTAATTATCACATACATCTCTTTGATTGCCTTTCAATATGCACATGCTATTAATAAATTTGATTTCTTTGTGCGTATATTCAGGTATCATAGTGACCGAGGAAAGATAAAAAATTCATAATATTAATAGAATATTGTGGTGGCACCAAAAGCTCACTCTTCAATCGTGAGTGCGAGGAAGACACTAAAAGCATGCCCTAAAGTTTTGAAAGGATTGATCCTTTGGACATTGTAATTATTTGTATTAATTGAGATCCCTCAAGGGGATGTTTTCTAACTGCATAGTTTGAAAATACAATAATATAAAGATAATTACCCATTTATTTCACTTATTTGTCTCTTATGCTTAACTAAAATATCACTTTTGTAGTGTTTAAATCAACATAGCAATAAATGCATTTCATTTTCCTTTGCTAGGTGCATTGTATTTTCTGCTCTACAACTTACATTTATTGTGTCATATAGGAGCCCTACCTTTACTATTCATTTTTTTTAGGAACTATTTATGTTTTAGGGAGATTAGCTCAAAATGAGTTCAACCTATCATCCACAAAGAGAATTTCAAATAAAAATTATTAACAAATGTTTGGAGATCTACCTTTGTTAATTTACCTCTAAACATCATACACAATGGGTTAAGTGTATTCCCTTGGACGAATGGTGGTATAATAATCATATCACACCATTACCAAGATTACCCCCTTTGAAGTAGTATATAGTTATCCTACATCAACACCCTCCTCCTACACTCAGCCAATATTCCATAGTCCTTTTACAACTTAAGATGAATCTTGAATTGGCCATGAACCATATGGATAAAAATGGTAATAAATATCATTCTAATATTATATTTTAAGTGGAGGATATTGTTTTTATCTACCTACAAACCTATAAATAGTCATCACTCTAGCTTTGTGTATGCTAAAAAATAGCTACAAAATATTATGGACCCTATCAGGTATTATAGTGAATTGGTGCCACGACCTACAAATTGGCCCTTTTAACTACATCAAAGCTTCATAAAATATTTTATGCATCCTCTCTCAATAATTCTATGGGAAATAAGATATAGGTTCAATCCACTTTACTGGAACTAGATGAAAACAATTCCATCTTGCTCCAACCTAAACAAATTTTGGACTAGAGATCATGCACCCATTGACACCTTGAAATCACTAAGGTTCTTGTTCCATGGTATGAATTACAATGTGAATATACCACTGGGTTTCTCTCTATAAACTATAGAAATAGTTTCCTCATCTCTATATTTGAGGATAAATATTATTTAAAAGGAAGGGTATGTTAGGACCCCATCGTAACATTATTATGTAATTACCATATTATTATGTAATGACTCCTTTTCAATGTGGGGATCCCATTCTAATTATATTTTATAATGGTATATGGAAATTAAGGTACCTATATAAGTGGGGCCATTTCATGTAACCATTATAAAAATAATAATTGTTTATTTGGTAGAATATTCTATCTTGGGTGGCACTTTGTATGTAAGCCAACTCTTGAGCATTAGGTTAGGGTTGTATGAAGTGTATCTTTAAAAGACATTGATGCATAAATGAATGTATCTTTTTACATATTGAATGAAATTATTGAAGGTGGTTGCCCCATCGAAGAGGCCTAGTATTATATGTTGTAATTTGTAAGATTAATATAATTCTACACTTACATTTCATGCTACAATTTTCAATTCTTTAATGAATTTTTGTATTTATTACAATATTGATATGAATATTCTTATTTTGATTAGAATGTTATTAACAGGGATCTACCACATTATTTGTCTATGTTATTTTCTTATATTTTTTATGTATGATTAAATCATATTCATCTTTAGTCTTTATCTTTTAAATTGTTTCCTCTTGATAAAGTAAATTTACAAGAATCTCAAAAGTAGGACTCTAATTAGTCATGTTTAGAGTTATGGCTAAAATATTGAATGTAGGTGGAAATGCAAACAAAACTATTAGAACAAGCACATAATCATTGGTTATTTCACCCAACACTTGTAGCATCACTCACAATTTAGAAATCCATTGTAGAAAGCCTTCTAGATTCTCATTGATTTTCATCTTCACATAATTTAATTATATTTATAGGTGTAGAATTTAGTTTTGGTTATTGAATTTGAATGTCATATTGAGTTTATTCCATGCAAACTTTATAGTTAAAACATCACAAATGTATAATTGGATCTCATCAGCACATCAATCATTATGATCTATTTGGCATTTTTATCAAATTTACTAATTTATATTTATTTGTTAGGGTTAGTGGAATGTCTTTGCATAGTTCCAAATACCTATCCCTAAAAATATTTGAGCTCTAATTAATCTTTACTTTATATTCTAAGAAAAATAGTTATCACCTTTCAACACAAGAGTCAAATAATTATTAGCTTTTGAGGATAAATGTAGTGGGAGAGATCTAACATAGGTCCTAATAAGACGTTGAAAATATGAAAGAAAATAATTTTGTAATATGACTGAAATATACTATAAATGGAAATGATAAAAATACAATGAAAGATGGAGGTAATGGTCACTCCATTAATATAATCTAAAGAGCTACATTTGTCTCCATACAGGAGTTCTACTACTATATACTACTCTCTACTACAATGCACTTGATATTTAATATGTCTCTATTAGGCCCTTTATATAGGAAGATAGACTCCTTGGCCAACACTCTACACATATGTACAAGGGAACACCTTGCAAATTACAACTTGTACATTACCACTTGTGCATTTATTACATTGCTTGAAGTAACTAGCTAAATTCCCCTAAAGTAATATTAAAATCTAACTATGTACCAAGTGTGGTACATTTACATGACCCAAATGATGTAATATACTCTAACTCTAACACCTCCATGTATTACATCATTTGGGTATTGAATATTTTAATCTTTAGTATGACTCTTATTCTTGATAATGGTATTCAGCTTGGTCTGCTTCTTATTCCTTTTAATTTACATTACACTATGTGCTTCCATGGATTGGTTCTTCTTCTTCTTCTTATTCTTTGTTGGAGTTAGTACTTACATAGGTGGATGTGCTATCACCTATTTCTTACAAGAATATTTTTTCTTTGCTTTTATCCTTGTCATCATTCTCTATGCCCTATATAAAGGTTTTCGAGCATACACTTAGAGCATCATGATAATATTTTGAGTTAGTAGAACTTGAATTACTAATATTGCATAAGGATTGAAATATCTTTTCCAGACAAGATTCATCCATTTTTGTCTTTAGTTTAAGTAATTCTATCAATCCCTTCTATTCCACATTTTCATCCTTATAAAATTTGAATGTAAGTAGTGGCATGCATAGTATGCTTCCATATTCTAAAGTAATTTGAATACCATTCTTTACATTATCAATTTCTTAAGTGATTTGAGCATGTAGGTAATGCTTCATTATTTCAAACCTATATTTTAAAGCTTCACTATGTATCCAGTTTGAGGTAAAATCTAAGTTTCCTTTCGACTTTATAAGTGAATTTTTTATTCCACTTTTTATGAAACTTGCTCTCTCCTTTATTATAGTGTTGTTCATATTATTGTTTACTATATTTCTTGAGGTGGACATCCTTATAGCTTCCTATATTAGAATATAAAGTGACTTGATAGTGCCTTGAAATAGTATTTATTGCAATTCCTTTATAGAATCTTTGTAGTAGTCTACTTATGACTCCCTAGTTTAGAGTATATGAGCTTGTATTGATAAGACATTTTGTAGCTTAGGTTTTTTAGGCTTCCTTAGGTCTCCATAGTTAATAAATTTGATTAAATAAAATTCTTGTAGAATTTTTATAAACCTTATGATTCCCAAATGGATTGAGTACTTGATAAATTTTGAATGAATGCTATTATTATCAAGTTTTACATAATGCCTTATGTCTCCCTAATAATTTTTAATATTTTGTATGAGTGATAAAGTGTTTTTTGTGAATAGTAGTTCAATTTTAGGTTGATTTTATAAATTTTTGTAAATACCAAAATCAACTTTTGTTACTCCTTATTTTTCCTATTGAACTAAGCACTTTCTAATTTGATGAAGTTCTAATGGTTGGATTTCTTTTACCCCTTTAATGTAGTTTAGTTTTGAGACATGAATACCAATTAATTTCCAGCTCTTGATATTTTTTAATGAACCTCCTTTTATAGTTTTTGATATTTGTTATTTAATGTTTCTAAATTCCAATATACTACTTTGGTGTAGTATTCCTTAAAACTCCCTAATTTGGAATATTAGAAAACAATAATATTTGCAATAATGGAATTTTATTTTTCTAGGAGAAATCCTTATTTCTCCCAAGTTTAATTTGCAAATATTAAGATATAGATTTTCTTTGATTTTTGCTTTCAAATATGGTTGATTTCCCTATAGTTTTCAACCTTATATTATACCCTTATAAATACGATTAATGAAAGAAAATTAGGATAAGATAAATTCTTAACTTTGTAATGTTGCAAACCCAAAATATTCAGCACTGAATTCAGTTGTATATGATAGTAAGCTTTATGCCCTTTCTTTGGGTGCTATAGGCATTGGAATGCTTTGATTCTTCCTTGGATTTAATTATTATGATGGGACTTAAATTATGGAGTATTTGACCTCCTTTTACTAGATCCTTTAATGTTCTTCACCATTATTACATGCTACAAATTGGGTTACGATGAATGTGCTATGAATGTGACTATAAATGTTGTTATGAATTTGGCTATTTGGCTATGAATACTATTTTAAATTTGGCTATGAATTTTCTCATCCTTGGTCTTTGGTGCCTTTTAATAGAAGAAGAATATTGAAATTTGTGATAAGTATCATGGTAGTTATATTTAAGCGCTTGAGGGATGAGAAGATGCTTATTGCAACTTGTAAATTTATATTAGGTAAAGTATGAGCATTATAGACTTTGATGAGTGCTCATTCTTTTTGATGATGTATCTTATTCCTTATAAAACACCAACCATATTCCCTATAATGTTTTCTTATAGATGAAAAGTTTCACCTTCCCTTTATGCATGATATTTCTATGTAAAACCTCTTCAATGTATCTTTGCAATATCCTTATTAACAATGCAATACGTCCAGCTCTACCTTTGTTTGATGGTGTTTGGTATGAGTTAGTTCCATCTGGAGTAGAGAGAAACACCTTTGGAGACTTGGAGATAGGACTTGAGCAATGATATTTAAGGCTTCAAGAAATGCTATGGTGGAGTTTAAAATACTCCAATGATGCTCCTTGGATGTACGTCTAGTGTAATATTTTGTGCTTTGTTTCCCTTTTTTTTTGTAGCCTATTATGAAATCCCTTTTGTAGATAATATTGCCCTTGAATATAATGATTCTCCTTACTTTGTAATGTGATTTGTTTGCTTATAGGTTCAGCTATCCAAATTTTATAATATATGAGCCTTTTGAGAGACTTTTTTACCTTGCTTAGAGAATTCTCTTTACAAGACTGATTTGAGATGATTTCCTTTATGAAGAATGTGCCTTTGTGGCACTTAAAATATTCTTCTTTCATAGGATAAATTGATATGGTGTAAGATAATGTAAAAAAAACTTGTAAATAGAATACCTTCTTTTTGTACCTCTTTTCACACTCTACTTTGCTCTTTTAATGGCAACTTTTTTGTAGGCAATGAATTATTTGAAGTTGTATATTTTGATAGAAAACTATAGCCTTTGCTTGGTTACTTTGGTAATAAATAAAAGCTAATAACCATGTAGATAGAATATTTTTTTAGAAGTAATTTTTGCACTATTTTTTTCTATAAATAGCATTTAGTGCACTTTGAATCTGAGACTCAACAAGTCTCTATTTGAAGCTTCTTTTGCTGATTTGATGGTGGCTTTCTTATCCACTTCGTTGGAGGAATATTATATGATTTTTGGTGGCTTCTTTGAGTCATTAAATACTACACGTTATATGCACCAAATAGTGTCTCTAGACCCTTTGATAATATGTTGGTTTTTATATCCTTGATCTTTAACAATCAATAAACACAAACTAATCCTTTTGAGAGTAACTAGTTAAAGATTAACTAGTGTTGTGCTAATGGATTAATAATGCACTTTAATGGTAACAATAATCTCTCCTTATTGATCCATTAAACTCTCAAAACATTTTTTAAAATGCACTTCATAATCTTCTACAAATTTTCAAGAGTAATTTGTAATGAACCCTTAATGAGTATTATGCAATTTTTCACTACAATCAATATTGTAGGATGTAGTCTTCTTGATTTCTAAATAGATAACAAGTAGATGATAATTTTATTTCTTTCAAAAATATCTAAATCCTATTAAATGTTCAAATATATCTTAAAATGAGTTCTCATTTGTGTACTTTCTTGAAGACTATAATATCGGTTCTTCTTATTGCAACTTTTAATCCAAATATGGTTCTTAATAGAATTTTATAATGAATCCTAATTTGAAGTTCAAATAATTACACCCTAGTTGCTTATATTTAATAGCTTTTGAAATAGATGTAGATCTTTGTGTTTGAATCACCAAGTTGTTACCTCGTAGTGGATAAATTCATAGGTTCTTGTTGACTATTCTAAATAGCTTCTTGCTTCACCAAACTATGGTCTCAAACCTTCTATATTGAGCCTAGGTTTTGGTGGCTTGATCCTTCTAGTGATATTCTATTTTCTATTGTAGATTTAGAGAACTCTTATCTATAAAATTTTCCTTCTTACTGTAAGAGGTAATTACCAAATATTTCAGATTTGGTAGGTTTCTTCTTTGTAAATCCTCCTCCAATCTGCTTGTTGAATTTTATCTTCAAATAATATCTTCTTCTCAATATTTTAAATATCTTGAGGTCTTCAATAGATTATTCTTCTAGAATTGAGCACTACTTTCTAAATTATTCTTCTCTTGGGCTTGTTATTAGATATTGAAAATTATCCTAAGTCCTTCACTATTAGGACCTTTCTCCTTGGTAGTGGATTTTTGCAATGAGTTATCCTAAGAAATATTTTGATGATGCTTCCACAAGCTCTGCAACAAGGCTCTCAAAGCCTTCTTATTTTTTCTTCTTGATACCTCTCCGATGTATTATATCTTGCAGCTTCTCTAGTATTCCAATTGAGACCTTTTTTTCAATCTTCTACTTTTGAAAGTGTTGGTTATGAGATCTTCTTCTAGGATATTTGAAATTTGTTACTTATCTGATTAGGAATAGGGATCTATTAGTCCCTTTTTATCTATTCTAATATTGGAATTTTTTATAATGATATCTACTTTGGATCTCTTCAGCTTCTTCTAAAAGAAATATTTAATCAGTAAAGGATATCACCAATATCCTATTTCATGGAATCTTCTCTAGAGTATTATTCAGTAACTCTTCTTTGGAGTCTTCTTCTAAATTAGGAATTCTTATTCTAAATTAGGAACTCTTCTATGATGTCTTCTTTAGGAAATATTCTTTGTAGTATTTCTTCTACATAAGGAGTTCTTCTCTAAAGTCTTATTCAGAATCAAGTCTTCTATGAAATTCTCTACATCTATGCTCTGTAGGCATTGGTCTTCAATGAAGATCACCAATCTCTAAAATTCACCAAGACTCTTCTCTTGGAGTCTCTTCGATAATGTTTATTTTCTTGTAGTAAAAAAATTTAGATAATGGTTAGAATGAAAAGATTCGGATCTCTTGAGATTAGTTTTATTTACTAGTTGATCCATCAACCTAATAGAATGAAATATTGAGTCCTAGTATTCACAATTTTTCTTGCAACTCTGTGGAAAGACTCTAGCCAGATGTAATATCAAAATTTTTATAACTGATATTTATTTTAGTCCTCACTTATGACTCTACCTATTTCTATCTTGATTCACCATGGCTTTGATACCACTATTAGATTTTGAGGATATATGTAGTGAGAGATATCTAACACAAGTCCTAATAAGATACAAAAAATATGAAAGAAAGTAATTATTCAATATGACTGAAATATACTATAAATAGAAATGATGAAAATACAATGCAGTATGGAGGTAATGGTTACTCCATTAATACAAGCTAAAGAGCTACATTGTGATCCATACATAATTTCTACTACTATATACTACTCTCTACTACAATGTGCTTGATATTTGATATGTCTCTATGAGGCCCTTAATATAGGAATATGGATTTCTTGGCCAACACTCTACCTAGATGTACAAAGGGATACCTTACACATTACAACTTGCACATTGCCACTTGTGCATTTATTACATTGCTTGAAGTAACTAGCTAACTTCCCCCTAAAGTAATATTCTACTCTAACTATGTATCAAGGGTGGTACATTTACATGACCCAAATGATGTAATATACTCTAACTCTAACAACAATAATATATTCAAGGTATTAGTCGCCATCAAATATATTTAAAAAGCTACAAATTAATGTTGTCACTATAGCAGGATCAAAAAGCTTTTCCAACAAGTATATATATGCCGACACTCACAAAATTATCATTGTATCAAACTATGATAAATTAGTAGCATCTTATCAAGACAAAAATTTAGTGTGGGGAATTAAGGCCTTTCCCTTGAAGCAAAAAATCTAGGGAAGATTCTCTTAGAATATTCCTTCAAAGTTCTAGGGTTGTAAAAATTATGGTAGGTTTCCTTGTATCCCTATCTATATTCAACAACAATATAAAACAAAATAATCCTTTAGGGATTCAATGAGACTTCCCTCAAATAATGTGGCATGTATTTGGATTTTTTTTTAAATACAACAAATTTGTGCATCATGTGAATACTATATGATAAACCTTTTAAAAAAATATTTATGATTGGATGGAAAGAATAATTCATAGTTAACCTTAAAATCACAAGCAAATGATATGAGAGTCTCTTCAATTTGCTTTGCAAGTTAATTTGATAATAAATTATATAATTGACATTATGGCTAGTCTAGTATTAATTTGAGTTACGTACCAATTTCCTATGCATAGCCAATCAATTATCATTCAATTGTCATCATGTGCATGCAACTAAAATAATGAATATCAACATTTCATTTTTTATTGCACAATTATGATGTTTATGTAATTTGAAAGTAAATTGATCTACATTTTAACATTAACTAGAAAAGAAAGAGTATACTAATGTTTGAATATTTTTTTTAAGTCATAACTTAATGTCTCCTTATCTCATAAAATTTTATCTTTACATTAATAGGATTTCTTGAATAGAACTATTATACACTTGTTTGGTGAAAACATCTATAATATATGGTCTAAATTGTTCTACACTCTAATGATGACTATAGACACAAAATTTTGACATGCTATTAAATAAAATGACATCAAACATCATACAAAACATCAAAAAATAGTCAATAAGATCAACCCTAACAATTTGGGTATAATTTTTAAACCTTGTCAAATTTGGCACTCAAAAAAAAGCTTGTGGTAAATTTCCAACATAGTGCAAAAATTTGTTTTTCAATCCCCTAACCAGTTAAACTAACCATTGGTCAAAATTACCAATCCATGAAAAAAATGTCAGTGGTGTTTTTGACACAGTTGGCGTTTTTTCACCTTGCCACATTAAATTTTGTTAAATTTTTTTTGATGGTTTTATTGTAAAAGGTGAAGTATAATGAATAATGTAGCACTTTAGATATTTACCAATATATATTTTGTTGTAGTTATTTTTTATTCAAATCCCCTCCTTTAAATTTTCATGGACACTGTACCAGGAAATAATGGAGTTTTAAAAGAAAAATATAATTAATGTCATGGATAAAAGGAATAGAGAAATGGTGATTAGATGTTTTGTAGAGAGAAAAAACATTAGCAGTGCAATTAGGAAAAGAAGTGGAAGTGAGTTCACCCCAAGAGAGAGGTGAAAGTCATTTTCACCCTCCTTGGGGGTGAAAAATAGTAGCAGAAGTGATTGCACCCAAAAGAATCAAAATCATTTAAGAAATACCCAAGGAAAGAAAAGGATGTGCTTTCACCTGAAATTAGTGTATAAAAAATAGTTTTACCTCAAGGACAGACGAAACTCCTTTTTCTTCCCTATTTGGGATGAAAATCAGTTTCAAATGAAATTCGACAAAAAATTGTGATCCCATGAAGTTCAAAGGTGTCGAACAGTTCCAAGGATAAACAAGCCTATGAAATGTCATGCAAGAGAAGGGCACAAATTGGTTAAAGGTAATTTCACCCCAAAAGAGGGGCGTAAATACTTTTTGCCTCTCTTTGGGGTGAAAGTTAATGAGCCAAAAATTATGGGCCCACCATTGGTAAAATAAGAGAAGAGTTAAGGTTCATTCATCCCAAAGGAGGGGTAAAAATCCCTATCAATCCTCTTTGGGACAAACATTGTTTTAAAGTGCAAGTGGTCACATCAGCCAGAAGATTTGTCAACGTTAATGTCAAAAAAAGGATTTCACCCCAAGAGAGGGGTGAAACTCATTATCACCTCTATTTTGGGTAAAAATATAATATTAAACAATTTTCAAGGCAAAGGAAAGGATAAACGAAGTGGATCTCTCCTTCAAATTGTTTACTGGTTTTGTTGTTGTAAGGTAAAATTAAAACAATGCCAATCAAAGTTGAGAGGCATCATGTAATTTCATTTCTCCAGGAAGCGAATTAAGTGAAAGAATAATATAACATGGCCATCAATAATCGAAGTCGAATTCGCCTCCCAAGGGGGGTGAAAATAATTTTTGCCTCTTGAAAGGGACAAAGTTAACAAAAATTTTCCATAATACAGATTGTGATATTCTTTGGGAACAAAATCACCAAAACATTGAGCAGATTTTTGTTATCATTCGATAATGCTTGGAAAAGGCTTTTTCACCCCGTTTTGGGTAAAATCGATTCCTTTGCATTAATTCTCAAAGGTATTTCTCCCCAAAGGGTCATTTTGTTGATTCTCTAGGGAAGGTTCAAGATATGATGGAATTTAATTTTTGAATTAATGCAAGTAGCGTTTTAGGGATTTCTACCTTCAATTTGTAAGATCATATGCCATTCTTGTTCATTTCCAATGTATCGCCCATATAAATTGCTATTTCTCAAGATAGATTTAATGCTTAGCGGTGAAGGTAGATTTCCAAGGCACAAGGGTGAAGCGAATTCAATGACCAAGATCTCAATTTTTAGGTGACTTTGCTGCATCCTAATGCACTGATGCTCAAGGTTACTTTCTATCATTTAATCATGATTATTTCCCCATGTGATTCTCCCACCAAATCCAAATAATGGTTTGCATGAAGAATATTTTGAAAAGAACATCATTGATGCTGAGGAGAAAATTATTTTCGTTGGTTTTTGATCTATCGATAATTTATTTGTAAGTGCATTAAATGAAAGAGGTGCAATCCAATATAAATACTAATCATTTTCATGAAAAAATAAGGATGGACACTCTGCAAAAAACACTTCAAGTTTGCTACATCAATAGAAAGAATTTAGCTTTTGGTTCTCTAAATGGTTGCATTTGAAGGTTTTTTGTATGTCACTTCTGATTACAGTTATCTCTGTTATTTTTTGTGTTTAAATTTTGCATTTGAACTTAATCTCTAGGGGTGAAGGAATGAATACTGAGGTGCTCTTTAGAGATTTTCATTGCAAAATTGTAATTAGTTCCTATGCTTTCATTTATATTGCATGTTAATCCATGCTTTATTTGACTTTCAACTATTAGCCTATTCCCATCCCACACTTCTAGATTATAGCCATATTTTCCCATTTATTTCCTATTACCCTAAGCTTAAAATTAGAGTAGATTATAAAGGGATCCAACCCTCTCTAGAGATTGGACCAAAGGACATTTATATCCTTAGGCATTTCAATGTTGACCGGTTATAGGGTGCACAAAACACAAATTTTATAACTAGGTGGATTCGTGACCAACATTTTTTGGCATTCCTAGTGGGACACTCAAAAGGTTTCACTTTTAATAGTATTGAGTTTTTATGTTTGTATTTATATTGTATGATTAGAATATCTAGTGACTTAGCTCTAACTAGAAGTCTCTAAATGTGAAGTGAGTGAAATATTTCTTCATGATCACAAGATAAAAGGCAAAAAATCTAAAAGATCATTTTGGGTTTTATGAACTTGACACCTAAGTTTTAGGAGAACACCCTAGGTTACTTACTCCTACTACCCCATCAAATGTAACATCTTCATAGTTAGTTGGTGTGTTTTCTATTCCTTCAAGTCCTACTAGTACAACTACTAGTTTTTCACTACCTCAACCACACACACCAATCCACATGGCTCAAAATACTCCACCACCAAAAAAACCACCAAGGTAAATTCTAGCATCGAACCACTTTGGAACTCTAAATATGCTAGCTCAAAACCTAATCCCATAAGTGGTGATGAAGGATTTGCTAACTTACGATGGTACAAGAAATATTTCCTATGAGCATGTTCAAGATGTAGCTTCTTTAGCGATAATTCATGGCATCATGGATGAGGATATAATGGTTATCTCTCTGAGAAAAATTTCTTTATTGGTACTGATCGTTACAACCTGCAACCATTACCACAAAGGAACAGTTGGCTGAACTACTGATCAAAGGTTTCAATGAACAAGCAGACCCATTCTCCCTACTACATTAGTTCACTACTATTAAGAGGTATCCACAAGAGGAAATCATGGAATTCAATGTCAGGGTTGCTCAAAATTGGCATAGAGTTCTTGATAACCTTCGATCGATCCCTAAAAAATTAGCCTTTTACTACCTCTAAGCTTTCAAATTTGACATCACTATGGCCATTCGATAGTCCAATGCCAATACATTTCCTAAGCTGTATTGCATAACACAAAAGGTTGAGGCTAATCTGATTGTTGTCGGTAATAGTTTTATCAAAAATGGACATGCCTATTTTCCTTGATATTTCGTAGTATTTGTATGCGAATGCATCTTCTCAACCTTTACCCATGTCACCCATGTATACAATTCCTTCATGGAATTCGAGTACATCCCAAACCACGATGATAGTTTCTATTCCTCAACTCCCTGCTCTAGCTATTCTATAGTTACCAACCCTAGTTCTATTACTGACATTGCCATCTCCACCTATTCCATTCCCATTACTAGCTCCCCCAACACCCTCAAACCCCGATCTACAAGATAATGTGTTGAAAGATTTGTATTTCATAAATTTTGCTATAAGAGTGATTCATAATGAAATTACGGTGATCAAAAGGAAGAAGGCTTAAAGTGATTTTAGGCCAAGGATATTTCAATCACCACCAATCACCAAATAATAAGTATTTACTCCTAGAAATATTCCTAAAATGGGTACTACTGTGCTTGCAAATGAGGAAGCTGGCCCACCAAAGATAACATTATGATGTTCTACCTGTAATGACCCACATGGGAAAGATACTTGCATGGTTCATTTGAACTATGTGCAGAAACTAGCGGATATTTATTTTGGTAGTCAAGTCAACATGATCATGGAGGTTGATCATAAATTCATAGTCCCATCTATTAAAAAAAATTCAATTCTCATAAGATATGGGAAAAATCCTATCATTGTAGATCCAACTAAAAGGAAGCCATTGAAGGTACCTACTGAGTAGAAGATGTAGGATGAAAAGGGGTAATCTCAAGTGAAATTTTCTATGCTATCACCTAAGGTAGATGAACCTATCTTGTTGGAAGATATTTTGGCTATACTAGTGAAGGATAGATTGCAAATAAAACTATCAACTTCACAAACTTCAGGTGCACAAGCGTAGACATAAACGAAAGGATCAAGTGAAGGAGAGGTTCAAATACCCATATTTGACCAAGTGTTAGAGGGTAGAAGCTACGCAACAATACCAAAGAAAGTACAAATATGCTAGTGAATTAAGGGAGTCCCATGCATACTCATACCAAATTGTTGAAGAACTGAAGAGGATCCCCACTAAGGTGAGCCTCTATGATGTGCTGCAATTGCATGTACAAGTGGACTATTGCAAGAATCATTAAAATTTGTGAAGGATAATAGGAAAAACCTTACACATATAGTGCTAGCTCAAACACTACCCACTTCTACCACAAGAAATAATAGACATTCCCCATTCTATCTATCTCTAAGGATGGAGGGGTGGATTGTGCACAATTATATGATTGATTATGGTGTAGTGACAACTATCATGCCAAAGGAAGTTTACAAAATCATGGGTATGGAATACACGAGAAGCAGCCCAGGTGTATTACAGACACTCCTATAAAAATAGTGGGGTGATCAAAGATATCCTGGTCATCTTACACAACATTTCCCATATAACTACCATTCAAGAAGTTGTTGTGGTAGATTTTGAGCCATACTTCAACATGTGCCTATCAAGGGAATTCATATCAAAGTTAGTAGGCTATCTATATTTGGACTATTCTCATCTAGAGATTCCATTCAAATGGAGAGGAATATGGATTTATAATAAAAATCCTTCCACATATCATATTGAAAATATTGAATAAGAAGAAAAGGTTATAAATTTGGTCAATATGGTGATTGAAGAACTAGAGTAGATGGACCTAATGGAGGAAGATCTAGGTGAGCTTCGGTTAGAGGATGAATTTTCAATGCTAGATTTTAATGCAATGATGGAGATAAAAATAGGTTGTTACACCATAATTAAGCCTGATAATGGTGAAGCAAAGGTGTCTAACAATCTATGTCTTGCCCCTGACCAATTATGGAAAATGTACTTTGATGGTGCTAGATGCAAGAATGGTGCTAGAGCTAGAATAGTATTTATCTCTTATTTTTTAATTTAGAATACATATTCATACCGATTTACTTGGATATGTATGAACAATGTCACCAAATACAAAGCACTCTACTTAGGCCTAAATAAAGCAGAAAATCTTGGGATCAAATAACTATAGATTTTTAGATATTTTGATTTAATTTTCAACCACGTAACCAGCAAGTGCATTTCAAATTAGCACTACATGAAGGAATACCTTAATAAGGTACGAGATCTATTTGAGTCTTTTATCACACTGAATGTTCAAGCTATTTCACAAGAATAAAATAAACAAGTAGATATCCTATAATACCTTGGTGTGAACTTCTCTCATGTTGAGCATGTGGTAAGAGAGCCTAATATTGTAAGGTCAATTTATAGACCTTCAGTACCTGATAAAAATATCTACTAGTAAGCTTTTGACAATGATGAGCAGATTGAGAACTTTTTAATAAAAGAGGCCGATAGTGTGGAGGGAAGGACACTAGATGAAGATGAAGCTAAAGCTGAAGTTTTAATCCAACTCAAAAATAATCACATCCCAAAAGTATTTATTACATTGGAGAGCCTCTTTGATAAGAATTATAGAGAAGAGAAGTGTAGAATCAAAGTGGATGAGAAGGAATATATTAAGCTGAAGTTAGGACCTGATAAGATAATCAAAGTTGGGATTGATTGCTCTTTAGAGGATCTTGAAAAAATTAAGGAGTTATGTTTTGAGTTCCCAGATATTGTTTCCTGGAGCTATCATGATATTAAAGTCTACAACAAATACATGATCCAACATACCATCAAGTTGCAGGATGAGGTAAAACCTTTTAGACAAAATAAACAACCTTTTAATACAAATATTGAGGTGCTTATGAAGGTGAAGTTACTAAAGATGTTGGAGGTGAAAATCATATATCCTATAAAGCATTAAACCTAGGTGGTGAATTTGGTTCTAGTACAAAAGAAGAATGGAGACATTCACTTGTGCATGGATTTTCGTAACTTGAATCATGTGTTATTAAAAGACCATTATCCCTTACCACAAATCGACCAGATCCTTCATGTAGTTGTTAGAGCACAATATTTTTACTGCTATATGGTTTCTTTGGCTACAACTAAATCTGGGTGAAGGATGAAGATCATCATAAAATGATATTCACTACCAAGTGGGGTACCTTCGTCTACCAACAAATACATTTTAGTTTGTCAAACACTTGTGCTACCTTCTAGAGAATAATGTATGTAGCATTTTGTGAGTTTTTGAATCACATTATTGTGATATATCTATATGACATTATTATTTTTTCTCATGATAGGAAAGAGCACGGTTCTCACTTGAGATAGGTTTTCAAGAAATACCATGAGTTTTGGAATTTCTATCAACCCCAAGAAATCAATTTTTACTGTTAAAGAGGGGAAAATTCTAGGCCATGTGATTTCAAAGGGTTAGCCATTTATCCTACCAGAGATGAAGCTCTCTTGAAGTTTCCAATACCAGTCAATAAGAAAGAACTACAGTTATTTTTTGGTTAAATAATTTTTATTTAAAAGTTCATTGCAGACTTCGCTCAAGTCATGAAGCCAATGATCGGGATTCTTAAGAAGAATGTAAATTTTAAGTGGACAGAACAAAGAAAGTGAGCTTTCCAAGAAATTAAAGAAATAATTTTTTGAGCCCCTATCCTGATCAATATAAATTATTCAAATGATTTTATCCTTTACACCATGGGGGAGCAACAAAGCTATGCAAATGTGCTAACACAAAAGAGAGATAATGGAGATAAAAAACAAATTGCTTTCCTGAGCCAAGTCATCCAGCCACATGAGGAGAAGTATAATTTTATTGAGAATCAATTCTATGCACTTATGAAATTCCTAAAGCAATTATGGCACTTTGTTTTACAAAGCAAGACAATTATCTATGTCATCCATCCAGATGTTAGAGTTTTTATTATTTAGGGTGAACTTGGTGATAAGAGAGATGGTTGGGTTTCAAAAATCGAGGAGTTTGATGTAGATGTTTGACCAACTAAGCTATTTCATGGTCATGATATCTTCCAAGAGCTTTCTAAGAGCACCACCTTACAATCAGTTGATCTTAAGTATGATAATACACTAAGTGAGTGTAATATCGCTATTCAAGCTTTAGTTGGTCATGATTGGATAGAGGATCTTGTTGAATATTTTAACTTGGGGATATGTCCATCACACTTCAACTCCTCATAGAGAAGGAGATTTAGATTGTAAGACCTCAAATATATGTTGTTATCAAGTGGCTTGTTACAAAAAACTTCGATGGAGTCCTTCTAAGATGTGTTCAAGAGACAGAAACAAAAGATTCTAGAGGAGTTCCACATTAGCATTTCAGGCAACCACTATTTTGGAAGGACCATGGCACTTAAGATTATCAGAGTAGGTTATTTTTAGCCTACTATTTTGTCAAACACTTCTAATGTCAATTAGAATTGTGACAACTAACAGAGATATGTTGGTAAAAGTAAGAAGGCATATTTTCCCCTTCATCCCATACAATTCAAAGCACCATTTCAAAAATAGGGCTTAGATTTTATCAAGGTTATTGATCCTAATTATGTTTCCCAACATAATCATATTTTGACTGTAACAAACTATTTCACCTGATGGGTGGAGGCCATTATGATTAAGAAAGCAGATTAGGCCACAACTATCTTATTTTTGGAGGGTTTAATCACCCGCTTTGGCATCCTGGATGCAATTGTGATATATAATGGGACCCCCTTTATCATTTCTAAAATAGTATATTCACAATTATGGAACTAATCTAAAATCATATTCTAATTACTACCCGCAGGGAAACAGTTTGGCCAAATCTACCAATAAGAACTTATTGAGGATTTTAAAGAGAATCCTTGGAGACAACAAAAAGAGTTGGAATCTATTTCTAGACCAATCCTTATGGGTAAATCATATCTCGGTCAAGAAATCAATTAAGGATTCTCCTTATTATCTCGTGTATGGTAAGGAGGTAATTTTACCTATACACATTGAATTGCCTATCCTCCAAACCTTGCATATGCTCGTTGATAAGGATGATGAAGTTGACCCTATGAGCATGAGATTGGCACAACTCTTGCAAATAGAAGAGGAAAGGGAGAAGGCATACAATGATTTCATGGAACATTCTATAAAAACATGTAAATGATTCAGCAAGAAGACATCTGAAAGGGCATTTAAGTTTAGTGATTTGGTGTTAAAATGGAATGTAGATAAAGAAAAACCTGGCAAACACCATAAGTTCAAAGCTATATGGGAAGGTTCATTCTATATTTTGAGGGTGAAATCAGTCAATGCTTACTATCTTTAGGACATGGATGATCGGGAATTATAGATTCTGGTAAATGGTCTTCATCTGAAGGCCTATTAACACTAAAATTTTTAGAGAACAAGTATGTATATATGTAAAAATGTTTTCTTTTATTTTTCAAGTATTTTATGCTTATAAAAAAATAGAGAAGAGAGAAAGAAAATAAGTGATCTTATTCTACCCCAAACAAGTGATTTCACCTCGAAAGCACGTTGGGGAAAAGGCCTTATTTTTAATTTTGAGTGAAAATTATTTAATGGCAAAGCGAGTTTAGGTAAAATGCGAAGTTGTTTTATTAACAGAGTAAAAGGGAAAAAATAAGCATATGATATATATATATATATATATATATATATATATATATAATAAAATTTAATAATATATATAAAAAAATGAATTACTTTCACCCCAAGTAAGGGGAGAAAATCATTTTTGCCCCCCTTTAGGGCAAAAGGAGAAAGAAAAGGAGTAAAAAAAATAAAGGGGGGGAGAAACAAATTTTTTTAATTTCACCCAAGTTTAATTTTATCATGCAGTTTTTATTAAAGGAGGATCGAAATTATATTGTGGGGTGAAAATTCCGGAGTGAAAAAGCAAAAAGGAAAAGAAAATATCATGTAGTTTAAAAACTTCCAGTTAAAAATATATCTCCGAAAATGAAGGGCAAAACTGATTTTTAATTTACTTTTTCGATTAAAGCAGTGGAACTTAAAGATTATTTTTTTAGCAAGGCACTTTTAGGGAAATTTTGGAATAGAAGAATATTTTTAAAAGGGAAATCAAACTTATGAATTTTCCAAGCAAACAAAGAGGACAATTTCCAAGTTCCAGTTGAATGAAGAAGCAAGTTGTGGGACTAGTTTCACCTAGAAAAGAGTTCTAGCAAAGGAAGTGAACTAGAGATATTTTTTTGTAAGAATAGAATAATTTCAGTGTCCTTTGATGTCATCAAAGAAATAAGTGCACATAGAAATATTTAACATTCACCCCAGGTTGATGTTGTGAAGATTTAAGGTGGTAAAATTGATTTATTTCCATATCAAGGAGTGTCCTTCACTGACACATGGCATTTCTCATTCTTGGGGCTAGCCATTGATATATAGGGTGGGATTTTTAAGATTGAATGTGGCCAAAGAATAAAGTTTGAGAAATATAATGGGTAAGAGGAGGTTGATGACAGTTATAAAATTATTAAAAATGATACCTGATGAGAGAATCGAGATGCATGTTCATCCAACTTTTTTGAAAATAAGCACATGCATTAAATCTAGTAGTTGAAGGTACAGTTATAAATTTTGTGCATCCACGATTTAGAGGTAAAATTTTTTATATATTTTCTGGAGCATTGTCGTGTTTAGTTTCTTGGTTTTAGGAATTACAAGCATTGAAGAGTTGTTGAACATGGGGAGAAAAGCTATAGAATCAAAGAGTGTTGTTGAGACAAAGAAGGTATAGAAGAAAGATGAGGGAGGAATTAAGTACAAGAAAGCTAGGTGCAATAAAAATGTTGACCTAGATCCATATTCTGACATGCCAGCTTAGGTTGGAGACTGCATTATTTCAAATAAGAGTATTGAGAAATTGGGCCATGATGTAGATGTTGCAGTTAGACAAGGGTTGACACCATAAAGTCCTCTCACCATCGCATACCATGATCAATTTTTTTGGTATTTATGCACATCAGTTCATTATTGCCTAGAGTTTGTGGAGGTAATTTCAAAATTTTATAATATCGACACTAGAGCTATCCATAATGCAAAAGGAAAAATATTATTTATTATTTTATCCTATGATGTTCAGGAGGTGTTTTCTTGTGGGATTAGACCTCCTTCTGATTTTATTTTTAAGAGATTGCATCTTGGAAAATAGGAGGAGAAATATTGATCGATGATAACGCTTCACAAATTTATGGAGAGACAACTGATAAAGATACCCCAACATGGTGAATTATTGATCTTATCGAAGCCATTGAAATATTTCAAGAGTCTAGATTTATTTTCTATGGTGGCTTGGGTTGTGGGTCTTTTGAGTGATTTGATAATGCACAAGTGGTAGGTAGTATTGGTACAGTGCATTTCCCAAGTTTAATTCTATGCTCCTACTACTATGACGGTGAGGAAAAACCATATTTTATTTGATTGGGCTGACTACATTGCCAGAAGTATGCATACCTAGTTGGAGAAAATGTATATTGAAGGAGCCATGGTGTTTAGACATACATCATTTTTAATATGGTATTTATTATTTCATATGCATAAAAAAATTTCCTTCATAGAAGTTAGGTAGGTTGATAGAGAAAATAGGAGATTGCTAGTGTATCTATGGACCTGTAGCTTGTCAAGAAAAAAATCATTTTATAATTTTAACTACATATTTGTAAGTCCTACCCTAGAGCTAATGTTGTGTAAGTGTGAGAGGGTACCAAGGGCAATGAGAGAGGAAATCATCTTAAAGGAGAAAGACGGTATATTTTTTCTTATGCATGGCATCGTTATAAACATTTTTTTCTATAATGGCAAGTCAGTTATTCTCCCATATTTTACCACAGATCACCTTTTTGCGTTGGAGGTCATTTATCAACATGAATTTATCAGTGATGTTTATGGGGTAGGATGAGGAAAAGGAACCATGTGCACTATGTATTTTTAATTTAGAGGTATTGAGGTGAGCTAGGTGGGCCAGAATCATCTAATTACCAAAACCTTCTATGATATCAGTATGGTGGATTTACCATAGTGGTGGAAGTATGACCCTTTGGTTCACTTTATGGAGTAAATTAAGGCCAAGAGTTTTTATTGTTGCCTTAGACCATATATTTAGAAACACCAAAATAATTTGGAGGGGCATGATTTATAATGGCATGTAGAAAATATGATGTCACTCCCACCATGGCACAAATTTTATGATATGGATGCCGAGTATAACCCTATAGTGCATAAGCATCATATTTCTCCTTCAGGGTTATTCAGTCAAATGAATGAGTAGCTTCTAGGTTGGTCTAAAGAAAATATTACAAATTGGTGAAATATGAGGGCTCACCAAGGAAAACTGGGTCACCATATGGCCTAGTGATGGATGAAATATTTTTGGACACTTATTATGAGTTTTACACCAGTTATCAAATGTTCACTTTTGCTGGTATTGTACATCAAAGTTTACAAAAATCCAGTATTAAGGAGAGCATGGTTGAAGAGGAGAAACACATGGACTTAGAGGTGTCACTTATAAAAAAGGAAGAATAACAAGTGTTAGAGGAGCCTCTGTAGCATGACACAAAAATTAAATAGTAAAAGCTACCCATTATAAAAATCTCCAAGAATTGGAGGACCGATGTAGTTTTTTCAAACCCTCCCCCTACAGTTTTATCTGAATGAACAAAAGTATTAGAAGCTATGCCCTTGGTCCGAACAGAGTCGTTGGGCCAAAGTGCCAAGATTATAGGTATTGAGGATGAATTTTTTGTGGAGCCAAAGGACTAGGTAGATAAGGAGCCATTATCACAACCACTTCCATCCTCATCGACTCAAATGAAATTAGAGACCGAAGGTATGTTTTCTTCCCCTTATCCTATTCCTGAGCAGTTGATGACAATCATTTCTCATCCTTTAGCTTCTACTTCTATTTAACCCCCATTCAATATGCCCTCCACCTCAATTTCACTTCTTATCTCCCAAGCACCAATAACCAATGCCCCCTCTTCTTCTATTCATGTTTTTCCTACTTCCATTTTTTTAGTTCTTTCACGTCTGCCCAAATCTATTTTTGCTTCCTATATCTTCCATTCTAGTAACCTCCACTACAATTGTAAGCACACAAGCTCCTCACCAAATGAGTTTAACCATAGTCGACCCTATTTCTTCCATTCCCATGACCATATATATTTCATCAAACATTCCCACTATGCCATTTTCCACTTCCCTCAAGCCGAATCTCTAATAGGCTTGTTTTTATTTTACCCTATTTTCGGAGCTGTAGGTGTTGCTTGAATCATATGGAGGTTGTACCAAAACAAAATCTTGTAACCAAAATCAACCAAGCTCATTTGAGTTCCTAACAGTGGTTCAAGAGCCACAAAATAAAGGAGGCTCTAGAATTAGCAAAGCCATTGAAGAAAGTTGCTTTTAATCCTAACACTATGGAGGCCCACACAGTGAAAATGTTCCCCTAGGTTCAGAAGCCATAAGGAGAGATGGATCTGAGTTACTACACTTATGAGTTAATAACTAAGGACCTTACAAAGATATATACTATGAAGAAAATAGGGAACATTCAAGTAGATATGGGCTCCTTGTACCTACATGGAGAACACTTTAAGAAGTGATTTTTTGAGACTGCGACTAAGATCACCAAATTGGAGGAGACTTTGGCTAAAAATCAAGTGTAGTTGGAATATGCAAAGTCCAAGGTGACTCTTTAGTAGAAGAAGGTGGAATATTTGGAGGAGATAGTTCAAAAGCATGAGTAGTCCAAGGAAGGAGCAGAATAATAGTTTTAGGTCTTGGAAGGTCAACTACAGAGTTTGTAGGATTAGCTAGCTACAAAAGCAACATAGGTAATTATTTTGACCAAGGAAAAGGTCAAGGAGGCATGCAGTTAGTTACTTGTTGACTGTAAAACCATGCTAAAGAAGGTGAAATAGGTCCTCATGTACCTTCAAGAGATATAGATAGTCAACTCATATGGTTGGAATGTAGTGGATTATTGCAAATATCAGCTGAAGCCCATCCTAGTAAAGGCTACACAAATGTAGGCGTTGGCTAGATTAGATAATAGATTCCACCATGAGTGACATGGCTCGATCTTGGGTAAGTTCTAAAGTTATATTGTGCCAGTATTTTTATAATTTGGATCATGTTAAGGATGCTCAAAAGCTACTCTATGTGTTTGATCAGGAGAGAAGAGTTTCAACACTCTATTTTAATTCAATGGCTAATAATGGCTTCCCTAGTTTCACTCATGATAAGGGGAACATTCTATAAAATGAGGACCTAGAAATAGTATGGGTGATTTTTGTTAATGATACCTCTAAAATTGATGATTGGGATGAGCCTATCACTAAAGACCATGTGTTACCTATGATGAGAAAACTTACATGCATTGAATCTGACTTACTGGAGCTTAGCAAAAATGTGAATTACATTGATATGGAGCAAGTGGAGACTTTTAGGTACCTTGTATATTTGATTAATTTCCCAGATCTGATTAGTGGAGATGCTTGGTTTGAAGCCATTGCAATATTTGAGGCTATAGTCACGCATCTTGTATAAGAGGAAGATGTTGCAGTGAAGAAGGTCGAGGAGCAGAATGTCAAAGCAAGCATTAAGAAATCTGATGCACCAAGTGGAGTAGACACCTAAGACCAATGGATAAAGGTCTAGGGTCAATTGCATCCATGCGAGATGGATACCCCAAGAGCTACCAAAAATATTGGTAGTTTTGTCACCTTGCCACATTAATTTTTTTTTTTAAATTTAGTTGATGGTTTTATTGTAAAATGTGAAGTATAATGAATAATGTACTACATATATTTGCCAATATGTATTTTGTTGCAATTTTTTTTTTTTAAATCCCCTGCATTAAATTTTCATTGACACTGTACCAGGAAATAACGGAGTTTAAAATTTTAAAAATAGAATTAATATCATGGATAAAAGGAGCAAATACATGGTGATTAGATGTTTTGTGAAGAGAAAAAACCATTGGAAACACCGATAGGAAATGAAATGGATTTGTGTTTGCCCCAAGAGAGAGGTGAAAGTCATTTTAACCCTCCTTGGAGGAAAAAAATAGTAGCAAAAGTTATTATGTCCAAAGGAATCAAAATCGTTCAAAAAATTCCCAAGGAAATAAAAAGGATGTGCTTTTACCCGAAATTAGTGTAAAAAATAGTTTCACCTCAAGGAGGGATGTAACTCCTTTTTCATCCGTTTTTGGGGTGAATGTTAATTTCAAATTAAAAATTAAAAAAATGGGATCCCATGAATTTGAAAGGTGTCAGATAGTTCCAATGATAAACAAGCCTATGAAATGTTATGTAAGAGAAGGGCACAAACTGGTCAAAGGTAAGTTCACCCCAAAATATGCGTGAAAATCCTTTTCACCTCTATTTGGTATGAAAATTAATGAGATGGAAATGGTGGGCCCACCATTGGTAAGATGAGAAAATAATTAAGGTTCATTCGCCCCAAAGGAGGGGCAAAAATCCCTATCACCCCTGTTTGGGGCAAACATTGTTTTAAAGTGCAAGTGGCCACATCAGCTAGAAGAACTGGCAACATTAAAGTGAAAACGAGATTTTGTACCAAGAGAGGGGTGAAAATATATTTCACCGCTCTTTGGGGTAAAAAATAGCATGAGGAGGGGTTTAAAAGATAGCATGTCATTGGCATAACATGTATGAATCAAAGAATGTTTTAAAAAGGGCTTTCACCCCAAAGGAGGGGTGAATCTCATTGTTACCTCTCTTTGGGACGAAAAGACAATATTAAATATTTTTCAAGGTGAAGAAAGGATAGACAAAGTGGAGACATCTTTCAAAGAATTTAATGGTTTCGTTGTGGTGAGGAAAAAATTAAAACAATGCCAATAAAAGCTAAAAGTACACCTATTGAGAGGCATCATGTAGTTTTGCCTCTATAGAAGGTGAATGAAGTTTTTTAAAAATAAACTTTCGATGAAATAATATTATAACATGGCCATCAATAATCAAAGTTGGTTTTTCCTCCCAAGGGTGGCTAAAATCCTTTTTACATCTCAAAAGGGGTGAAGCTACCAAAATTTTGTTGTAATACAGATTGTGATCTTCTTTGGGAGAAGAATCACTAAAATATTGAGAAGATTTCTGTTATAGCTTGAAAATGCTCTGAAAAGGTTTTTTCACCTCATTTTTTGGAGAAATTTATTCCTTTGCATTTATTCTCAAAGGTATTGCTCCCCAAAGGGACATTTTGTAGATTCTCTCAAGAAGGGTCAAGGAAGGATGGAATTCAATTTTTGAAACAATGCAAGCAATATTTCAAGGATTTTTCTTCGCATTTGCAAGATCATAGGCCATTATTGTTTATTTCCAATGTATCGCCCACCGACCTTGTTGTTTCTCAAGACATGTTTAATTATCAGTGGTAAAGGTGTGGTTCCAAGGTGCAAGGGTGAAGTTAAATCAACGACCAAGCTCCCAATTTTTAGGTGAACTCATTGCATCCCAATGCACTGATGCTTAAGACTACTTTCTATAACTTAATCATGATAATTTCCCCATGTTATTCTCCCACCAAATATAGATCATGGTTTGCATGAAGAATATTTTGACTAGAACATCACTGATGGCGAGGAGGAAATTATTCTCACTAGTTTTTTATCTATTGATATTTTGTTTATAAGTTCATTAAATGAAAGAGGCACAATCCTCTATAAGTACTAATAATTTTCATGTAAAAAAGAAGGATGGACACTCTATAGAAAAACACTTCAAGTTTTTTGTATCAATAGAAATAATTTGTATTCTTGTTTTCTGAATGGTTGAATTTGATGGTTTTATGTATATCACTTCTGATTACATTCATCTCAGTTATTTTCTATGTTTAAATTATGTATTTGAAATTAATCTCTACGGGTGAAAGAATGAATATTGAGGTGCTCTTTGGAGATTGTCATTGCAAAACTATAAGTAGCTCCTGTGCTTCCATTTCTATTGCATGCTAATCCTTGCTTGATTTAAATTTTGGTTGTTAGTCTATCCCCATTCTACACATCCATATTTTCCTATTTATTTCCTATTACCCTAAGCTTCAAACTAGAGTAGATTATAAAGGAAGCCATCTCTCTCTAGAGATTGGCCTGGAGGACATTTCTCTCCTTTGAATTTTCAATGTTGGCTAGGTCTAGGGCGCACAAAAAGCAAACTTTGTAGCTAGGTAGATTCTTGACCAACAAACATGAAGTAGATGATTTTTGCAAATGATAAAAATATTTTGACTTGAGGAAGAGGTATGCAAATTCCTTCATACCACTACCTCCTCTAACCTTACATGCTCCAATAAAAAACCAAACATACAAATTCAAATTTGGTTTAATACCCTAAGAGCATACCACACTTAATTTTCTCTCCATTCCTCCTTCAAAAATATATAAATGCAGCCCTTGAGGCAAAAATTCCATAAGCAATTGAATCTAATTATATTCTACCAAAAATTCTCATACTCTCTCTCTCTCTCATTAGAATCATCTTATTCTCTTACTTGAAGCATCTTCATAAAGAATTTTTGGGCAAGTCAAGCAAGGAATAAGTGGCATTGGAGCAATAGGAACATATTGAAATGAGGAGAAGCATGTGCTAGGATTGTATATTTTCTTAAAAATTCCTCTTTATCCATTCTTCTTATATTCATTTTGAGCATTTTCCTCTTATTTTTAACTTTCTAACTTGTTTTTTTATTTGACAATACTAATCTCTTTTCTCTTGTCTATTTAGCATTTATAACACTATTGTTGCGGTCATTTTATTCTTTTGTACTAAGTTTATTCTATTCATAATAAATTACTCTTTCATCATAGCACACTAACATAATTTTATATTTAAATACATGCATTTAAATCACTAATTTATCTCATTTTGTAGGTCTTTATCTTCATATCATCTAAATTATCTTCATTTGTAGAATTTATCTCAATTCAAAATAGCTTTTTGCTCATTTCCATATAATTTATAATATTTTTTGCTTATCCCTTTCATTTAAAATCATAATTACATGTTCCTTGTATTCCATGCACTTTAAAAAAGCACTTTATTTCATGCTTCCTATTTTGTATTAGCATTACAAACTAGCTATATTTCCTTTTATTTTCTTTCCATTTGCAAGTTTTCTTTGCTCCTTATCTTATATAAGATATAATTGAAGCCTCTACTATAGTTTCAATACATAATAGTGGTTCAAAAATTTATTATATCATCATATTCATCCCTCTTTTGCAAATTTTAGAAAAATATTGAGACCATATCCTAAGATTTTGTAAAATCATAGTTTTTAGGCCTTAGGAATCCACCATTTCATCTCCTTTCCCCAATTTCATTTCAAATAGATCGAAATAGTTTTATTTTTTTACCCAAAATATATTCGGCTTCTATCACTAGGAAAAATCATTACTACCTATAGCCATTGGTAAATTTATCTCTCTAAAATTACACAAAGCAAAAATACCATACCCTTATAAAAATTCCATTGGCAAAATTGACAACTCTATGGAAAATTTGACAAGGACTACTTCCATTCTAAAAGGCTCAAAATTCATACATGAAATTATTTTAAAAAGGGGTTTGATCAACTAGGAAGATAGCCTATCACCTCTTTGCACTCAAACAAACCCCCAAAATTATAAAACCCTTATTTTTTTGTCAGTTTTTTTAGGTTTTAAAATGCCACCTTGTTGCAAAAATACCAATGGAAAATTTGACAAAGTATAGTGAATTTGATTAGGCATTGGTTTAAGTAATATTACAACTTAATACCTCCTAGCTTGTTGTAATTTCATCATTTTCATTTTTCAAACCTCTATTTTATGATAAATGATAATTTTAAGACACATTTACATTGGAAAATAAATGAAATTTAGCATAGAACCTTTTCCTTCAATATGCACATAGGAAAAAATTGAGAATCATATAGTTCATATCCTAGATGGCTTGCTTATTGCATTTTCATTTTGTTTACCTTGAAAGAAAAAATTCTTTAGTATAGAAATCATTTGAATAAAAAAGCATACTAGGCTAGCTCTTGTATTCTTGTATTTTATGTGTTTACACTTAGCATACACTTTAGATGATATTTACTTTAGGTTTGAATAAATTTTATCTTGTCAAGGCTCGATAAAGAGTCAAATTAGAGATCCAAAACCTTAGGTGTTTGTTGAATAAACTCATTAAACACCATACAAGCATAACATCAACATAACACACATAGTCACCTTGTTTTATACATGAGGTAGAGCCTACTTAAGTTGAATATTCCCACATATTTGGGATCTCCTTTTGAAATATTCCCTCAAGTGAGGAAGTAGAGGTTCTATCAAGTATCCCCCATGTCCATGTGAGGTTTTGAATCCACTTTTTTTGTGAACTTGACATGAAAATTCCCTTTTCCATAATAAGATAAAAAAATTCAAACTTAAACAAGACCATAAGATTTTCTTTGTACAATATAAATAATATTAAATCAATATAACAAGAACATAACCAAATTATTAGTCCTATTGAGGGAAGGATAATGACCCCTTGAGTAACTTTATGTATGAACCTTGGGGAAGAAATATCTCTTGGCTAGTATATTATGGTGGGCTAGAGGTAGTCATAAGGAGGGTTGTTTTCCAAGTGACATAAGGATTTTAAGATATCTTCTCTTTTTTGCTATAAGTACTCTAGAAACAAAAAATTAAAAAATTAACTTCCGTTTTTCAAATCCTTCAAACTATGGTTCAACATCCTTACAATACCTAAATCAAGGGTTTAGCATGTTCATCTTATGAAGTATTTAAACATGAATATGAATACCAAGTGGAAAACACTTGGGTATGCCATGAGCTTAGGGAAGAAAAATACCTTATCAAAAGAATCAACTTTAACTCTCTAGATCATATTGGAGATTATGTCAAAAGGAATAAATATATCTTCCTATATGTTATTAGGGATTAAATTTAAGAATAAAATATAAAATAACCTTCTACATATTATGATAAACTTGAACATTCTAATGGTTAATCTACCATCGCATAAATGAATAAAAATAAAAATAACATTGCTAGTATTAATGTGGCTATGGCACATATAACAGATTCTACAACTCCTCCAACCATATCTATATGTGTCCTATCATGGGTTTACCAATATCCACATCATCCCATAGTATCAAAATACCTATTTCAAATCCTAATTTTACAAATTCTTTCTTATCTCATAACTTATGGGTCAACCATACCCCTCCACTTGCAAAATTTAACCAAACCACTTCATATTTTATGACCCTACCTTTTCTCTCACAACCTATTTTGACCTTACCTACTCCACCAAAATTTCCACCTAATGATTTTTAAAACATTAATGCCAAACCTGAACACATTGAAAAGAGAGACTCTAAGTTTTAAGAGTTTGAACATAAAATTATTTGTCTTAAATGGTCATCAAAATAAAAATATTCCATTGATGAGTTCTATAATGAACCATTGGATCCCATAATAGTCAATCATATTTTTTCAATAAATTTTAAAATCTTAAGTTTTATATGTATAGTAGAAAAAATACCCCATTAATCACTTAAGGTTATTCCAAATTGCATGTAGTGACATTAACCATGATGGTAAATTACTTCTTAGATTGTTTCCTAAAATTCTTAGTGGATAGGCTTTATAATGGTATTTTCAAATACTACAACATTCCATTAAGAAATTCAAGGAACTTACAAAAGACTTTGTTAAACACTTTTTAGTTTACATAGAATAAAAGGTCACCATAGATGATCTATATCAACTAAAATAACCCAAGAGTGAATATTTCTAATATTTCCTAACTAAATGGAGGGCCTTGGTAGGAAGACTTCAATACATTCCTCCACCTAAGAAACTCTTGCACATCTTCATAAGAAAACTTCATGAGAAATTATCTTATCCTTTAGAAATGCTAGACATAACCTCTTTTAAAGAAGTTGTAGACATGCCCAAAAGGGTATAATTTGTCCTTATAAGATGAGAGAAACTTAGAGATAAGAAATAGGAAGAAAAATATTCCAATAAAGGTTAATACAAAAACAAACATGTCATAGGATATAGTCTGATAGATTCCTTGTCAAAACAACAATGTAATTACAACTCAAAATACTTATCAAAACATAGTGGTACCAATATAAGATAAATCCAAATTACAATATGCAAATACAGGACAAATTCAAAACACCATGTTAAAAATTATATTTTATTAAAAAATGATATACTTCCCACCTATTCAACCTTGGGGTACTACCAAAGAATTGCCCAATTGGTATAAAATTTATGAACACTACAATTATCATTACATAGAAAGACACACCACAAACAAGTGCATCACTTTGAGAAACCTCATCCAAGATATCATAAAAGAAGGAAAAATAGTGTTAAACCAATAAGATACTCCTAATAATAAGAATTTTTCAAAATCCCTTGTGAACACATGATCAAAAGTCTATCAATTTTTTCAGTACCATTCATCTATCAAAACCATATTATGCAATAACCAAACAATAAGTCATAAATCAATATTCTAAGAAACCACCCCTAGTTATTCCTTACAATACTAGAATAAAATTTCCTAATAGATCTTGTTTATTTCTCACACCTATTAAAAACACCTTACACTCTTATGATCATTGACAATAATTATAAAACATACCCACAAAATACTCTCTTTTAGAACTACTAAAAACATCACCAGCCCATAGAAAAATATTGATAAAACTCTTAAGAAAACAAGAAGTCCCTCAAGAAATATCTCTTAATAATATTACCAATATAGTAGGATTCAAAGGGATCAATAGTGCCATATTATATTTTCATGAGATAGACACACCCCTTGAGATCATCTCATGAGATTCACATCTTAATATTATATCCCAAGTAGGAGATAAGAATAACAAGAGAGTCATAGTAGACAATGGATTAGCCTTGAATGCTTAAAATGTTAAAGTTTTACAAAAATATTATTTAAGCATAAAATAGTTATAAAAACTAGATCTCACTATTAGGGAATTTGATAATAAAGAAAGAGAGGTCATAGGAAACATAACATTACCTTTAAAAGTAGGATTGCGGGTCCTTAAAACCCTCTTCTATGTTATATCATGTGATGTAACATATAACATGCTAGTTGGAATACCATGGATACATACCATGAAAATGGTACCATATATCTTACACCAATGCTTAAAGTATGAATATCAAGGAAGAGTTATCCACATCCTAGAAGATCCAAAGCTATTTTCCTTATGTAGCTTCATAGAAATTCAATATAAGGAATTTAATATTTTCCACTCAATTCAACCAACATTGTCATCCACCTATTTTTTAGAGATCATATTACATTATTTGGTACATGTCAATGTATCACCTTGGGTACATTATTAGACTAGGAGTTTATCTCAGGTTAGGAAGTTACAAGGGTAGAGAATATAGAGAGTGCATAGTATAGTTTAGTAGAGGAGTAAAATGTAGTTACTTTAAAAATAGTTTATGGAGTGTTCATGTCCTCCATTATACTACATTGTACTATTTTCATGACCTTTCATTAATGGTATATTTCTAAATTATTGCAGAAGTTTATATCCTTATTTTCCTACATATTATAGAGAAATTATCATATAGATATCATATATTACTTTTTTTATCAATTGTGGTTGCATTTCTTATATTATATACTCATGAAAATCTAAGAGTGGTATTAAAGCCATGGTAGATAAATAGGAAATTGAAAGAGACACAATATTGAAGATAGAGGAGTAGCACAAGTATTTTAGAAGCTACAAGATTGAAGGCCTCATGTTATATAAAAGGAGAAGGCTAGGAAAGCCTCATTGGAGGAGATATTAGGAGTAATTTTTGGTAGTGAAGAATTTGGCACAATTTTCACCATCCAACAACAAGCCTAATGGAGAAGGATTTGGAAATAATTTTACCAAACATTGGAGGAGAAATTGATTGCTTTACAATCTGAAAATTTTATATTTGAGGATAGTAAGGAAGCACCAATTTGGGTAGCATTAATAGCTGTAAAGTTCTAAATTTTGAGGGTGCATCCTGAAGGAGAAGTTAAAGCCACCAAAATACATCGTCGAGTAGAAAGTTAAAGGAGTTTCAAAGTTGCAGATTGGAGGGTTAACAAGCTATTTTAGATAACAAGGAAGAGCTACAAATTCATCCAACACAATGAAACATTTACGTGATCCAAATAACAAAGATCTTCATCATCAAATTAAGGTTGAAAAAGTATGCAACTTAGGTGCAAAATGTTCATTAGTTGAACTCTTATATTTGGTTCATTATCAATTTTACTAAGCACAAAATACAAGGATTAAAAGTTGCATGAAAAGGTTTCATAGTTTAAGTCTTTAAGGAAGTGCAAAAGGTAGTTTTTACAAGGTTCAAACCTCCACATAAAAATAAAAGTTAGATATATTTTGAGATAAAGAAAGATATCAACATTTTATTATCTATTCAAATGAAATAAGACTTCATTCTAATTATTAGATTGCATTTACAATAAGTTCATACTATTATTATCCATAAGAAACTTTATTTACCTAGTTCAAAAAGCTTGGAATCATCATTGAAAGCAAACCAAGAAAGGAGAAATTTTAAGCACAAGGGGGCAAGTATCTCTAATTTTTGCATATAAATAGTAATCTTAGGGTAGTGACATAGTGATAGCTTTGTGAAGGGAATTGAGGTCAACGTTGGGTGCAGTATCCCCAAGTTTCATTGTACGGAAGGAGATCTAAGCATTATTTAATTTTTTATGATAGCAAAAGACTCATAGTACATCAAGAGATACAATAGTAGTATGATGAATCCGATCTAACAAGGACTTGAAGATATTCAAAGAAAACACTAATATATAGCTAAATAAATCAGGATCATCTTAGTGAGAAGCATATTACTTTAGTTAGGAAAATATAGCCTAGAAAATTCTCCTATGGAATAATAGAGTTGAACAAAGAGAGATTTCACTCAAAAACATAAAAAATTCAATCATATCAATCACTTAACTTATAAAGTTTGAAAATTATGCTCAAAATATAGACAGTAGGGCATAATAGAAGCAATATCTTAGAGGAGGATTGTAAACTATAAAAGTAAAGGCACCATCTAAAATTAATGGAGATAATAACCACATAAAGTTAGAGCTATTTTCCACTGGTGTCATCTACAATCATTAAATCCTCTCACTTAACATGCATAGAAGATATGTTTATAATCGTTAGAAGAAGGAGCATTGTTTGAAAAGTCTAAGATACCACCAAATTATCACATGAACACAAGGAAGATCCTGGTAAGGAAGAATGACTCATCCTTATGTGTAAGATAACACATTATCATCTTGGAAAATAACTAGACAAGCATTAATAGGTAACCATTAGCTTAATTATTATTTAAAATATGTAAGAATAGGTTGAGATATGTTACATCACCAACAAATCAACCACAAAATAAATTACAAGTTTTCAATTAAGTTTTGTAAATCAGATTTAATATTTGCAAAATAATAATATTGGAGAGATAAGGTCTACTACATCAAATTAGGATATTGAATTTTGCAAATATAGTTTACAAAACTCTAAATATCTTAACTAGGGAGTCATAAGGTAGTCTACATCAAAGAAACATGGCAAAGAAAAAGCAAATGAAAAAGAAAACAAGTAATCCAAAAATAAAAACTCAAAAACTAGAACTTCATGATTTGGAAGAAGAAAACCTATGTCTACAAGAAGAACTAATTTACATTGGAGAAGACTTAGGCTTTCAAGAAGAAGAAATTTATATTCAATATGACTCACTAGAAGAGACTAAGAAATGATTGCAATTACTAAAAGGGTGCACACAAAATATGATAGAAAATTTTAAAGTCAAGAGAATACATCTATAAATAAAAATAAGGTTTTGCAATAAATCATGAGAGAGGCCAAAAATGAAAGTTTTTAACACTAGGAGATTATTTAAATTCAGAAATTGGTGAAGCACAAAAAAACTCAAAATATGTTTTCATATTACCTAATGATATAGGAAAAGTAATGTATATGGCATTACTTTCTAATGATGTTCTCAAAGACAAGAATAGAAGACAAGAGGACATGATAAAAGATTTGAAGAACAAGTATATTGATGAAACAAATACTTTGAACAACATTCTTCCTCATGTTAGTAGTAAATCAAAAAAGAGGATTATTATAAACTTCAAAAATTCATGCAATGTGTTATTAACAATGCTAATGATTTCTATGAAGAATTTGTTACTATACCTATCAATCTATGGTGAATAATCTACAAAGGAATTGTCACTCTTAATATCTCCAAGATGAGAGAACGTGAAAATATTGAAGAGGTAAAAAACAAAATAAAAATAAAATATTCTTCTATTGATACAAATGATTTAAGGATCACAATGGTAGATTCATGTTGCAATACTATAGAATCAAAACCAATGATGATTTATACATGTAATAACACTAGTTATTTACTCTAAAAGGAGAAACATGTAAAATATGATGCTTATAAAAATGAAAGGAAATATTTCAATGCAAGCATTAACACTAGTGATTTATAATTTATTATTAATATGGAAGAACCTATTACAAATATTTATGCTATATGCGATACAAGTGATTTAGATACAGTTCAATATTGCTCAAAAAATGTTTATAAATGCATGGATACAAATGAGGGTGCTCAAAATTATATTGATACTGAAAAAGATCATTATAATGATTGTATTGATCATACTAATGGTTTCTATTCAAAGTTTATAATATATGAAGATACAAGATAAGTAAAATATCAATAGGGAATGAAAGAGAAAATAGCATAATCAAATTAAAGCATGAATATATTGAGAATACAGGTCATACTAGAAGCAATAATAAAGGAACTGAGTTTTTAATTGAACACAATGATATCAAATCAACAAAAGAAATTTATAGGAACAATTGTTATGAAAAATAGAATGGTCAAAGATATTTGGTAACATAAAATAGGTGCAGTCATTATAGTAGATATGGTCATAAGATAAAGAGATGTTGGAATATCCATAGTTGTAAAATTTGTGGAGAAACCAATCATTCTCAAAGGTATTGTTGGTACAATGCAAATCATATATTCGATTAGATATATAAAATTATAAGAAACTTCATCAGTGGATTTTCACAAGTGTATTTCTCAAGGTATAGATATGAGCATAGGAAATGTATGAATATATTCGACAACAAAATTAGAAGGAAAACAATAGTGTCAAAGTCATAATACAAATCCAAGCAAAAAGGTGAAGCTCAAGAAAAAGATCAAATCCAAGGCCACTTGAATAATGAATACAAATACAAAGATCCATATTGAAGACTAAAGTCTTTAATAACTAGATAATGTAATATAGGGGGGTGTTAGAGAAAATATTACATTATTTGGTACATGTCAATGTACCACCTTGGGTACATTATTAGACTAGGAGTTTATCCTAGGTTAAGTAGTAACTTGTATAGATAATATACAAAGTGCATAGTATAGTTTGGTAGATGAATACAATGTAGTTCCTTTAAAAAAAAGTTTGTGGAGTGTTCATGTCCTCCATTATATTGCATTTTACTATTTTTGTGACCTTTAATTAATGGTATATTGTAAAATTTCATCTCTTTATTTTCCTACATATTATAGTGCTATTATCATATAGATATCATAGATTGCTTATCTAACATCTTGTGATTGCATTTCCTATATCATATACTCATAAAAAGCTAACACTCTTCTAAGTTAGAGAAGGGGAAGAAGCATTAAAAGAGCACCTCATAAACATATGGGATGATCCCCACCCTTCTTATAAAGAGCAAATTAACTTGATTCATCCAAACTCAAACCCCTTCATAGAGTTAGCAATTTTATTCCTTTTCCCTTGTTTTAGGTTTATCCAATAGGAAAGGATTGAAATTCCAAATAGATATTTGTGTTTTTAACTATAAGGGAACTACTTTTGGAAAAAAATCCAAGGTAATAATTTCATGCCTAGCCAAAAAACATATGCATCATGTTACATGTCACCTACATTTTCTAAAATAGAAAAAATGTTAGTCAATATGAGTTATAAAGGTAGAGGCTTAGGTCATCTTGAATAAGGTATCAAATAACCCTTAGAAGATGAAATTAAGTCATATTAATGTGGGATTGGATATATACCAACAAAAATAAAGCATCACCTTTGTTGGAAGAAGATGATGAAGAAAATTACACCAAATATTTCATGGCTCCCAATGGGGTGATGAATATGAGAAGGAACTATGGTAATTTCTCTATGAAACATCTCACAAAACCATATGATTTACTATCATCAACATGTATTTTTTTTTATAATTAAAGTATTCCATCAATACTGGGTTTTAAAGGTTGACCCAAAAACCTATATACAAAAATAGCATATGCTAAGAAGCAGGATCCTTGACCACCTGAGGACCCTCGGTCCTCTACCCTAACTGGCCATCTTTGGCCTACATCAAACATAAGTTGAAATACCCTTGAAATATGAAAGATCACACCCCTAAACAAGGCTCCACAAAAAATATGGAAGTTCCTACCCACAAAAATCCCAACAGAAAAATTATTAACATATAAACAAAAATAAAATTTATTTCTATGCCCAGGGTACAAATAAAACATGGCTTGATATAAACTTGTAAGGCCTCTCCACCCATAATTTTTGTGTAGAGAGGTCTTGCATGGTGCTACTCCTCCTCGTCCTCATCCTCATTCTTCTCATCTTCCTCTTGGTCATCAGTCTCCGTGTTAGCCTCCACCTTGTTACTATGGTATCCTTCATTGAAAAATACCTTAGTTAACACCTCATGGATCTCCTACATCTGATTAATCACATTAGCCAAGGAAATCAGCATGAAGCACTTGAGGACCATGGTAGTAGGGTCGGGACCCTCTTCCTCAGAATCAATGTTGAGGGGTTTAGAACTCCCCTGTGCTTGCTTGTTTTTTAGCCTCATTGAGGATCTCTTGGGTCCTCTTGGTTCCTCAATTTTTAGATTTTTCTTGGTTGGTCCTCCTTTAATGGTTAAATCCACCCCTATTTTCTTAGCTGGAGATATAGAGTGAGGCTTGGGAAGACTAGGAATATCCCTACCCCTGGAAATTTTTGCATGGTGACCACCCAAGGTTTTGGCTTGAGGTAGAGCAGGAGGTTCAGCTTGGGGAGACGTCAACATGACATATTTGTATATGACCTTATACAGACCTTGGTGAAGAGGCATGGCAGACCCTTTCTTACTCCAACAATATTTAATCATGTAATTCATGGAATTCATTAGGAATTGGGGTATACTTATGGGATTGACGTCACAAAAAAAGTTGACAAAGGCATAGTGTAAGCCGAGGAGTGTCTTACCAGGGTCCTCAAATGTGATGGACTACATTACGTTTTTCATCATAGAGTTCCACGGGGCAGGGAGGTCCTTCCTGGTTATTCCATTCTTTGCCTCCTTGAATATTTTGGGATTGTCCTTAAAATCACGTAACTCCACCTCCCAATTGTGTTTCTTCCTGTGGATGGATCTTCCTTTCATGGTATGCCTAGTGGTGGTAGCCAACAACATGACATCGATGACAATATCTCGTCCTCAAATTTCAACTCTACCATCTTCCCATGACTCCATAACCACAAGGGTTATGTCTTCCTCCACTCCAAAAAATAGGTCAAAAAACTAAGTGAATCTTATCTCAGTTAGGATGGCCTGAGTCGTAGGCTCCATGACCACCATGCTTGGCTCGATGTAAGTCATAATTTCCTTTAACTTTGATGCCCTCAGAGCCTTCACGATCTGGTAGTCCTCTTGCAATATGCTCAACGTCCTCCCATACTTGTAATAAGTAGAAAGGTGGTGAACTCTTCGGGCTCCCTCGTGACCTATAATTAAATATTTATTGTGAGGGGTGTCATGTCTAGGAGTGTGCCACAACCCACCTTCCACCTGGATGACCTACCATGTGGCCTTATTTATTAGCAATTTGAACTTTCCAGTGTATGTCTTCTTGATGCGATTAGGATACCTCCACTTGGTAATCATGGGAAATCTAGTTGTAGCTTGCTTGGCATAAAAGCACTATCCTTCCCCCACTGCCACTCCACCAGGATCATAATTTGAATTCCTCCACTCAACTCGAGGCCACGATCACCTATGGATATCTTTTATTGGAACCCTAATGACCATTTTTCCATTGTGTCGTTGGCACTCATACCTATTTCTCTCGGTTTCCATGCTGACCATTTTCATTTCATGTTGCTAGCACTCCTCCCTATTTCTCTGGATTACCATGCTAGCCACTATCATGATTTTTGTGGAAAGACTACTCCAAATCTGCCACCTCATATTCTCTCTACAATGGGCCTGGTCTTAATGTCCAGTGAGGAAGCCGCAGGGATTCCACTTGCCCATGGTCCACATCAGACTAATCATTGGTTCTCAATTTGGATAATCTCTTCCACATCACATGGAAAATCTTGCATCCATGTGAGCAAACCATTTGCTTCCACTTTGATGTTTGCTAGATTATCCACTATTTTGTTAGCTTCTCAAAAAACATGTTGAGTCATTCTATCATTTTTGACTCCAAATAGGATCCTGGATTCCTTGATGCATGATTTGATCCTCCATGAAGGTTCCTTATCATTATTTAGGAGGTTGATGATGTTTTTGGAATATCCTTCCACTATGATTTTTCCTTGAGTGTCTTGCATCAACTCCAAGCCTCACCACAAGGCTCTAGCTTCAACTTCATTATTGGTCATGGTTCCAAGGTGCTCAACAAATACCAACACCATTTGACCTTGGTTATCCCTAACCACTCCTCCTGCTCCTACTCTGCCAGGGTTGTCCTTGGTAGCACCATCAAAATTTAGCTTAAGCCAATCGACAGGGGGAGGGATCCATTTAGAATCAAGTCTAGGATTAATCTTGCTGGGACCATATTCCAGGGGAATGCTTAAGGATTGGGCTAACATATTCTCATGAAGGGGGATTGGTTGTGCCTCAACAAAATGAATTAGGACATTTTATTTCACAAAGGCTAGGATTTTGTTGGTGATTGACCCAGGATCCCGTTTTGACTCTCTAAATGCTCTAATATTTCTTTCTAGCCACATTTGCCATAGGAAGTGATGAAGACAGATATTCCACAGGAAACTAAGCCTTAATATAACAAAGGTATTGGGCCATTGCTGGAAGAGGTCATGGATGGACTCTGGTCTTACCCACGCAATATCAAAAGCTTGGAATACCCCATTCAAAATGGTGACTGCTATGGGACACTCAAGGAAAATATGTTGAATTGATTCCTAGCTAGCCCTGCACATATAACATCTATTAGGCACTATCATTCCTTTCCTTAGCATATTATCAATGGTAAGAATTTTTCCTTGAATCACAAGCCATGAAAAAAATAAAATTTTAGGAATTAAATTCTTTATCCACACTAGCTTAGTCTGGAACCAAGGCTCCTTAGGATTGAGCAGTAGCTTGTAGGTGGATTTGACAGTGAAATCTCCACTCTCTATTGTTGACCACCTTAAATGATCCTCTTTTTCTCCTATAGGGATAAATTGATGTCTTAGGACTTTTTCAAGTTCCTCTGACTCTACTTCCAGCCCTTGTATTCTGATTGATTTCCATCTGGGTCTGTTCCTATCCTGCCTTATGAAATATGCCACCTTTAGCCCAAGGGTCTCAATAGTATGATCCTTTAAATGGGCTAGGAAGGGGTCTTGACTAAGGGCTACATCCCTTGCCCAGTTGTCTTCCCAAAAGCTTATTTTCTATCCATATCCTAGAATCCATCTCATACCTTTTTTGACTATGTCTCTGCTTGTTAGGATGGCTTTCCAAAAGGTTGATCCTTTATTTTGGATGGTATTGCTCAAAAAATCTATTCCTTGGAGATATTTCCTTTTGATGATCATTATCCATTCATTATCCACATTGGTTAGCAGTCTCCATGCTTGTTTGGCTAGTAAGGCTATGTTGAGATGTGAGACTTTTCTTAGGCCCAGGCCTCCACTTCCTTTGGGTCAACACACCTTGTTCCATCCAACAAGGTGAATTTTCTATTTTTCTTCTGATCCTGACTAGAGGAAGTTTTTTTGGTATTGTTCAATTTTGTTGTACACCTTGGTCGGTGCCTTAAAAATGGATAAGAAGTATACCGGAATACTCTGAGGAGATGCCATGGTCAGGTTTGCTTTGCCTACCTAGGACAAAAGGTGCCCTTTCCACCCTGAAAGTTTCTTTTGGATCCTTTCCAGTACATTGTCCCACATTGAATCTACTGTAGCTCCCATAAACAGAGGGAGGCCCAGGTAAGAAGTGGGGAGATTAGATATGGAGCACTCCAAAATCCTTGCTATCTTGATCTGCCTTGGGTGAGGGGTGTTAAGGAAGTAGATTTTGCTTTTGTTAAAGTTCACCTTCTGGCTTGTCGTGTCCTCATAGAGCTTTAGGATGTGTTTAATATTTTTTGCCTCTTCAATAGATGCCATAGTTAAGAACAAGGTATCATCGATGAATTGTTGATGAGTGACTGGGTTGGTAAGATATGTGGCTTTGATACCAGATATGAGCCCTACTGCATAGATAACTTTAATTGTCCTTTCAAGGGCTTAAACCACTATGATAAACAACATGGGACTAATAGGATCCCCTTGCCTCAAACCCCTATAGCTTTAGAAGTACCCTTTCGTCATCCCATTAATGAGTACTGAGAACCAAGGCTTATAGATACAACCTCTAATGAGCCTAACCCACTCAGGGTGGAAACCAAATTTTAAAAGAATGGCATTCAAAAAATCCTAGTTGATGCGGTCATAAGCCTTATTCATGTCTAACTTCAAGGCAAAGGCAACCTTCTTAGTCTAGGAAATTGAGTGGAGGGCTTCATGAATAGTAATGATCCCATCAAGGATTGACCTCCCTTGGACAGAACTACTCTGACATGGGTCAATAATCAAGGGCAGGATTTATTTCATGCGATTTGCTATAGATTTGGTGAGGATTTTGTAGGACACATTGTAGAGGATGACTGGTCTATAGTCTACCATGGACTTGGGGTCCTGTCCTTTCGGGATAAGGGCTATAAAAGTTGATTTGAAGCCCCTAGGGATGTGTTTGGATGATTGGAATTCTTGCATGGTAGAGCAAACATTAGGTCCAACTATATCCCAAAAGGATTGGAAAAATTGAGGTGAAAATCCATTTGGCCCCAACGCTTTATCAGGGTCCATAGAAAATAGAGCAACCCTAATTTCCTCATCTGTGAATGGTGCAATGAGTCTTTTATTGAGGGCATCACTGATGAGTTGGGGAATAGATTACAGTAAGGAATATTTGGTTGTAGCCTGGCTTGGGGTTCCATATCCAAGGAGGGAACTAAAATAAGACACAACTTCATCCCTGATTTCTTGAATGTCTTGGGTGGTGGAACCATCCTCTTTGGTTAATTCCTTAATCTTGTTGTTACTTCTATTCCTCAGGGTAGTGACATGAAAGAAATTGGAATTGGAGTCACCATCCTTTAGCCATAATGCTCTGGATTTCTACCTCCAATAGATCTCCTCGCACTCCAGGATGTTGTGATATTCTGATAGCAAGTTTCTCTCCTCAATTCTGGTTGCATCATCACACCCTCCATTTTGGATTATTTTTTCAACAACTCTCAGTTTTTTCCCCATAACTTTTTTATTCTTGAAGAGGTTCCCGAACACGTCTTTGTTCCATATTTTGAGGTTGTATTTCATCGATCTCAACTTTTGAGAAATATTGTAGGAAGAAATTCCCTGAAATTATTGCTACCACCATTGGTTGATGCAATCCTTGAGGTTGGGGTGCTTTGTCCACATAGCTTCAAAACGAAAAGGTCTCCTTAGAGAAGTGGCTTGTGGCACATCCAGTAAAATAGGACTGTGATCCGACCCAATCTTGGGAAGTGAATGGAGGGTTGAATCCCCAAAAACTGAAATTGCTTCCTACAAAAATAGGAACCTATCCAATATTTCTTGGATGAGGTGATTTCCTATGCACCAGTTTTTCCAGGTGTATTTGACATCCTTAAGCTTTATGTCCATCAATTCATTTGAGTTAACAAAATCATTGAACTCTTCCATACTCTTGGAGGGAAGGCTGGACCCCCCTCTCTTGTCTGAGGGGTATAGTGGTGTGTTGAAATCCCCCGCTATCACCCATAGGATATTAAGGAAGGCCTCCTTCATGTGGCTCAAAATATCCCACAGGTCTACTCTACCTTGTATTGTGTTGGGTGCATACACATTAGATAGGATCCATGACATATTATTGTCAAAGTCATGAAAGAGCACACTTAGGACCCTATCATCAACCTGAATGACACTTCCTTCCATTTTATTTGGATCCCACAAAATCATTAGTCCTCTAGATGCACCTCTTGCTTTCTTAAAAGCCACTTCTCCTTGCTTCCATATTTTTCTTGCTAATGCTCTTGATTGTGTTTCATCTATTTTTGTTTCTTGGAATAGTAGTATTGTGGGATTAATTTCTCTCCTTAAAAAATTAACCACCCTTTTCTTTGGTGGGCCATTAAGGCCTCTCACATTCCATGAGAGAACCTTCATTTAGATTGCTTGGATTTTTTCCCTCTCCCCCTACCCTGTGGTGGAGGAGGTTTGTTGGATTTGTTATCATCCATGTTGGTGACAACTTGAGACAATAAAGTTCTTTGTTTTCCATTTGCAATTTCATTCTCAAGCCTAATCCTATAGTGTTCAGCCTCTGAAATCCATCCTTTCTTCTTTTCACTACCATAATCGATGGGGGATTTCATTGAGCTTCTTGTCTATTTTGGGCTAAATTTTGAGGGAATTATTTACTACAAAATGGGGCTAGAGCACCCTTCATTCGCTCTTCTCCCTATTATTTCTGTCCTAGAATCATCTTCCTCCATGCTCTACCTATATTCTCCTAAGGCTTGGGGCATGCCATAGGGGAAATTTGGAGGAGGGCCTATTTGGATTCCATTTGAGGGTCCAGACCTTGATGAGGATTCTAGGTTTTTTGGAAGGCTTATCCGAGGGTCCTCTTATTCTATCATTTTTACATCAACCTCAACATCTGCTAGAAATTTAAACTTATTGGAGATAGGAATCGAAGGACTAACCTGGGTATCTTGATCATTTTGGACTTAGATATTTTATCTCTCCTCAAGTTGGGTTTTTTGCTCTCGATGGAGTTGGTCATTTCTGACTGCCTTGTAGACTCTATTTGAATGAAATCTAGGTCCTTGGTTCTTGGGATATCCTCTTCCATTTGGTCCTCTTGTCTTAGATTTTTTTTGCACTTCTTTGTTGGATGTAAATCTTGGACACTGATTCCTAAGGTGGCCTTGAGTTCTGCATTCCACATAGAAGGCCGACTTGTTCTCATATTCAACAGGTTGTCTTCTCAAGTAATCTCCATACTCGAGTTCCACAAAGGTTGGGAGCTCAAATTCAAGGTTAATATTTACACATATCCTGGCATGTGTCATCCTTGACCTGGCCAAGGTGGAGTGATCGATGGCTACAAGCTCTCCTATAGTTTTGGCAATCCCTCTCAAGAAATACTCATAGAAAAACTAGGAAGGAAGATTTAGGAGTTGAACCCAAATAGGAGTTGTGTTAATACTCTATGTATCAGGATCAAAATCCTCTCCCCAAGGTCTAAGGAAGAGGTTGTGCCTTCCCAAAAACCATGGCCCTCCCGTTAGAATGTGATTCACATATTCCTTGTTGTTGAGCCTGATGATGAAAAATCCCTTAGCAAGAACAAAAATCTCCATATATCCTACAGTTCTCCATTTGGAAAAGGCCCATGACCTTATGGTTTCTATGTTAGGCCTACCTCATAGAAATTTCCCCACCAAGGAATGTGTATCCAGGGATAGGAAGCTATCCATGATGTTTAGTGAAACCCTTAATCGGTTGTTTTCAAGAATTAGGGGTGGGAGTGATTCGAAGAAATTACTCCTTTTGCCTTTAGGGGTTTAAGAAAAGAATAGGTCTATTCTAGGGCCTGCTGCTCCTGGATAGATCTATTTTTTAGGATCTTTGTCAGGGGGATCGATTCCCCGTGTCTTTCCAACCTCAAGGATGAAATCCTAACCATCCTTTACCTCTGGATCCTCGCCTGTCACTTCTTGGTGGTTGTGATCAAGGTTACCACCCTTCACTGATGCCCTCCATCCTCTACTATCGCTAATGCTCCACTGATTCATTCTCCATAATATTCTTCTTTTAACATGTTAATGATTGTCCATATTGAATCCATATCATATCAAAAGAAAAGTAATATCGAAGAATCTTGTGATCAAGATCACATTGAAGTATCTCTTAAAAATATCTTCAATTTAGATTCTACCCAACTACCTAAATTAGAACAAATATTATTAGATCCACAAGAGATAAAATATTTAGTAATATTAGCCATCCTTCCTCACTTTGAGGATGAATCACAAAATTTGATCAAAGAAACAATAGACATCAACATTAGTACTAAAGAAAGCTCTCAATGCCTTAAACTAGGGAAGGTATTATCCCAAAATGAGCAAGTAGAATACAAATTTTTTAAAAATAATTCCATGACATATTTACTTGGAATTATGATGACATGCTTAAACTTGACCTCCTATTTATGGTAGAACATGTTGTTGTACATCCCAATACAAAATGAATTAAGCAAAATCTAAGAAAAATTTATTCCAAGATCACTCTTTTAGTTAAGGATGAACTCCAAAAACTATACGATGTGGGTTTCATAAAGGCATAGACTATTTGTATTGGATCTCCAACATTGTGCATATTGCCAATAAAGAAGGATCCATTTGAATTTGAATATAATTTAGAGACATAAATAGCACATATCCCGAAGATGACTTCCACTTACCAAAAATAGACATGATAGTAGACTTCATCACGTGATCTAAAATATTATCTTTAATGGATGTATTTTCAGAATATAATGAAATAAATATCACTTTTGAATATCAATCCAAAATGACCTTCATAACCCCTTGGCAAGTCATTCCTTTTGGACTTAAAAATGTAGGAGCTAAATATCAAAGAGCCATGACGTATATATTTCATGAACTTATGCATAAAATTTTATAAGGCTATGTAGATGACATTTTAAGTCACTCTAAGAAAAGATAAAATCATGTTCAAAACCTAAGATGAATCTTTAAAATATTGTGAGAATACATGGTTTGGTTAAAACCCCAAAAGTGCATATTTGGGGTAACATCAGGAAAATTATTAGGATTTATTGTATCCCCTCATGTAATTGAAGTAGACCCTTGTAAACTAATAGCAATAATAAACATGCCACCCCTAACAAATTTAACTAAACTATGTAGCCTACAAGGTAAATTACAAGCCATCCAAAGATTCATCTCATAATTAATAGACAAATGTCAACCCTTTTCCAAATTACTTAAGAAAGAAATAAACTTTGAATGGGACAGCAAGTGTTAGAAGGCTTTTGAAGCTTTACAAACTTATCTTAATACCACCTAACCGAACTCAACCATTGTTGCTATATATAAATATTTCTTATCATGCCCTTGGAGATTTACTAGCTTAATATGATGACCAACATTGAGAAAGGGCTCTCTACTATATAAGTTGAACTTTGGTGAACTAAAAAATCTATTACACACCATTAGAAAACCTGTCTAGAAACCAGTTTATCCTCCTTCAAATTAACACATTACATGCTAAACTAAAATATCTATGCTATTACAAGAGTCGACCCCCTATGATACCTCACGTCAAAGCCTTACCTATTAGGAAGGACTACCAACTGGGTTATAGTCCTTAGTAAATTCAATATTGAGTTCATTAACCTAAAATCACTAAAGGGGTAAGTTATAGTTGATCAACTTGTTGTGGCACCCTTAGAATCAAAACATCCCTTAGACATGATCTTTCTCGATGAAAATATTTTGGTTATAGAAGTTCAAAATATTGAATCCTTGATCTTATACTTTGATAGAGCTTAGTGTGTTAAAGGTATAGAAACAGGGGCCATTTTAGTCACACCACAACACCAACTTATACTGCTATCCTTTAAAATATAATTCTCATGCACCAATAACACAATATAATATAAGACACTTGTATTGTTAGAATTATTGAGTTGTCATTTATGTCAAAGGTCGACTTAGTTGTTGGAAAACCATGGCGTGCTTGGGAAAATTATTTAAGGTAAGGATGATTTAATTATAATATTGTTTATGAGTTGTGCAATATCAAAGGGTTTAGTTGATTTTTAAATATTTGAATATTTAAATGCACCCAAAGTTTAAATATTTGAATATTATAATATAAATATTACATATTATAAAGTTAACATTTCAATATTAACATTATGCATGAATGGGCTGACCTTGGGCATGAAAGACAAAAAGGGAAAGTTAATGTTATGCATGAATAGGTCAACCTTGGGTGCCAAAGATAAAAAAAATAAATATTACATATAATTATAATGTGGAAATTCATTTAAAAAATGTAATTTGAGTAGATATCTTTGAAGAAGGAGGAGCATCAAAGATGTAGTGGTGGTGATAGTACTTGGATTCCCATGAAATTGAAGGGAAAGCCATAGTTTTTGTGAATGTAGAGTTTTTATTACTAGCATAGTGGTGGTTTGTAGAGGAGGTTTAGTTGTTTGATAAGAAACACAAAGGTGGGAGGAGTTTTACTCAAAATCAATGATCGGGAGTCTAAAAATCTTGCGTGTAGAACAAAAAATAATTGAAGGTGCCAACTAACAACACATGCAAAAGCTTACAAAAGGAGAAGGCATCAATTAGAAAATTTTATCTTCTATTCAAAAAAGAAATATACATGAGCAGGTCTAGAACAAGTCATGATGATGAGTTTTTGAAGGTCTGAAGCAATGGCTGGTATGACTGTTGAATTGTAGGAGAGTGTTTTAACCTGTATTGATAAATGAGTAAGTATTTAAACCCCCCATGCATAGTGATCAGTAAAGGGAGTAATATTAGTAGGAAAAATATGACGATGGTGAAAACCAAAAGCAAGTAGGATATTTGTAGCTATGTTATCTTAGAGTTAGAAACTATAGACGTAGGGCACAATATTATTGGAGACCTTAGGAACAATAGTCCTTTGTGTAGGATCTATGGATGGTTTGTAGTCTAGGTTGAGATCAAAAAACCATAGGTTAGATCAGAATTTCATGCATAGCAAGAAAATTTGGAAACACTTATATGGATAGTGTGTAGGAAGTGTTGCAATGGAACTGTTGAAACTTTAATGATAGAGTAATGGTGGATTGATCCTAAAGAGAGTAGGCTAGAAGTCATAGCAGGATGACTGGGTTTGTGATTCATAGTTGAAATAATAGGTATGCACACATATAATATAGCTTGGAAAGAAATATGTGTCTAACAATACAGTAGTGTAATGTAGAAGCCCTTTTATGAACAGTGATCATGATAGTAGAATGCATGGAAAATCGTGGTTCAAAATTTAGTGGAATCCTTAGTGCATAGAGATCATGGAACAACATGGCAAGAGTAGTGATATGGAAGAAATATGGTAGTAGATACTATTTGACTTGGACACAAGGTGCACAGGTAGAAGATAGCTATAGGGAAAACATAATAGGGAGATTGGTTGTGGAAACCCTAACCCGAGTGAGTGAGACAAATTATAGCATGTATTTGGTGGTTGGAATTTCTTTGACCCCATTTAAAAATAACACACACTCCTTTATTGCAGTCACGATGATATCTAAAAAATGAGGGACCTATAATTATATTGAAATTTTACATCTGTTTAGACGTATTTGGGAAAGAACTGGACTTATACTGGATTTTTGCATCTATCTATTTTATGATCAAAATGTGATAGAATTATGTGCAGTCATGTATGTCATTAAAGATTGAAATTGTGAATAGACCTAAATGCCATTAATGATCAAATTTTGGAATAGACCTAAGTGAATATTGTTGATCAATTTTATTTTTGAATATTGGTGATCTCAGATTTGAGATTGGTACTTATGATTTTGTAAAAGGATATTGGTGTGTCCAGTAGGTTCGTGCCTACAATTTTGTAAAAGGATATTGGTATCTCCTATATGTTGGTGCCTATGTACTTGTATAAGGGGATTGGTGTCTCCTATGTATTGGTGCCCACAAATTTTTATTGAAGAAATATAAGCAATATTTTTCCATGGTTTTATCCTGAAAGGGTGTTTCCACGTAAATCCTTGTCTCTGGTGTGTGTGGAATTTTGTGAATTGATTATTATTGTAGTTGTTGTTTGGAATAAAAAGTTTTACCTTATACTGTTTACCCCCTATCAATATAAGCATGTGTTTCCTCTATTGGTAGCATAGCGGGTTCCTTCATCAAAGCCTAACCACTTTAAGGAAGATCTTATAAGAACACTCATGGCTATGGAGGTGAAAGAATATGCTTTTGTTGTTGAAAACTAGGAAAATGAGAAATATTTAGAAAATGAAGAGGAAGCCATAGTTGACATAGATAATGAACTTATTTTTGCTCTTGAAGAGGTGAAGAGGCTTAGAAAGAAAAAATCAAGATTGAAGATTCAAGTACAAGAGAATGATAAGACAAAGGCAAATCTTTCACAAGATCTCATTGAATTAAAAGTTAAAAATGAAGAGGTAAAGCGAATGGAAGAAGTTATGACTGAGCACTTAAAGGCAAAAAGGTTGGAATGTGAAAAACTAAAACATGAGTTTGTCTCTATGAGGAAGGAAGTGGAAAAAATTAATGATAAGATACAAAAGATATTAGGTTTGAGAAAATAAAAAAAGTATTGGATGATATTATCAAAGCACAAAGATCTTTGTTTATAAAGACTAGAATTGGTTTTGAATAAAGTCAAAAGAAACAAAAGGAGGAGTCAAACTCAAATGGAACAAAGGCATCGAATAAAATAATTAAAGAATAGCCTAAGACCAATGTTGATGTGTTGAAAAGTGAAAGCATCAATAAGGAAGAAAACAAAGCATCCTCATGGACCAAGGTCCACCACATAAACAAAAATGAGAGAACCATGCATCCATATCCTCCAAGGCAATCATAAAGGTTTCAATATTTATTCCATGGTTATTGTTTTTCATGTAACAAATTTGGTCATAAAGATGTAAATTGCAGGGTTCATTCTAAGAATGATTTTGGCTTCACCAAGAGGAATTTCAATTCGTTTGCACCTCTCATGGAATACAATATCATTTGTTACAAATGTAATAATTTTTTGCATAAAACTAAATGGTGTATAAGTAGGATGGTGAAAAGGATATGTCCTCCAATGTTCCTTGAAATTCCAAAATCAAGTAAGAAGGAGGATGTTGAAAAGGATATGTCTTCCAATGTTTGGAAAAAGAAAATCAAACAAGAAAATGATAAATCTATATTGGTACAAATATATTTTCATGTGCAAAATTAAGGAAATCAGTGGTACATTGATAGTGGTTATTCAATCCATATGATAGGTGATAAAAGCAAATTTATCTCTCTCAAATAAATAAATGGAGGTACAGTGAAATTTGGTGATAATGCTTCTACCAAAATTGTCGAAAAAGAAACCTTGAGCCTGTATAATGGAATATCAAGGACAAAGAATGTGTTATATGTTTAAGGGTTGAAGCACAACCTTATAAGTGTAATACAACTATGTGTTAAAGGGTATACACTCACATTTTACCCAAATGGATATGAGATGAGGAAATTCAAGATAAGAAAAATTATTGTAGATGCTTGTAGAAATACAAACAATTTCTACATGTTGAGTTAAATTAAGGGAGGAAAATTCTTTTTATCACAAGAGGATGAGAGATGATTATGACACAAGAGAATGGGCCACCTGAAATTTGACAACATAGTGAAAATAAGAAACAAAAAGGTAGTAAGAGATTTTCCCAAGATAGCCAAACCCCCAAGCATGGTTTGTGCATAGTGCCAGCATGGGAAGAAAACAAGATCAAGTTTTAGATAAAATGAATTCTCTTCATCCAAGTATTTAGAGCTAATTCACATCGATCTATGCAACCCTACAAGGACAAAGATATTACAAGGTGAGAATTATTTATTGTTGTTTATTGATGATTATTCTAGAATGACTTGGAAAAATTAGAAGCCTTTGAAAGGTTCAAAGAATTTAAGGTACTTGTAGAAAATAAAATAGGTAAAAATATCAAGCATCTAAGATCAGACAGAGGAGGTGAATTCACTTCAAATGAATTTGTATAATTCTATGAACAACATGGAATAAAAATATAATAATCAATAGCAAGAACTCCACAAAAAAATGGAATAGTTGAAAGGAAGAACAAAACTTTTCAAAGCATGTCAAGGGCTATGCTAAATGGGTCTAAGATTTTTGATGCTCTTTGGAGATAGGTGATCCATACAACTATTTATATCATAAATAGATCTCAAATAAGAGTAAATCACCACAAAAATTTGTATGAGCTTTGGAAGGGAAGACCAGCTACTATGAAGTATTTTAGAATCTTTGGAAGCAAATGCTACATTAGATGAGATGAAAAATATTTGGGCAAGTTTGATTCTAGGTGTGATGAGGGTATATTCCTTGGATACTCTTAAAATATCAAAGCCTATATGTGCTACAATGAAAGATCGCATTAAATTGTGGAAAACGCAAATGTAAGAGTTGATGAAGAAATATATCTAAGAGAACCATCCCAAGAGATTGTGTATCAAGAAGGAGAATGTTGTGAATATGAAGAAACTAAAGAAATTGAGAATCAAAGGACACCCTCAAGAAAACCCCCCAAAAAACCATTCAAGGCACCATCTAAAACACCATCCATATATGTGTAAAAGAACCATCCATAAGATCTAATTATTGGGAATATAGATGAGAGACAAACAAGGAGGAAAGTAATAGGTACAAGTGAACATGCCAACTTATTTTTACTGTCTAAAGTTGAGACAAACAATTTCAATGAATAAAGTAAATATAAATAAAATTAAGGCAATGGAAGAAGAGTTAGATCAAATAGAGAAGAGTAAAACTTGGGAAATTTTACCATGTCCAAAAGACAATAACGTAATCGATACCAAATGGATCTACAAAAACAAGTTGAATGAAGATGGTCAAGATTTCAAAAATAAAGCAAGACTTGTGTGAAAAGTCTATGCACAAGTTGAGGAAATTTATTTTGAAGAGACATTTTCTCCTATTGCTCATATTGAGTCCATAAGAATATTCCTGGTATTTTCAAGTTTCAAAAAATTCAGAGGGTACAAATGGATGTAAAATCAGAATTTCTTAATGGTTACGTAGAGGAAGAGGTCTAAATTGAGCAACCATATGGTTTTAGCCTGATAGAAAAGCCATACTATATATGCAAATTGAATACGGCTCTTTATGGACTAAAGCAAGCCCCTAGGGCTTGGTACTCAAGGTTGGATAAATACCTCCAAGAACAAGGTTTCAAAAAATGTATAGCCTATAGCAACCTGTACATCAAGAATAGAGGAAATGACTAGTTAATCGTAGTGGTCTATGTGGATGACATAAGTTTTAGATGCAGTAATAGCAAGATGTATTAGGAGTTTACAAAATATATGCAAAGTGAATTTTATATGTCAATTATTTGTGAGCTATCCTTATTTCTTGGTTTGTAAATCTCATAGTCATATAAAGGTATATTTCTCTCTCAAACCAAGTATGTAAAAGAAATGTTGAAAAAAAATAGGATGGAGTATTGCAATCCTATAAGTATGCCCATGATTACATGATGTAAGTTAAGTAAATATGATGAGTCTCTTGAGGCTAATAAAACTTTGTATATATCCATGATTGGAAGTTTATTGTATGTCACAACTATAAAACTAGATTTAATGCAGACAATCGGATTGGTGATAAGATTTCAAGCTGCACTAAAGGAAACACATGTACATGCAGTAAAAAGAATCTTCAAGTATTTGAAAGAAACTATGGATTTTGGACTATGGTATCCCAAATGGGATAATTGCACTCTCATTGCATATACAGATGTGGATTGGGTAGACAATGTGGATGATAACAAAAGCACAAGTGGAGGAGTATTTATATTGGTGACTATTTGGTATCTTGGCTAAGTAAGAAACAATAATTAGTGTCTTTGTCCACTGCAGAGGCATAGTACATTGCAATAGCTTCTTTTTGCACACAGGTTTTATGGATGAAACAAACCTTAAGTGATTTAAAAGTAGAGCATGATCATCATATCTTGATACTTTGTGATAATACAAGTTCCATCAATATTTCAAAGAATCTGATGATGCATTCAAGGACCAAGCACATTCTAATCATGTATCACTTTTTGTGAGAGCAAGTTACTGATCAAAAAGACAAGTTGGAATATATTGCTACAAAGGAATAGAATACTAACATCTTTACCAATCTACTTCCAAAGGAAACATTTGAGTATCTCAGAAGTAAGTTGGGAGTAGTTTAACTACCATCTCTTATTTGATGTCTTAGTTAGGTAGGTAGTAAGGGGGCATTGTCAAGTGTCTTATCCTTTAGCCCCGAGAAGCCTTTTCCATTGATGTCAAAGGGGGAGAATTTTAGTAAGAGTGAGAATCTTATCAAAGGGAGTAGTTTGTGATTCTATTGCAGTAAAGGACAATTTCTTTGTAGGGTTGCCATCAATGACAAATGGGGAGATCATTAGAATAATTGAGTTGTCATTGGTGTCAAAGGAAAACTTGGTTTCTGGAAAACCAAGGTGTCCATGGGAAAATTATTCAAGGTAAGGATGATTTAATTATAAGCTTGTTTATGAGTTGTGAAATATGAAAGGGTTTAGTTGATTTTTAAATATTTGAATATTTAAATCCACCCAAAGTTTAAATATTTAAATATTATATATTATAAAGTTAACATTTCAATATTAATGTTATGCATGAATGGACCGACCTTGCGTGCCAAAGACAAAAAGGGAAAGATAACATTATGTGTGAATGGGCTGAACTTAGGGGCCAAAGACAAAAAATGAAAGATTACATATAATTATAAAGTGGAAATTCATTTAAAAAATGCAATTCAATTAGATATCTTCAAAAAAGGAGGTTCATAAAATACATAGTGGTAGCGATAAGACTCAGATACCCATGAAATTGAAGGAAAAAACACAATTTCTATGAGCACATAGTTGTTTATTACTAGTGCAATGGTGGTTCATAGAGGAGATTTAGCTATCCGGTAAGAAACATAGAAGCGAGAGGAGTTGTACTTAGAATCGATGATCGAGATTTTGAAAATTTTACACATAGAATAGAAATGAATCAAAGGCATTGGTTACCAACCCATGTGGAAGATTCACAAAGGAGAAGGCATCTATTAGAAGATAGAATCCACCATTTAAAAAAGAAATATACACGAACAAGTCTAGAACAAGTTGTGATGATGAGTGTTTGAAGTTCTAAAGCAATTGTTGGTGTGACTATTACATCATAACAGAGTTATTTTACCTGTATCGATAAAAGAGGAAGCATTTAAAACCCCCCATGCACAGTGACTAGCAAATGGACTAATAGTAGCAAGAAATATTCAAATATGGTGAACCCCAAAATAATGTAGGATATTTGTGGTAGTGTGAGATTAAAGTTAGAAATTTTTGATGTAGGGAAAAATAGAATTGGAGCACTCAAGAATAGTAGTCCTTTGAGTAGGATATATGGATGGTTCATAGTGTAGGTTGATATTGAAAAACCATAGTTCAGATAAGCATTTCATACAAAAAAATCTAGAAACACTAACATGGATAGTGTGTGGGAAGTGTTGTAGTGGAACTGTTGAACCTTTAACGATAGAGCTATGGTGGATTGATCTTGAAGAGTATAGGCTAGAAGTCATACCGGGATGACTGGGTTCATGATTCATAGTTGAAATAATAGGTATGCACACATATAAGATAACTTCGAAAGAAATATGTGTCTAACAATACAATAGTTCAATGTGGAAGCCCTTTGATGAATAATGATCATGACAGTATCATGCATGGAAAACCATGGTACAAAATCCAGTGGAAGCCCTCGTACATAGAGATCATGGAACAATACGGCAGGATTAGCAATGTGGAAGGTATAGGGTAGTATACACTATTTGACTTGGGTGCAGGGTGCGTAGGTAGAAGATAGTTGCAGGGACAACATAATAGGGAGATTGGTTGTGGAAACCCTAACCCGAGTTAGTGAGACAAACTATAGCATGTATTGGGTGGTTGGAATTTATTTGATCCCATTTAAAATAACATGTAGTCCTTTATTGTAGTCATAGTGACATCCAACAAATGAGGATCCTGTAATTATATTGAAATTTTACATCTTTTTAGATGTATTTTGGAAAGAACTAGACTTATAATGGAGTTTTGCATCTATCTATTTTATGTTAAAAATGTGATAGAATTATGTGCAGTCTTGTATGTTTTTAAAGACTAAAATTGTGAACAGAATTGAATGCCAATAATGATCAAATTTTGGAGAAGACCTGAGTGAACATTGTTGACCAGTTTTATTTTTGAAGATTGGTGCTTTCATATTTGAGGTTGGTGCCTACGATTTTGTAGGAGATTGGTGTCTCCAATAGATTGGTATCTACGAATTTGTAAAAGGAGATTGATATATCCCATAGGTTGGTTCCTACATAGTTGTATAAGGTGTTGGTGTCTCCTATGGGTTGATGCCCATGAATTTTTATTGAAGAAATATAAGCAATATTTTTCCATGGTTTTCTCTTGAAATGGTGTTTCCACATAAATTCTTATCTTTGGTGTGTGTGGAATTTTATGCATTGATTATTATTTCATTCATATTATTGCAGTTGTTGTTTGGAAGGAAAAGTTTTATCTTATACTATTCACCCCCATCGTAGTATAAACATGTGTTTCCTCAATTAGGTCTCCAGGTAGCATTAAAACTAGAAATTAAAACCCTAACAATATATAGTGATTCAAAATTGGTGATTAACCAAGTCAAAAAATCTTATCAAACTAAATATGACAATCTAAATCTTAACAAATACATCATAGATAAATTAACAGTTTTTTTTGAGAAAATCAATATAGAAGCTATTATATGATCTAGTAATTACCATGTTAATGCTATATCAACAACAACATCACTCACCCCTTGGAGCTAGAGTATGAGGAATCCTCCATTATCATTTAATCAATAAATGGACCTTCAAAATTAAAATCCTACTTACAATCTCTAAATATCTACACCATCCTTTTTTTTTTAAAGCGAAAAACCCCTTGCGGGGCCACCTTGTTCTAAGAGACCACGAACAGGGGGTTCTACACCATCAAAGTCACTCGGGGTCGAACCCAGTCCTGCCCACACCAACATTATCAATTGGATTTTGGGTACCTAATTTAGATTTTTGGTAGGGTGGAGATTCGAACCTGGGACCTCCCTTGGAGGATTGCCCTCTCCTCTCCAACTCACCTACAACACCTGGGTAAATATCTACACCATCTAATCAAATTCACCATAAGAGATATGGTGTCAAGATATTATTAAGTTCCTCAATAAGGGAATATTACTTGAAGGATTCAATTACCATAAATATAGATACTTTAGACTAAAATATTGAAAATATGTCATTTTTGGAGATATTTTATATCAATGGTATTTTTAGGTCATATTTCTTAGATGCATAAGTGTAGAATAAGCCCAAAAATTATCAAATAAGCTCATGACGAATCATTTGAAAGACATTTTAGTGGGTTATCAATAGCTAGAAAAATCTGTAGGATGGGTTACTATTGGTCATACATGGAGAAAAACACCTACAACTATGTTAGAAGATGTGAAAAATATCAGTGACATGATAACCTTGTCCATAATACTCAAGAATTACAACCAAATACATCACCTTGGTCTTTCTCGACTTGGGGAATAAACATTATAGGTAGAATCAACCCTCAATATTTAGATTTTCATAAATTCATTATCATTGCCACTGAATATTTCACCAAATGGGTCAATTACTTACCTTTATCCTTTGCAACAAGGATTCAAGTTTCCAATTTCATCACCAACCAAATCATCAATCATTATGAGATCCCTTCCATCCTGATTATAAATAGTGGGTCACCATTCAAAAACAAGAAAGTCACCAAAACCTGTGCAAAATATAAAATTTAGCAAAAATGATCAACACCATATTATCCTCAAGGAAAAGACCAAGCATAATCTTCCAACAAGACATTAGTCAAAATCCTTAAGAAAATAGTTCACAAAAATTTCTAAGATTGCAAATTTATGCCTCATTATGGGCATATTGTACTTGCATACAAATTTCTACAACAACAACACCTTATGCTTTAGATTATGGCATGAAAGTGGTTTTTGGTTTTCGATCGGAGATGAGTATTTCCTAGGCCATTTATAATTATTGGAGCTTCTAGAATAAAATGCATTAATATCTTAGAACATATAAGGACCTACCATAACAAACTTTGGCATACCTATCACAAGAAAGTATGTCCTATATCCTTCAATATTAGAGACCTAGTCCTCAAATAAAACCAAAAGAATACCAATGCCAAATATGAAATCAAAGGAAAATTTGAGCTCAATTGGCTAGGTCCTTTCACCATCATTTACAAAATTAGCTCTAAAGCCTATCATCTAGACACAGGATATTTAAAAAAATATAAAGAACCAATAAACATAATGCTCCTTAATAGGTATTATTCCTGAACACTAAATGCATTTCTTGCTCATATGGTTGATTGCATAATAGTTTAAAAAATCATGCAACCAAAAACTTCACCTTGTTTGCATGATTTCTTGATTTTATTGATCATACCATAGAGTCAAGAGGATTTGTGGTGATGAAAATAACAATCCCACCTAATATAATAACCACTTCCATTGAAAAGGAAGTTGAAGTGCAAGAGGGATAGGACAGAGCTAGTTGGAAACCACCCCCAGAAGGTTGGATTAAAATTAATACGAATGGAGCTGCAAAAGGCAATCCGGGCAGAGCTAGAATTGGAGTGGTTTGCCAGAATCATGTTGGAACATCGCTCTATTGGGAACTGCAAGGCTTGGGAAGAGCCACAAACAATGAAGTAGAAGCCTTAGCTATCAAATCAGCTTCTATTTGGGTAGTAAAACAAGGCCATAGGAGGATAATACTAGAATAAGATTCTCAAATAATGGTTGGAGCTCTAGATTGCATGAGGAACTTTGCTTTGAAAACATGGAGGCTGAGGATTCTTGTCACTCAAATTAAGGAATTATAGATGGAATTAGATGATGTGATTCCAGTTTATGTGAGGAGAGATCTAAATAAAGTGGCAGACTTCCTGGCTAAGATGGGTGTTGAGAAGGAGGTAGGGGTTCAGTGGCACAGTGACATGGCTATTGAGGATGAAGTGATTAGGAAGGGTGTTGAAAGGGTAGCAGACCGAGATAGCCTGAACACAGCAGGAAGGTGTCACGATTTTGTGACAACTTGCAACGTCACGGCCAGCTGAGAAGAAGTGTCATGATTTCGCGACATGTTACTTCGATGAGGCCAAAGGAGAAAAGGTGTTGTGATTTCACGATATGTTGCTTCGTCACAGCCAAAGGAGAAAAAGTGTCACTATATCATTACATGTTGCATCATCATGACCAAAAGAGCAAAAGTGTCACGATATCATGACATGTTGCATGGCTAGTAAAGAAAAAGTGTCATGATATCGTGACATGTTGCATTTTCATGGCCAAGAGAAAAAATGTGTCACGATATCATGACATGTTGCATTTTCATGGACAAATGAGAAAAGGTGTTGCGATATCATGACATGTTGCATTTTCATGGCCAAAGGAGAAAAGGTGTCGCGATATTGCGACATGTTGCATTTTTGCGGCCAAAGGAGAAAAGGTGTCGCGATATCGCGACATGTTGCATTTTTGTGGCCAAAGGAGAAAAGGTGTCGCGATATCGTGACATGTTGCATTTTTGTGGCCAAAGGAGAAAAGGTGTCGTGATATCGCGACATGTTGCATTTTCATGGCCAAAGGAGAAAAGGTGTCGCGATATCGCGACATGTTGCATTTTCACGGCCAAAGGAGAAAAGGTGTCACGATTTCACGACATGTTGCATTTTCGTGGCCAAAGGAGAAAATGTGTCGCAATATCTCAATATGTTGCATCGTCGCAGCTAAAGGAGAAAAAGTATCACAATTTCGTGACATGTTGCATCGTCGCAGCCAAAAGAGGAAGAGTGTCGCGATATCGTGACATGTTGCATCGTCATGGCCAAAAGAGAAAAAGTGTCACGATATCGTGACATGTTGCACCGTCGCGATCAAGAGAGAAAAAGTGTCATGATATTGAGACATGTTGCACTGTCATGGCCAAGAGAGAAAAAGTTTCACGATATTGTGACATGTTGGACCATCGCGGCCAAGAGAGAAAAAGTGTCACGATATTGCGACATGTTGCACTATTGCGGGAAAAGGAGAAAAATGTTGTGATATCGTGACATGTTGCAGCATTGCAGCCAAAGAGAAAAAGTGTCACGATATCACGACATGTTGCATCATCACGACCAAAAGAGAAAAAGTGTCACGATATCATGACATGTTGCTTCATCCCAACCAAAGGAGGAAAAAGTGTCGCGATATCACGACATGTTGCAACGTCGTAGCCAAAAGAGGAAAAGTGTCGCAATATCGCGACATGTTGCATTTTCGTGGCCAAAAGAGAAAAGTGTCATGATATCGCAACATGTTGCATTTTCACGGCCAAACGAGAAGAAGGAAAAAGTGTCGCGTCATCACGACAAGTTGCATCAATAGACCAAACCGATCCCCCTAGCAACATCTCACATTGTGCAAACATTGAATCTCAGATTCACCAACTCCCTTGTTAGCTAGGTTTTGGTTTAAGAGATTTGGCTCCAATGCAAATCTTCTTTTACTATTGTAATCTTGTGTTCTCTCTGTCTATGACTGGGAAAAGTCTCATCCCAACTTGTAATTGATCTTTGTTTTAATACAAGTTTTTTCAAAATTAAAAAAAAAAAAACAAAAAAAAAATAACCACTTCCATTGCATCCACATAGGAAACCTAATGTTGAGTGATCCCCCTAGTCCAATATTTTGCTTGTATTTTTTCTTTATCACACTTTCTTCTACCCCTCCTAATTTTTATCTATCATTATTCTTATCTTCTTATCCCTATTTTGTGTTAAGTTATTTATAATGCAATAATCTATGACCCCGATGACTTGGATTCACCCATTTCTTCTATCCCAATCATGAGACACCCAAATTTAGAAAAATTAATTACTCTTATTTTTCCTTTCTTCTATGCCTCCTCTTTCTTATCTATCATTTTCTTCTCTTCTTCTCTCTTGGGTTAAGTTATGTATGATGTGATCATCCATGACCTAACCTTACCCCTTTCTCTCATCCCAATGATATCATCATGCATGTCAACATCAATTTCAACAAATCATTCATTTTTCCAATTATTATTTAATAGGCCCTTTTGGGACATCGCTTCTTCTTCTGTCATGTACTATATTCTTATAATTATTTGTAGGTATGTTGTGTAGCGAATGAGGATTTTGGTCTCTTGGCATGACCTATAAAATTTATTATGACATCCACTCATCAAATTTATCAAACATAATTTGTTCAGTAGACCACTCAAGCTAAAAATCCCTATTGATCCAAGATATTGTAGGCCTACAATTATTTATAAGCCTTACTAGATAGTTTATCAATAGGGTTCTCTTTTTCACTTGATTCACCACATAAGCATACCATCAAACATAAATAATATTCTAATTTAAAGTTGCTTCTCTAATAAACCATTTGGGCTATAAGGCTATGTCAATCCAATATCTTGTAGGCTTACAATTTCTTGTAAGCTTTACTAGGAACTAGATTGATAGAGCTCTATTCCTTGCCTAGTTTATTAAATAAGCATGCAATAAAATACAAATAATATCATCCATGTGATAGCAAAATGTGGTTATAAGTACCCATTAAAACAATAAGGCAATATCTATCCTACATAATTTCTCATATGCCAATTAATGGATAGATAATTTCCTCCTTCATAATTAGCATGAAAAGTGACCTTCCTATCACAAAAATTCTAATTTTTCTTATATATCAGTGACACCCTTGATTTTTCATGTCCTATATTTCAAGTATATACAATTTTTGTATGTGCATTAGGAAAAGGACAGATTCATCTAGTGATGATCAGTGATATAATAAGTACCTTAGGATATCATCACCTCATCCTCAACTTATCACCAGACTTACAACATTCTTGAACTATCTTATATATATTTCCAAATAGAATCGAGTTTGTTGTTTCTGTATTTCATGTGTATAAAATTTTGTATATGTGTTAGACAATGAAATAAGAGTGACAAATCTACTTGTTGATATACTAGACAACTTGAGAAACAAATCATTCTATCTCAAATCCTTTTTTCCACCATCATTTTTCCCATTCATAGATCAATAGGTAAATTTTATAAATGTGACCCACATATTGTATGCCTATAATAATATATAAGCATGCCAAGCAACATATTGCCTCTTATAATTTTTTCCTATTGATCTATGAATTGAAAAAAATAACAATCAAACAATCAAGCTTCATCAATAAAATATCCTCACTCATTTGTAGGACCTAAGATTACATTGAGACTTAATGATCAATACTTTGTGTACCCATAATAATTTATAAATGTGCCAAGTAGTAGATCTTTAAATCTCTATGTTTCTTAAAAGTTTGCAAATCAGCATGGGAACATTTTTCTTGTATTTACAACAAATTTCTAGACTATGCACCATGCTAACACATGGACCTTAAATAAAAGATGATTTATTTTACCCATGTTTTATGCATATACAATTCTCTATGCATATGTTAGGTAAATGTGAAGGGTCTTAAATTTCCTTGGATGTCCATGTGATAGCATTGTTCCAACCTACAAATTTATTTTTATATTTTTTTTGAATATTTTCTCAAACAATTAAATCCTCATATCTTCATACAAAAAGTCTAATATCTCTATATCAATGGGGGAATTGAATCCTCATGATCAATTCCTTATGAGTTTAAAAATATTTGCATACATGTTAGGCAATGATTTCCAAGTTTCAAACCTCTTGATGATATATTGAACAATTTAGGACATCATAATTATTCTCTCACAAAGTCTCAAATATTTCCATATATTAGACATGGCTTTAGGTACCAAGTTCATTCCTTATGTATTTATAAATATTTACATGTTTATTAGGCAAGGGACCTATGGACCCTAATGCCATATCTAATGCATCAAAATATTCAAGAAATCATCATCAAGCAATCATAAAATCTTCCATATCTATGACTAGAAGCACAACCCAAAGTATCCTTCAAGTAGATTTGCATATCATATTCACTCATGTTGCATACTTATGATTACGTTATGGATATGATTCTCGATAAAGTATGATTTTATAAAGTCACTTCCATTGGCACCTTTGGCAATGCTCTTCTCACACAAATATTAATTATCTTCATATATCAAATGTGGTGATGGGTCTTAATTCCAATTACTCATTTACATGTAAATTATCTATGTTAGGTAACAAACTTATAGACCCTTTTTACCCTATCTCATATGTCAAGAAACCTATGATACTATGACTATGTCAGACTCATCAACACACTTCTCTTAATTAATCATGATATTTTAATTGGGGGTAACTTCCTCCTAAAATCAAGACCTCTCTCAAACACAACTTCAAGAAATAGTTTACCTCTACAACTATACATATCCATGCATTTTCCTTCTACTTAGGGGTACCTACTAGGGTAAGCATACACAATTATTTCCCTCGCATGTATTTGCTTAGTAAAATATTTTGGATTTGCCTCTCAAAGCATGCATAAAATACTTTGGGTATGCATCTCAATACATGTATAAAATTATTTGGATAAACCTCTCAAAGGATGCATAAACTTCTTTAGGTATGACTCTAAAAGCATGCAAAACATTCGTTGCATATGCCTCTTAAAACGAGCATATAATACTCTGGATAATCCTCTCAAAGTATGCATAAAATCCTTTAGGGATGCCTCTCAAAGCATGCATAAAATACTTTTGTTATACCTCTCAAAGCATACATAAATCCTTTGAGTATACCTCTCAAAGCATACAAAAAATCATTTGGTTACACCTCTCAAAGCATGCATATAATCCTTTGGGTATGCCTCTCAAAGCATGTATAAAATCCTTAGGGTATGCCTCTCAAAGAATGCATAATATCCTCCAAGTATGCTCTTTAAACCATTTAAAAAATCCTTTTGTATGCTCTCAAAGCGTGCATAAGATTCTTTAGGTATTCCTCCCAAAGCATGCTTTACTAACTATCACTAACTACTAACTTTACTAATAACAATACATATATCTTGTACATATTACAAGTACTCCATCATGTCTTAAGTGCTTGTCTTTTATGTGAAATTCTAGACCACCATTTAAATGTGATGATATTATAATTCCATTTCCTCCAGCACTTATCCATTATCATCACTCTAAGGCCATAGCTCAAGAATAGAATCTCAAACATCTATAAGCATTTGTTCCCACAAGTGTTCTCTAGGATCAAAGGATGATACTTGGATTAGGATCGTAGTGAGTGCTTATATTTTATTAGGTATAGAGACCACCACTTATATAAATAGATGTATTTGAGTGCTTGTCTATTTTTAGACTCTTTGGTCACCACTTAACAAAATAATTCTAGTCTTTTAGCATTTATCTATTATTGATTCTTATGCCTCTGCTAAAGGGATGCAAATTGAAAGCATGAGATTCCGAAAGAAAAATAGTATTAAGATGTAATGAAAAGCAACCAAACATATGTAATCGAATCAACCAAACATAAAGGAGAAAAGCAGGAGCACAACCCTTTTATATTAATTCCATTCGGTTACAATACATCTCCTCCCTTTTTAGGGGCTAGGAGTGCTAATCTGTCTTGGTTACAGTCATGATCGATACTTCTTCTATCCACATGCCCACATGCAAAGTGGGCGGGCCAACGTATTGCCGCCGCTGGTGTTAATGGATCTTTGCTTGCTGCTGCTTATCCTGCATTCAGCTGCTTATCCTGCGTTCAGAGAAACAGTAAACTATTTAGTAGCACCTGTGTTAAAGTGAAACAAGAGTATAAAGGCTGCTGCCAATAAAACAGTCACTGTTACCTGCAGGTCAGTGAAGAACCAAAATCGACTAAAACACGATGCTATTTGCCAGTAAAATGTCTTCTAGAATATATATATGAACACTGTTAATTGCAAGATAGATTCGAACGTACAACATAGTGCAAGATATATTCTACGTAAAGCGTGAGTTATTTCGACAGCATAAGGCGTAAGGTAAGATGAGCACGTGATATCGGAATATATTGAACTGAACTACGAGCAACGTCTTATGAATTTGAAAAATGTCTAAACATCAGAGAACACAATATGACAGAATAAAATTAAATTAAAACTATGAACGTACGTGGGGTGCCCAAGCGGGCCGCCCCGTTAAATTTTGACTTTGACGCCAATCCACTAGGAATTGGCCCAAAATCCAAGGTAATGTGTTGTCGGAAAATTGGTAGTTTACTGTGTCCAATATCGGGTATGAAGGTCAGATTTACGCTTCTAAAAAACCACCCACCAACCTCTCTTTCGCAAGAGATTCTGGATGTAAAGAAAGCGAAATCCAAACTGATGCAATCGGGTCTCCAAATGAACAGCACTTCGTTGTGTTCACCAAATGCTTGTTCGCCCTTCTGCTGAGCGGGAAAGTCCACCGTTTTATAGACCCACGGGGTCTCTTTGAAAATGGTATGCAGTGATGCCACGTGGCGGCCATGCCTTCCTGGGAGGTAGGAAAGTCCTCCGCGACTTGGGCTGCCATGACTGCCCCTGTGATAGTCTTCCAACGGCCAGCCTACCCACCTACGCGCGCATGCAAGGCAGGAGCCATAAATGACTGTCTTCGGCTGCCACTTGTCTTACGTCGGCCTTGAATCGCTTTAATGCTGCCTCTGATTGGCGGAATGCCTGCCCTCGAATGTCGAAATGTCACCTTGATGTCTGCTTTTGATTGGTCGACGCCTGCCTCTGATTGGTTATGGTACTGCCTTTGACGCCGAAGTGTCGCGATATCGCGACACTTCGGCCGGGTCTTGGCTTTGGGGCTGAAGTGTCGCGTATCGGCGGGGCGGCGCCGGGGAGTGTCATGATATCGCGACACTTCGGCCGGTCTTGGCTTTGGGGCCGAAGTGTCGCGATATCGCGACACTTCGGCCGGTCTTGGCTTTGGGCCGAAGTGTCGCGATATCGCGACACTTCGGCCCGGCCTTGGCTTTGGGCCCGAAGTGTCGCGATATCGTGACACTTCGGCCCGGCCTTGGCTTTGGGCCCGAAGTGTCGCGATATCGTGACACTTCGGCCCGGTCTTGGCTTTGGGCCGAAGTGTCACGATATCGCGACACTGCGGGGGGGGAGTGTCGCGATATCGTGCTCGGGGTGGGGGGTCGCGATATCATGACACTTCGGCCGGTCTTGGCTTTGGGGCCGAAGTGTCGCGATATCGCGACACTTCGACCGGGCTTGGCTTTGGGCCCGAAGTGTCGCGATATCGTGACACTTCGGCCCGGCCTTGGCTTTGGGCCCGAAGTGTCACGATATCGCGACACTTCGGCCCGGTCTTGGCTTTGGGCCCGAAGTGTCACGATATCGCGACACTTCGGCCCGGTCTTGGCTTTGGGCCCGAAGTGTCGCGATATCGCGACACTTCGGCCCGGTCTTGGCTTTGGGGCCGAAGTGTCGCGATATCGCGACACTTCGGCCGGGCCTTGGCTTTGGGCCCGAAGTGTCGCGATATCGCGACACTTCGGCCCGGTCTTGGCTTTGGGGCCGAAGTGTCGCGATATCGCGACACTTCGGCCCGGTCTTGGCTTTGGGCCCGAAGTGTCACGATATCACGACACTTCGGCCCGGTCTTGGCTTTAGGGCGGATATCGTGACACTTCGATCGGGCCTTGTTTTGATTAGGCTTGCTTTGGATTTAAGGCTTGCTCTGGATTTAAGGCTTGCTAAAACGACCAACTTTGCTCTGCTCACTTTTCGACCTTCTAAACTGCTGTGTGAGTGGCTAGGACCACTGTTTGACCTCTAAGGGCTGCCCTGAAAGCTGTGTATGTCAATGCGATCAGTGTTTGTAGTCACTTAATCGGATTGGTGTTGTTTTGGTGTCTACAGATGCCCCTTTTTGGGAAGCGCTGCGGGTGACGCAGTGCTGAGCAAAAATAGATGACCAAAGCACTAATGATTAGGGTTTCTTGGTAACCTAACCAACTTTTGATGCCCCAAGTATGGAAAGGGCATGCATTCTTGAATCCTTGCTTCTGACGAGCTAAGGAATTTGATTTCAAGTGTTAACCTATTTTGGTGAGGTGTGACTTGAGCTTGGACATTGATCAGTCATGATTAGGCAAAGGGCGTAACCTTTTGTCCACAGGGGGAACCTTGTGTTCATGCTTCGGGAATGCCAAGTGTTTGATCAATTTAATGATTGCTGTTTTACTGCCCCAAGCAGGAGCGTGATTGTCTTTGTCAATGATTCTTTGAATGCATGTCATTGCTTTGATTGGGTGTGTGCTTGTTGATTGGTGACTAAGTGTGACTACCCCCTCAAGCGACGAATCGATGAGGGAATGACCTTCGTGAGAAAAGCGACGAGTCGCTTGACCCAAGATGACTTGTGCAAGGGTGCCTTTAGATGTTTTACCGTTTAAGCACGTGCAATTTCCCGACATTTGGACCTATTTTTGGTGGGTGTTAACCCTTTTGGTGATGCCATAATGAGGTGAAATCATCAAAAACCCGTCTTCCCGTGGAGCGGTCCAGCTATGGTAGCCTTCTTGGGGAAGTGGGAGAGTGATAATTTAAGCCCCGACATCGATTTTTTATGCCAAGAGGTTAAGTGCAAGAGCACTTGTGTCCGGCAATGCTTATTGCTTATGTTTTTGTGTTGCATTTTTGTGATGTTTTTGTTGCTTTGATTTTCTTTCTTTGTGTATATGTCATGATATTATGGTATGCATAATGATTGATGTTAATGGATGCATGCTACTTTATATTGATGGATGCATATGGTATGATAAATGTGATTGTTGTATGTTGATTTATTTTGATGGATGCATATGTTGTGATAAATGCAAATGTATGTGATATGCAGAAATGAAATGGATGGAGGACTTTGTGGTGTTTGGCTATGGCACCATAGACTGTTTAGAACTCTATTATTTTGTCTTTTAGGCGATTGCTGTGATGCATGACTTTGTATGTATACATGTGGTTTTTCTTTTTTTGTATTTTATGGTATTGTAAGGATAAAAAATAGCGTAGTTGGTTTAGAAATGTAGCTAAGGTTTTCTGAGACTCAGACGGTTTTAACTTACTAGCCATGACTGTACTTTATCTTACAAGACTTTTGAACAAGGTATGAATCGTACTTGTTTTTGACCAAGTTATTTCACATCCCTGTGTGTGCAATTGAGTTCATTTATGTGGTATTTGTTAACATACACCACAAGGGAGGAAAACCTCTAAAACCGAACCTCGTAAAGAAGCTACCATAATTAGCTCCACTAACCCCTTTGTTGTATTTAGTTAGTGAATTAATCTACAGTCCTAATTCCATGATACCATCAAGCTAGCCCCTCCTTCTATGCAAACATTGGTCCCAACACACGCAAATAGAAATGTTATAGACATATCGTCATGCGGGTAGGATACCACCATTGCCAGATAGGCTATCAACCAAACTTGTAATGAGGATCACCTAGATGGTTTTTCGAATGCTGAGAATTCCAGGGATTCAAGTTCAGGATATTTGTTGGCTAAATGCTTTAGAGAGTTGCTCGTCTATATAGTGATGAAAATCACTATTTATTTTCTATTAATTCTTTTTGAGCAAGGATTTTGAATAGTGGTGATAACCACTGTTATTTGATTTTGTGTTTTGAGTATTGTGAATTTGGCTTTGATCCTCGTGGCCTTGGGGATGACTATCCATCCTGGTTAGGGGCAGATAGTACGAATCCTTACGACGTTGGGGACCAAGGGGATGATGGAGATTATGGAGTAAAGGCATTGATCTTGTTAGGCCTTGGGGATGACTACCCATCCCGGTTAGGGGCGGATAGTACGAATCCTTACAACTTGGAGACCAAAGGTGAATGGAAAGTGTTAGGATGATGATTTGTTGGAATTTTGTTTGTGAATGGTGTTGATCCCTTTAGGTTTTGGGGATGACTACCCATCCTTGGCAGGGACGTGTAGTACAAATCCTTACAACTTTGGGAATCAACTATGATTGGGATTTGGTAGTGGTGAAAACCACTATATATGGAGGTGAATGGATAGAAAAGAGCTTGTCCTTTTGTGAATTCTCAGCATTCTGGAACCATTCGCATGGGGGGATGAGCAAGATAACCGTTTCGCTTATGGTGACCTGGATTACTGCACAGGTTTCATCTTTCGTTCACACAACTTGGGAATTTTTATGTGTTTTAATTTGTGTTGGGATGTTACGTAACAAGGTGTATTTCAAGTGTAACTCTACCTTCATAAAATCTGTTTGACTTGATACATTACATGGCTAAAGAGCAAAATGATGACTGAATCACGAAAAACTCTTGATACATTAAAAGACCACTGACTCTAATATGGTAAAAGCAATGCATGGTGTTTTTGTTGTTTTTGTAACATGGAACAGTGTGGAACAAGATGGACTAGTAGAACCATGACAGCCTATGGTGCCTTTGACCTACACGACCACAAATATGCAATGTATGGATGCAATGCTTTAATGCATCTATGTATTTTTGTATTTTTGATGGATTGATTTTTGTGAATATGAAGATGAAGTGCGAGAAGAACTCTCTATTGATGAATTTGAGTATGCCTAGAAATGAGATGCAAATTTTTGTTGTTTTTGATGATTTTTGGTGTTTTTGAATTTTCTTGATTTTTGACCAAGCGATTGTGGAAATCCTTGGAGCATTTTGGGATTGACCAAGCGATTGCAAGAATCCTTGGAGCCTTTTTGGGATTGACCAAGCGATTACAAGAATCCTTGGAGCATTTTGGGATTGACCAAGCGATTTTTAGGAATCCTTGGAGCCTTTTTTTGGGATTTGACCAAGCGATTTTGACAATCCTTGGAGCATTTTGGGATTGACCAAGCGATTTTTAGGAATCCTTGGAGCCTTTTTTTTGGGATTTGACCAAGCGATTTTGACAATCCTTGGAGCATTTTGGGATTGACCAAGCGATTTTGACAATCCTTGGAGCATTTTTGGCTCTCTTAGATATGAAATGGTCGCAAATGACTGATATTCAAGGGTTCTGTTTCCTTGATACCGTCAAGAGAAGCTAGCCGGTACGTCCCGGGTCCTATTTTGCTATCAATGACATATGGACCTAACCAATTTGCCGCAAACTTGTCCCTTAGGTGGGATGGCAAACTGGAATTTTGCTGGTTTTCCTTCAAAACCAAATCGCCAACCCGAAAGTCCCTCAGGTGAACTTTCATGTTGTAAGCTTTCTTAAGTCGCTCTTGATAAATACGTAAATGCTCGAGAGCATTAACGCGTCGTTCGTCAAGCAACGTAAGCTGGTCTAACCGGGCCTGCCACGCAAAGTCATCGTCGATGAACTCCTGCATTGATATGCGTAGGGAAGGAATCTCCAACTCTAGAGGCATGACTACCTCGGAGCCGTACACAAGCAAAAATGGAGTGGCCCCAGTGGGTGTCCGAATGCTAGTGCGATAGGCCCATAGGGCAAGTGGGATTTGAATGTGCCAATCCTTATGACTGTCTACGACGGTCTTTTTAAGGATGGCAATTAGCATTTTGTTTGACGCTTCTACTTGCCCATTCGCTTGCGGATAATAGGGTGTTGAAAAGTCTGTGCTGAATCTTGTACTTTGTGGTCAAAGCACGCACGTCTTTGTTCTTGAAAGGCGTCCCATTATCCGAGACTATTTTGGATGGAATACCAAAATGACATATGATGTTATGCAAAATGAACTCCACAATGCGGGGTCCTGTCGTAGAGGTAAGCGGAATCGCTTCCACCCACTTGGTAAAATATTTTGTGGCCGTTATGATAAACGTGTGACGGCCTGACGACGTAGGGGAGATCTTTCCAATTAGATCGAAGCCCCACTACGAGAACGGCCAAGCAGACTGGACTGTCTGCAAGGCCTAAGAAGGTACGTGCATCAAATTGGCATGATGTTGACACTTCATGCACTTCTTGACATAGGTGCAACAATCTCGCTCTAAAGATGGCCAATAATAGCCCATGCGAAGAATGCGCTTTGCGATGGCCATACCACTAAAGTGGCCACCACATGTACCATCGTGCGCTTGGGCGACTGCCCAAGTGGACTCTTGCTGGTCCAAGCAACGAAGGAGGATTCCTTCATAGTTGCGATGATACAAAATGTCTCCTATCAAGACATACTTAGCCGCTTTCTGCTTGAGTGCTCGTTTTGCGGCATGGGTCAATCCAAGCGGGAGATTACCTAACTTGAGGTAGTCTCTGATGGGTAAATACCAGTCCTGTTGATCAAAAACCTCGAAAGTATGAACAACCAATCCCTCTTGAAGTTCATCCCTAGCAAACGTTGAATGGGATAGAACTTGTAAGAATAGCGTTGTGTTGCTATTAATGGGAGTAGGGGAGAACAAGGACCCCCAGTTGGCGCATTTCAGACGATCTCGGATTCGAGAGAACTTATCCGAGGATGGTTCAATCTGGATCATGTGGATTCCTGGCGTCAAGTCTGAGCTTGCACGCCCCATCATGGATTGCGATAAGGTTTTGACTTGAATGGTTGTCATATCACCGAAAAGGTCTTGCGGGATTAGTGACCCCAAAGAGGCCATTGTGTCCGCAAAATGATTCGATGATCGAGGGAGTGCCTCAATGTCATACCACTCAAGTTTTGCCAGGAATTTGTCCACGAGGGCTTTATAAGCCTGCAGGACTAGGCATTTGCATTGATATACCCCTTTGACTTGATTGACTATTAACAGCGAATCACCAAAGATGTTTAGTCTTTTGATGTTCATGGCGATTGTTGTCTGAAGACCTAGGAGCAAGGCTTCATACTCTGCATTATTGTTGGTGCACGGGAAGTTTAATTTAAATGACAGGGGCATTGGAGCACCCTACGGTGTGAAGAATACAATTCTCGTGCCACCACCTTGCTCACATTTAGAACCATCGAAGAATAGGGTTATGTCGGCCTGTGACTCAGGCTCATCAGAATCTGGTGATTCTGAGACATGGAAGACCCCATCATCGAGTAGTTCTATGACCAGAGGCTGATCGTCTTCAAGAGGAGCCTCTGCTAGTTGATCGGCTATGACTTGTCCTTTGATAGATTTTTGTCCAATAAACTCTATGTCAAATTCTGTCAACAACATGATCCATTTCGTCGTGCGACTACTATGATAAGTACGACTCATCATGTATCGCAATGGATTCTCCTTAGACACAACATACGTAGTGTTGTTGAGCATGTAGTGGCGTAGCTTTTTGGTAGCAAACACCATTGCCAAGCGTAGTTTCTCAACGTATGCATAGTTAAGTTCATAACCGACCGGGGTGCGGCTAAGATAGTAAGTAGCTCTGTTCCTTGTGAAGTTCATTCTTCCGGGCTAACATGGCGCCCAGTGCCACCTCGCATGGCCGAGATGTATAAGTAGAACGGCACTCCTGGTCTAGGTGGTGCCAATACTGGCGACGAAACCAGGTATTGTTTGATCTCGTCAAAGGTCGACTGGCACTCGTCATCCCAGTGAAATGTAACCCCCTTGTGCAATAATTTGTTCATGGGTCGGCACTTGTCAGATAATTGCACTATGAAACGTTTAATCGACGCGACCTTTCCCTGCAGACTTCTGAGCTGCTTGATTGTAGTTGGGGGAACCATTTCAAGGATTGCCTTGACTTTCTTTGGGTCCACCTCGATTCCTCGCTTTGAGACTATGAAACCCAAGAGTTTTCCAGATGTGACGCCAAATACGCACTTCTTGGGGTTTAGTCTAACTTTATGCTCCATGAGGCGATCGAGGATCTTGCTTAAGTCATCGATATGATTTGAGCGCAAGAGAGACTTGGCTAACAAATCATCCATGTAATCTTCCAAAGTTTTGTGCATGTAATCGTGGAAGATATATGTCATGGCACGTTGGTAGGTAGCACCAGAATTTTTAAGGCCAAAAGGCATGACCTTATAACAAAATGTCCCCCAAGGCGTTGTGAACGCCATTTTTAGTTGGTCTTCAGGATTGATACGAATTTGATTGTATCCTGAGAAACCATCCATTAGGGAGAGCATTTCGTGACCTGCTGTAGCGTCTACCAACGCGTCGATGCTCAGCAAGGGGAAATCATCCTTAGGACTCGCTTTGTTTAGATCTCAAAAATCGGTGCATATGCGAATCCTCCCGTCGGGCTTCTTGACGGGAACCATGTTGGACAGCCATGGCGGATAATCCATGCAGATGACAAACTATGCATCCAACAGCTTTTGCAATTCGTCTTTGACCATTAAGGCCACTGTTGGGTGCATCTTACGTAGTTTTTGCTTTACAGGCTTGATTGTCGGATCAAGCGTTAAATTATGCGTGACTAGTTACGGGTCTAGTCCTGGCATATCTTTGTACGACCATGCAAAAACCTCCTTCTTCTCTTTGAGAAGGGCAATGTAGTCGGCTTGCTCTTCGGGGGAAAGACTTACCCCTAGCTTGAGAATCTATGGATTCATTGGATCTGTGTCGATATCTACATCAGTCATTTCCTCGACTGACATGTGGGATCCGTCCTCCAACTGATGTGGAGTCGGGATCAAATGGATATCATTAGCTGAATTTAGATCTGCATTGGGAACCTCGGGTTCCTCTTCAGCCTAAAAAATATCTTGAGTTGTCCTTGGGGTAAAATGAGGCATTTCACCGAAAGGCCAGTACTCTAATGGTGATAAAGGTGAATTGACGCGATCCCAATCGATGGCATCTATGTCTAGATGCAATGACCATGCTGGATTGGCCGGATTGCGGATGGGTGCGGTCAAATCAATGGAGATCATGTGGATGGAATGAATTTGGTCTCCATTACCATGGGTGTGATAACTTGAATCTTCTAGATGCTCCCTATACTCTGGATCTGGCTCTAGGGGAACGGGCACGAACGGATCGGCCCTATGTGCGAATAGGAGGACAGGGTCTTCCCTCGGCACTATTGTCATGATAGGGTCTCGGGGTGGACGGTGCTCATCATGAATTTGGAGCCATGGATCCAACACTTGGTCCCACCCTACTGGGTCTACCCACCATTCATGCCCTAGCAGTATGCCCATCTGTCCCATTAGATCTTCATGAGTTAAAGGGTGATTATTCCATCATGCATGTCTGAGATAGACCATCTCAGTCTCATCTTCTGAATCACTTTCGGAGATCCAAAAATGTTCATTCTCTTCAACAACTATTACTTGCGACATTGAGGGTTCTCCTTGTTCCAGCAAGTTAATCTGGTCCCATTGCGGTTGTTCCACTCTTGGTGGAGGGACCTGATTCTCTTGACATGGTATTGACTCAACTGGAACCTCTAAGGGGAATAGCTTCAAAAAGATGTCCGAACACCGTTGATGTTCTCTTTGAGGATTAATGTCCGAACTTTCACCTCTCTCTAGCAAAGGAGAGGGATTACTACGTTGTTGCCAAGGGTGTTTGTTGACCATGGGAGGTAATCTCCCAATGTATATTCTGTATTTGGGTTGGCATAAAGATCCGGTGCCAATCCCCCCTTGTTGCCTATTTCTAGGCCTTGCATATTTTCTACCAAGATGTCTAAGGGCAGGGGGTGGTTGAACCCTACTCCTGACTTATCATATGGCATCTGATATCTTGGTTGGCAAAGGACACGCATCCCTTGCTCATATCTGCCTAGCTCGTATCCATGCCAATTGCATTGGCCGAGATATCTTAGAGCGAAGTCCGGGTTTGACAGATAGTTGATGTTTTCAACAAAAGGCTCTTCGTCTGCTTCCTTTTGCTTGCATGGTTCAAGACCATGATCAAGGCCCCCATACACAAAATTTGTCCGGTTGGGTGGGTGACCTAGAGGAACAACTGTTCCTATGGGAAGGCAAGGTCTCCCCATATCCTGTACTGATTCTACTGTAGGCGTTGCCACAACATTCTGCACTAAGTACTCCCCCAGGCCTGTACTGGCCATTTCAATAGTGATTGTTGATGCTTGGGAGGGAGGGAACGGGAGTCCTTCCTGAGTCCATTCCATGTTTGGTGGTTTAGGAATCTCAGCTTCCGTAGTGCTAGGTGTTTCCTCTGTTGATACCGTTGATATTGTGGGCAAACCCTCTTCTAGGGGCTGAGCCTCTTCCATGATTTGTTTTCCCTTGTCCTTCTGTTTAGCCATTACCGGCGGCGTTGGTAATGAAGGAGCAGATGATGAGGATTCACCTGGCTGGGATTTGGCTATTTTGGTCACCAGTGGTGCCTGCGGTATTGGACCCTGTTTAGATGGATTTAACTGGAAATCCAAATGCGTTGAGGGGAGGGTCGATTGAGGCATTAGTTGTACCGCATTGCAATACTTGAAGGGTTCTAAGTCCATCGGGACTACATGTATTTCTCCTTCAAAAGCATACTTTAAGCATTGGTGAGCGATCGAAGGGACACACTTCATGTCCCTGATCCAAGGCCGCCCTAGCAGTATATTGTAAGCCATCTCGCCTTCCAACACATGGCACAATGTTGGTATTGTCTTTTGTCCTACCTGGACAGGTAGAACAACTATGCCGACTGTCGAGCATATTGCATCATTGAAAGCTCGTAGTGTGTACGTGGAGGCTGTGATATGAGAGGCTGGCAGCTTTAAATGTTTTAAGGCTACAGTGGTAATGATGTTACTGGACGAGCCAGTATCTACCAGCACTCTCTTGTACGGGATCCCGTTGACCCGCGCGATAACGTGCAGGGGCGGATCTGCCGTGTCATTCGATATTGCTTTGACTTCATCCTCTCTAAAGGTAATGACCGGCTCCGTACATCGTTTCACATGTCCCACGAAGTTGTTGAAAGAATTTGCTTCGTGAGGCTGTAATTCGATGGCTTTTAAAATTTCCATAAGAGCTTCTCTATGAGGTGCTGACTGTTGAATAAGCTCGTAGATGGAAAGCCTAGCCGATGTGGTCCGCAAACTCTGCGTGAGTTTGGTCCGTATCGTGACCTCGGGTCTAGGCGGAGGTATCTGCACAGGGCATTGTTGAGGCTGCGACGTCGTTGGAACTTCCCTTGTAGCTACCTCGGGGGCAACTGCTGGGTACTTTTTGTTCCTGGTCACTATGCTAATCATTCCCACAAATCCTTGCATGGGAAGATTCTATCGCACCTCATTAATCTGGAGAGGTTTTGCCTGTGCCTCATGGGCAGGCAAAGGGTCCTTGAATACCCCCATTTGTTGATTATTTGGCGCTATGGGGTTGTCCACGACCAATGTTTTATTGTCGATTAAATCTTGGATTAATCCTTTGAATTTCCAGCATCCGTTTAAGTCATGTCCCCTTCTCCTATGGAATCTACAATACAATTCCTCTCTGTATCCCTTAGGCTTGGGAGCATTAGGGTCTATAGTTTGGATCTCTGGAAGGGTGACTAAATTTTCCGCTGACAAGCGGTCAAATAGGGAGTCCCTGGACTCCGTGTAAGGGGTGAATTGTCGCCTAGGGCGACGCTGCTGATTCTGCTCCTGTTTCTTATTATCTCTTTCATAACTAGGAGGCACTGCCTGGTAATTAGCCTTTTGGGGCTGCATTTCTTGCACAGGCTTGGGAGCATTTATCGCAACTTGGTTAACCGCAGTGGGTTGTGATTGCGTTGTCCCGGTCTTAGTGGTTTTGTTCCACTCTTTCTTTTTAGGCTTGGCGATTGCACCTTCGCCTATCTTAATCTCTTCTATAACTCTGGCTTGCGCCAAAGCTTCTTCTAAACTGTCATATTGCTACAGCAGCAATAGCCCAGAGATTGATTTTAAGCAACTCCGTGCAAACATCTGTGTGAGATCAGACATAGGGGGACGGTAGGGTAACTTAGAAAGCAAAGCCCTCCATCGATTCCCGTATGCTGCCATTGTTTCTTCCTCATATTGCTTGAGGCTGGCCAGATCACTCAGTGATGCCTTCTTCCTTGTGTTGAAGGCAAAGCGTTCAAGAAACGCATCTACTAATTGATCTAGGTTGTTTATGCTGTGTTTGGGTAATTGTGTGAACCAATCCGAGGCAGGGCCTACGAATGTGGTTATGAAAGTTCTAAGCAACAATGCATCATTATCTTGGATGCCGAAGCATTGACTTAGGAACCTTGTGACATGTTCTTGTGCATCCTCTTCACCTTTAAAGACTGCCAATTGAGGCAACTTGAAATGTTCGGGGTAAAGAGGTGTGGGCACTGAGGGGTGCACGGGGTGACTGCGGAGTTGACGTAATGTGGGCTTTTGATGCCCAGAAGCTTTTGTCTCCACAGACTCCAAACGCTCTAATAGCGCTTTGTATGCATCGAAAGATTTTATTTCTTCCTCTTTTGTTTGCTCCCGTTGTGAGTTATGGGAGACTGGAGGCCTATGGGGGGGTGGCCGAGTGGCAGCCCTCCCACCTTGATGGGGCATTTTGGCCCGCTCTATTTCTGGTTCGTACTCCTCATAAACTTCTTGAGGAGTCTCTAGGCGAGACCTATGACCCTGATTGAGTCCCCGTTGGGGGTACCCATCATTGTTTCGGGGAGTGGCCTCCCTCTCGGGTCTATAAGGTCTCGGAGGCAAAGCTTGACGAGGTCGTGGAGACCTGTCCTGCATCAAAGGGTTGTGCCTCTCATATTGTTCTTCTCTATGGGTGCGAGGGGTTGGCACCCTCTCAGGTAGTTTATAGCGCAACTCATCCGCTTCGTGCTGCATGCGCTCTTTATTCAGGCGGTATAAGTACTCTAACTCCTGATGACCTTGCTCAAGCTGCGTGATTCGGGCTTGGCGAGCGGCATGTCTGGCGACTGTCGGGTCAACTTGGTCTGCCCTCTTTTGCTCAGGAGGCTTAAATGTTTTTCCTATGTGTTTGCCTCGATCTTGATGATCTAAAATTTCAATAGGTTGCTTCCCTCTATCGAGGTAGGCGACATTTACTTGAGGCTCTGGCCTCGATGTGTGATCATGATACCTAGCAGGTGCGGAAATGCAAGGTTCCCACGCTGTTTGTTGTCCTTGAGGAATGCGATGGCTTTCCTCGTACTCCCTTTCATGGGTTTGAAAGGGGCGGGCGGAGTTAGCTCGCCTTGTGTAAAGAGCCCTGCGCTCTGGATTTTGTCTTTCTGTTCTGATGGGAGGCAAAGGAGAGATGCCATATCCACGTTGTCTCTCCAAATGAATACTATGCCTCTCTAGCGCTTCATCACGCTGCGGCCACTCAGACCTAGCCTCAAGAGGCAGTTGCCTATTTACATTGAGATCTACATGCAAAGCTTCTTCCCGAAAGGGGCTGTGTTGAATGGGCATACCCCAATGAGGAGGGTCCCAATAATTCTTTTTTGATGTAGCCTGATGTGGACTCTCTTGTAGGCCAGATCGCCAAGGCGGTATGGCCAAGTCCTCAGGGCTAAAGCGAAGGCGACCAGCGCCCTCTCTTTGTGCACCTTCCGCAGCGTCCGCCCTTGATTGGGCTTGGCTACGGGTGTACACCATTGTGGTGCTTCTCTACTATCTAAGCAGATTTTATCTCGTTTATGATGATTTTTCTTTTTGTCTACACTAAGCAGAAATGAACACACGCATACACAAACAGTGATTATCTCTTTTAAGGATTGATAGTGTGTCCTAAACTGGTTTAGTGCATTTTGATGTTTTGTTTTGTTTTTGCAAGTTTTGAAGAATGTTTAAATGCATAATGTTGGCTCATATGACTCCCATAAATGGTCGCCCCTTCAATATACCATTGCTCGGACCGATATACCAACCTCTCTATATACCCGCCCTTACGAGAGGGAAACTATAGGTACGTGAGAGCAGATGGTACGTGGAACATAGGCGGTACGGAAGGGGGGATTGTCCTGTTAATGACACCTACCATAGAAGACTTATCCTCGCGTGCATGGGAATCACCCCAAGCAACACTCGGTCAGCTTTCGTCAGGATTTACGCCTAACAACAGTGACAATCGGGGAAATGGATGCAAAGCTAAGCCAAGGTGGTGATGAACCCACCGTTGGTCTTGCTCAAGGGCTGGGGTTTTACGACCAGCTCCTTGGTTCAATTTTACCACGTGAAGTGTGTGGGGTTCATTTTATTTAAAAAAAAAATGAAACAAGCAGCAAAAAAGAAACTTTCCCTATGCCATACAAACACTACAAACCGGAAAACAGCAGGTAGAAATTTGAATTTTTTTTTTTTTTTTTTTAATAAAGCAAGAAAATTGACGGAAACTTTCTCTACATTTCTTTAATAATTAAAAAAAAAAAAATGAAAGTAAAAAAAATAAACAGATAAAATAAACAAAAATAACACAGCAAAAAATGACAGGGACAGTTAGAAACCGTTACCTCTTTTCTGCCCGGACTTGCTGTTTCTGACCTTCGGCTTAAAAAAAGGTACCTGTTAAGCACAAAACACAACAAATCTGATTAGTTTCTGTGATTTAAAAATCAGGGACGGTCCCACCATGATCGCCACTAAAAAAAATATGATTCAAAAAAAAAAAAAATTAATAAGGATATAAAAAAAAACCAAAAAAATATGAATCAAATCAACCAAACATAAAAAGGGAAAAATAGGAGCACAACCCTTTTATATTAATTCCATTCGGTTACAATACATCTCCTCCCTTTTTAGGGGCTAGGAGTGCTAATCTGTCTTGGTTACAGTCATGATCGATACTTCTTCTATCCGCATGCCCACATGCAAAGTGGGCGGGCCAACGTATTGCCGCCGCTGGTGTTAATGGATCTTTGCTTGCTGTTGCTTATCCTGCATTCAGCTGCTTATCCTGCGTTCAGAGAAATAGTAAACTGTTTAGTAGCACCTGTGTTAAAGTGAAACAAGAGTATAAAGGCTGCTGCCAATAAAACAGTCACTATTACCTGCAGGTTAGTGAAGAACCAAAATCGACTAAAACACGATGCTATTTGCCAATAAAATGTCTTCTAGAATATATATATGAACACTGTTAATTGCAAGATAGATTCGAACGTACAACATAGTGCAAGATATATTCTACGTAAAGCGTGAGTTATTTCGATAGCATAAGGCGTAAGGTAAGATGACCACGTACGTTCATAGTTTTAATTTAATTTTATTTTGTCATATTGTGCGCTTGGGCGACTGCCCAAGTGGACTCTTGCTGGTCCAAGCAACGAAGGAGTATTCCTTCATAGCTGTGACGATACAAAATGTCTCCTATCAAGACATACTTAGCCGATTTCTGCTTGAGTGCTTGTTTTGCGGCATGGGTCAATCCAAGCAGGAGATTACCTAACTTGAGGTAGTCTTTGATGGGTAAATACTAGTCCTGTTGATCAAAAACCTTGACAGTATGAACAACCAATCCCTCTTGAAGTTCATCCCTAGCAAACGTTGAATGGGATAGAACTTGTAAGAATAGCGTTGTGTTGCTATTAATGGGAGTAGGGGAGAAAAAGGACCCCCAGTTGGTGCATTTTAGACGATCTCGGATTCAAGAGAACTTATCCGAGGATGGTTCAATCTAGATCATGTGGATTCCTGGCATCAAGTCTGAGCTTGCACGCCCCATCATGGATTGTGATAAGGTTTTGACTTGAATGATTGTCATATCACCGAAAAGGTATTGTGGGATTAGTCACCCCAAAGAGGCCATTGTGTCTGCAAAATGATTCGATGATCGAGGGAGTGCCTAAATGTCATACCACTCAATTTTTGCCAGGAATTTATCCACGAGGGATTTATAAGCCTGTAGGACTGGGCATTTGCATTGATATACCCCTTTGACTTGATTGACTATTAACAATGAATCACCAAAGATGTTTAGTCTTTTGATGTTCATGGTGATTGCTGTCTGAAGACCTAGGAGCAAGGCTTCATACTCTGCATTATTGTTGGTGCACGGGAAGTTTAATTTAAATGACAGTGGCATTGGAGCACCCTACAGTGTGAAGAATACAATTCCTGTGCCACCACCTTGCTTACATTTAGAACCATCGAAGAATAGGGTTATGTCAGCCTATGACTCAGGCTCATCAGAATCTGGTGATTCTAAGACATGGAAGACCCCATCATCAGGTAGTTCTATGACCAGAGGCTAATCATCTTCAAGAGGAGCCTCTGCTAGTTGATCGACTATGACTTGTCCTTTGATAGATTTCTATACAATAAAATCTATGTCAAATTCTTTCAACAACATGATCCATTTCGTCGTGCGACTACTATGATAAGTACGACTCATCATGTATCGCAATGGATTCTCCTTAGAAACAACATACGTAGTGTTGCTGAGCATGTAGTGGCATAGCTTTTTGGTAGAAAACACCACTGCCAAGCAGAGTTTCTCAACGTATGCATAGTTAAGTTCATAACTTACCAGGGTGCGGCTAAGATAGTAAGTAGCTTGTTCCTTGTGAAGTTCATTCTTCTGGGCTAACATGGTGCCCAGTGCCACCTCAGTAGCTGAGATGTATAAGTAGAACGGCACTCCTGGTCTAGGTGGTGCCAATACTGGCGACGAAACTAGGTATTGTTTGATCTCATCAAAGGCTGACTGGCACTCGTCATCCTAGTGAAATGTAACCCCCTTGTGCAATAATTTGTTCATGGGTTGGCACTTGTCAGATAATTGCGCTATGAAACGTTTAATCGACGCGACCTTTCCCTACAGACTTTTGAGCTGCTTGATTGTAGTTGGGGGAACCATTTCAAGGATTGCCTTGACTTTCTTTGGGTCCACCTCGATTCCTCGCTTTGAGACTATGAAACCCAAGATTTTTCTAGATGTGACACCAAATACGCACTTCTTGGGGTTTAGTCTAACTTTATGCTCCATGAGGCGATCCAGGATCTTGCTTAAGTCATCGATATGATTTGAGCGCAAGAGAGACTTGGGTAAAAAATCATCCATGTAATCTTCCAAAGTTTTGTGCATATAATCATGGAAGATATATGTCATGGCACGTTGGTAGGTAGCGCCAGCATTTTTAAGGCCAAAAGGCATGACCTTATAACAAAATGTCCCCCAAGGCGTTGTGAACGCCATTTTTAGTTGGTCTTCAGGATTGATACGAATTTGATTGTATCCTGAGAAACCATCCATTAGGGAGAGCATTTCATGACCTGCTGTAGCGTCTACCAATGTGTCGATGCTCAGCAAGGGGAAATCATCCTTAGGACTCGATTTGTTTAGATCTTGAAAATCGGTGCATATGCAAATCCTCCCGTCGGGCTTCTTGATGGGAACCATGTTGGACAGCCATGGCGGATAATCCATGCAGATGACAAACTATGCATCCAATAGCTTTTGCAATTCGTCTTTGACCATTAAGGCCACTGTTGGGTGCATCTTACGTAGTTTTTGCTTTACAAGCTTGATTGTCGGATCAAGCGTTAAATTATGCGTGACTAGCTGCAGGTCTAGTCCTGGCATATCTTTGTACGACCATGCAAAAACCTCCTTCTCTTTGAGAAGGGCAATGTAGTCGACTTGCTCTTCGGGGGAAAGACTTACCCCCAGCTTGAGAATTTTTGGATTCATTGGATTTGTGTCGATATCTACATCAATCGTTTCCTCGACTGACATGTGGGATTCATCCTCCAGCTGATGTGGAGTTGGGATCAAATGGATATCATTAGCTGAATTTAGATCTGCATTGGGAACCTCGAGTTCCTCTTTAGCCTGAAAAATATCTTGAGTTGTCCTTGGGGTAAAATGAGGCATTTCACCGAAAGGCCAGTACTCTAATGGTGATAAAGGTGAATTGACACGATCCCAGTCGATGGCATCTATGTCTAGATGCAATGACCATGCTAGATTGGTCGGATTGCGGATGGGTGCAGTCAAATCAATGGAGATCATGTGGATGGAATTAATTTGGTCTCCATTACCATGGGTGTGATAACTTGAATATTCTAGATGCTCCCTATACTCTGGATCTGGCTCTAGGGGAACGGGCATGAACGAATTGGCCCTATGTGCGAATAGGAGGATAGGGTCTTCCCTCGGCACTATTGTCATGATAGGGTCTCGGGGTGGACGGTGCTCATCATGAATTTGGAGCCATGGATCCAACACTTGGTCCCACCCTACCGGGTCTACCCACCATTCATGCCCTAACCTTATGCCCATCTATCCCATTAGGTCTTCATGAGTTAAAGGGCGATAATTCCATCATGCATGTCTGAGATAGATCATCTCAGTATCATATTCTGAATCACTTTCGGAGGTCCAAAAATGTTCATTTTCTTCAGCAACTATTACTTGCGACATTGAGGGTTCTCCTTGTTCCAGTAAGTTAATCTGGTCCCATTACGGTTGTTCCACTCTTGGTGGAGGGACCTGATTCTCTTGACATGGTATTGACTCAACTGGAACCTCTAAGGGGAATAGCTTTAAAAAGATGTCCGAACACCGTTGATGTTCTCTTTGAGGATTAATGTCCGAACTTTCACCTCTCGCTAGAAAAGGAGAGGGATTACTGCTGTTTCCAAGGGTGTTTGTTGACCATGGGAGGTAATCTCCCAATGTATATTCTGTATTTGGGTTGGCATGAAGATCTGGTGCCAATCCCCCCTTGTTGCCTATTTCTAGGCCTTGCATATTGTCTACCAAGATGTCTAAGGGTAGGGGGTGGTTGAACCCTACTCTTGACTTATCATATGGCATCTGATATCTTGGTTGGCAAAGGACACACATCCCTTGCTCATATTTGCCTAGCCCATATCCATGCCAATTGCATTGGCCGAGATATCTTAGAGAGAAGTTTGGGTTTGACAAAACAGATAGTTGATGTTTTCAACAAAAGGCTCTTCGTCTGCTTCCTTTTGCTTGCATGGTTCAAGACCATGATCAAGGCCCCCATACACAAAATTTATCTGGTTGGGTGGGTGACCTAGAGGAATAACTGTTCCTATGGGAAGGCGAGGTCTCCCCATATCCTGTACTGATTCTATTGTAGGCATTGCCACAACATTCTGCACTAAGTACTCCCCCAGGCCTGTACTGGCCATTTCAACAGTGATTGTTGATGTTTGGGAGGGAGGGAATGAGAGTCCTTTCTTAGTCCATTCCATGTTTGGTGGTTTAGTAATCTTAGCTTCCATAGTGCTAGGTGTTTCCTCTGTTGATACCGTTGATATTGTGGGCAAACCCTCTTCTAGGGGCTGATCCTATTCCATGATTTGTTTTCCCTTGTCCTTCTGTTTAGCCAGTACCAGTGACATTGGTAATGAAGGAGTAGATGATGAGGATTCACCTGGCTGGGATTTGGCTATTTTTGTCACCAATGGTGCCTGCGGTATTGGACCCTGTTTAGATGGATTTAACTAGAAATCCAAATGCGTTGAGGGGAGGGTCGATTGAGGCATTAGTTGTACCGCATTGCAATACTTGAAGGGTTCTAAGTCCATTGGGACTACATGTATTTCTCCTTCAAAAGCATACTTTAAGCACTGGTGAGTGATCAAAGGGACACACTTCATGTCCCTGATCCAAGGCCGCCCTAGCAGTATATTGTAAGCCATTTCACCTTCCAACACATGGCACAATGTTGGTATTGTCTTTTGTCCTACCTAGACAGGTAGAACAACTGTGCCGACTATCGAGCATATTACATCATTGAAAGCTCGTAGTGTGTACGTGGAGGCTATGATATGAGAGGCTGGTAGCTTTAAATGTTTTAAGGCTGCAGTGGTAATGATGTTACTAGACGAGCCAGTATCTACCAGCACTCTCTTGTACGGGATCCCGTTGACCCATGCAATAATGTGTAGGGGCGGATCTACCATGTCATTAGATATTGCTTTGACTTCATCCTCTCTAAAGGTAATGACCAGCTCCGTACATCGTTTCACATGTCCCATGAAGTTGTTGAAAGAATTTTCTTCGTGAGGCTGTAATTCGATGGCTTTTAAAATTTCCATAAGAGCTTCTCTATGAGGTGCTGACTGTTGAATAAGCTCATAGATGGAAAGCCTAGACGATGTGGTCCGCAAACTCTGTGTGAGTTTGGTCCGTATCGTGACCTCGGGTCTAGGCGGAGGTATCTTCAAAGGGCATTGTTGAGGCTGCGACGTCGTTGGAACTTCCCTTGTAGCTACCTCGGGGGCAACTGCTGGGTACTTTTTGTTCCTGGTCACTATGCTAATCATTCCCACAAATACTTACATGGGAAGATTCTATCGCACCTCATTAATCTAGAGAGGTTTTTCCTGTGCCTCATGGGCAGGCAAAGGGTCCTTGAATACCCCCATTTGTTGATTATTTGGTGCTATGGGGTTGTCCACGACCAATGTTTTATTGTCAATTAAATCTTGGATTAATCCTTTGAATTTCTAGCATCCGTTTAAGTCATGTCCCCTTCTCCTATGGAATCTACAATACAATTCCTCTCTGTATCCCTTAGGCTTGGGAGCATTAGGGTCTATAGTTTGGATCTCTGGAAGGGTGACTAAATTTGCCACTGACAAGTGGTCAAATAGGGAATCCTTGGACTCTGTGTAAGGGGTGAATTATCACCTAGGGTGACGCTGCTGATTCTGCTCCTATTTCTTATTATCTCTTTCATAACTAGGAGGCATTGCTTGGTAATTAGCCTTTTGGGGCTGCATTTCTTGCACAGGCTTGGGAGCATTTATCACAACTTTGTTAACCGTAGTGGGTTGTGATTGTGTTGTCCTGATCTTAGTGGTTTTGTTCCACTCTTTCTTTTTAGGCTTGGCGATTGCACCTTCGCCTATCTTAATATCTTCTATAACTCTGGTTTGCGCCAAAGCTTCTTCTACACTATCATATTACTGCAGCAACAATAGCCTAGAGATTGATTTTAAGCAACTCCGTGCAAACATCTGTGTGAGATCAGACATAGGGGGACGGTAGGGTAACTTAGAAAGCAAAGCCCTCCATCAATTCCCATATGCTGCCATTGTTTCTTCCTCATATTGCCTGAGGCTGGCCAGATCACTCAGTGATGCCTTCTTCCTTGTGTTGAAGGCAAAGCGTTCAAGAAACACATCTACTAATTGATCTAGGTTGTTTATGCTATGTTTGGGTAATTGTGTGAACCAATCCGAGGCAGGGCCTGCGAATGTGGTTATGGAAGTTCTTAGCAACAATGCATCATTATCTTGGATGCTGAAGCATTGACTTAGGAACCTTGTGACATGTTCTTGTGTATCCTCTTCACCTTTAAAGACTACCAATTGAGGCAACTTGAAATGTTCAGGGTAAAGAGGTGTGGGAACTGAGGGGTGCACGGGGTGACTACGGAGTTGACGTAATGTGGGCTTTTGATGCCTAGAAGCTTTTGTCTCCACAGACTCCAAACGCTCTAATAGAACTTTGTATGCATTGAAAGATTTTATTTCTTCCTATTTTGTTTGCTCCCGTTGTGAGTTATGGGAGACTGGAGGCCTATGGGGGGGTGGCCGAGTGGTAGCCCTCCCACCTTGATGGGGCATTTTGGCTCGCTCTATTTCTGGTTTGTACTCCTCATAAACTTCTTGAGGAGTCTCTGGGCGAGACCTATGACCCTGATTGAGTCCCCGTTGGGGGTACCCATCATTGTTTCAGGGAGTGGCCTCCCTCTCGGGTCTATAAGGTCTCGGAGGCAAAGCTTGACGAGGTTGTGGAGACCTATCCTGCATCAAAGGGTTGTGCCTATCATATTGTTCTTCTCTGTGGGTGCGAGGGGTTGGCACCCTCTCAGGTAGTTTATAGCACAACTCATCCGCTTCGCGCTGCATGCACTATTTATTCAGGCGATATAAGTACTCTAACTCCTGATGACCTTGCTCAAGCTGCGTGATTCGAGCTTGGCGAGTGGCATGTCTGGCGACTGCCGGGTCAACTTGGTCTGCCCTCTTTTGCTCAAGAGGCTTAAATGTTTTTCCTATGTGTTTGCCTCGATCTTGATGATCTGAAATTTCAATAGGTTGCTTCCCTCTGTCGAGGTAGGCGACATTTACTTGAGGTTTTGGCCTCGATGTGTGATCATGATACCTAGCAGGTGTGGAAATGCAAGGTTCCCACGCTGTTTGTTGTCCTTGAGGAATGTGATGGCTTTCCTCGTACTCCCTTTCATGGGTTTGAAAGGGGCGGTCAAAGTTAGCTCACCCTGTGTAAAGAGCCCTGTGCTCTGGATTTTGTCTTTCTATTCTGATGGGAGGCAAAGGAGAGATGCCATATCCACGTTGTCTCTCCAAATGAATACTATGCCTCTCTAGCGCTTCATCGCGCTGCGGCCACTCAGACCTAGCCTCAAGAGGCAGTTGCCTATTTACATTGAGATCTACATGCAAAGCTTCTTCCCGAAAGGGGCTATGTTGAATGGGCATACCCCAATGAGGAGGGTCCCAATAATTCTTTTTTGATGTAGCCTGATGTGGACTCTCTTGTAGGCCAGATCACCAAGGCGGTATGGCCAAGTCCTCAGGGCTAAAGCGAAGGCATCCAGCACCCTCTCTTTGTGCACCTTTCGCAGCGTTCGCCCTTGATTGGGCTTGGCTATGGGTGTACACCATTGTGGTGCTTCTCTATTATCTAAGCAGATTTTATCTCGTTTATGATGATTTTTCTTTTTGTCTACACTAAGCAAAAATGAACACACGCATACACAAATAGTGATTATCTCTTTTAAGGATTAATAGTGTGTCCTAAATTGGTTTAGTGCATTTTGATATTTTGTTTTGTTTTTGCAAGTTTTGAAGAATGTTTAAATGCATAATTTTGGCTCATATGACTCCCATAAATGGTCGCCCCTTCAATATACCATTATCGGATCGATATACCAACCTCTCTATATACCCGCCCTTACGAGAGGGAAACTATAGGTACATGAGAGCAGATGGTACGTGGAACATAGGCGGTACGGAAGGGGGGATTGTCCTGTTAATGACACCTACCATAGAAGACTTATCCTCGCGTGCATGGGAATCACCCCAACAACACTCGGTCAGCTTTCGTCAGGATTTATGCCTAACAATAGTGACAATCGGGGAAATGGATGCAAAGCTAAGCCAAGGTGGTGATGAACCCACCGTTGGTCTTGCTCAAGGGCTGGGGTTTTACGACCAGCTCCTTGGTTCAATTTTACCATGTGAAGTGTGTGGGGTTCATTTTATTTTTTAAAAAAATGAAACAAGCAGCAAAAAAGAAACTTTCCCTATGCCATACAAACACTACAAACTAGAAAACAGTAGGTAGAAATTTGAATTTTTTTTTTTTTAAGCAAGAAAATTGACGGAAACTTTCTCTACCTTTCTTTAATAATTAAAAAAAAAAAAAAAAATGAAAGTAAAAAAATAAACAGATAAAATAAACAGAAATAACACAGCAAAAAATGACAAGGACAGTTAGAAATCGTTACCTCTTTTCTGCCCGGACTTGCTGTTTCTGACCTTCGGCTTAAAAAAAGGTACCTGTTAAGCACAAAACACAACAAATCTGATTAGTTTCTGTGATTTAAAAATTAGGGACAGTTAGATTCTGACTCGGTTACAATACGTTTCCTTAGTTACAAATTTCCAGTTACAATCATGATTGATAACTTCTTTCTGCATGCCCACATGCAAAGTGGGAGGGCCAACGTATTTCCGTCGCTGGTGTTAATGAGTCTTTGCTTGCTACTGCTTATCCTGCATTCAGTTGCTTATCCTGTGTTCAAAGAAACAATAAACTATTTAGTAGCACCTGTGTTAAAGTGAAACAAGAGTATAAAGGCTGCTGCCAATAAAACAGTCACTGTTACCTGCAGGTTAGTGAAGAACCAAAATCGACTAAAACACAATGCTATTTTCCAGTAAAATGTCTTCTAGAATATATATATGAACACTGTTAATTGCAAGATAGATTCGAACGTATAGCATAGTGCAAGATATATTCTACGTAAAGCGTGAGTTATTTTGATAGCATAAGGCGTAAGGTAAGATGAGCACGTGATATCAAAATATATTGAACTGAACTATGAGCAACGTCTTATGAATTTGAAAAATGTCTAAACATCAGAGAACACAATATGACAAAATAAAATTAAATTAAAACTACGAACGTATGTGGGGTGCCCAAGCGGGCCGCCCCATTAAATTTTGACTTTGACGCCAATCCACTAGGAATTGGCCCAAAATCCAAGGTAATGTGTTGTCGACAAATTGGTAGTTTACTGTGTTCAATATCGGGTATGAAGGTCATATTTATGCTTCTAAAAAACCACCCACCAACCTCTCTTTCGCAAGATATTCTGGATGTAAAGAAAGTGAAATCCAAACTGATGCAATAGGGTCTCCAAATGAACAACACTTCGTTGTGTTCACCAAATGCTTGTTCGCCCTTCTGCTGAGCGGGAAAGTCCATCGTTTTATAGACCCACAAGGTCCCTTTGAAAATGGTATGCAGTGACGCCACGTGGAGGCCATGCCTTCCTGGGAGGTAGGAAAGTCCTCTGTGACTTGGGCTGCTATGACTACCCCTGTGATAGTCTTCTAACGACTAGCCTACCCACCTACGCGCGCATGCAAGGTAGGAGCCATAAATGACTGTCTTCGGCTGCCACTTGTCTTACGTCGGCCTTGAATCACTTTAATGCTGCCTTTGATTTGCGGAATGCCTGCCCTCGAATGTCAAAATGTCGCCTTGATGTCTGCTTTTGATTGGTCGACACCTGCCTCTGATTGGTTATGGTACTGCCTTTGACGCCGAAGTGTCGCGATATCGTGACACTTCGATCGGGGCTCTGTTCTGGGCCCGAAGTGTCACGATATCGTGACACTTCGGTCGGGTCTTGGCTTTGGGGCCGAAGTGTCACGATATCGTGACACTTCGGCCGGGTCTTGGCTTTGGGGCCAAAGTGTCATGATATCGCGTCACTTCGGTCGGGTCTTGGATTTGGGTCCGAAGTGTCGTGATATCGCGACACTTCGGTCGGGTCTTGGCTTTGGGTCCGAAGTGTCGCGATATCGCGACACTTCGGCCGAGTCTTGGCTTTGGGTCCGAAGTGTCGCGATATCGTGACACTTCGGTCGGGTCTTGGCTTTGGGCCTGAAGGGTCACGATATCGTGACACTTCGGCCCGGCCTTGGCTTTGGGCCCGAAGTTTCACGATATCGCGACACTTCGCCAGACCTTGGCTTTGGGCCCGAAGTGTCGCGATATCGCGACACTTCGACCGGTCTTGGCTTTGGGCTCGAAGTGTCGCGATATCGCGACACTTCAGCCGGCCTTAGCTTTGGGCCGAAGTGTCGTGATATCGCGACACTTCGGCCCGGTCTTGCTTTGGGCCCGAAGTGTTGCGATATCGCGACACTTCGGCCCGGTCTTGGCTTTAGGGCCGAAGTGTCCCGATATCGCGACACTTCGCCCCGACCTTGGCTTTGGGCCCGAAGTGTCGTGATATCACGACACTTTGGCCCGGTCTTGGCTTTGGGGCCGAAGTGTCGCAATATCGCGACACTTCGGCCCGGCCTTGGCTTTGGGCCCAAAGTGTCGCGATATCGTGACACTTCGGCCCGGACTTGGCTTTGGGGCCGAAGTGTCACGATATCGCGACACTTCAGCCGGGCCTTGGCTTTGGGCCCGAAGTGTCGCGATATCGTGACACTTCGGCCCGGTCTTGGCTTTGGGCCCAAAGTGTCACGATATCGCGACACTTCGGCCGGGCCTTGTTTTGATTAGGCTTGCTTTGGATTTAAGGCTTGCTAAAATGACAAACTTTTCTCTACTCACTTTTTGACCTTCTAAATTGCTGTGTGAGTGGTTAGGACCACTGTTTGACCTTTGAGGGCTGCCTTGAAAGCTGTGTATGTCAATGCGATTAGTGTTTGTAGTCACTTAATCGGATTGGTGTTGTTTTGGTGTCTACAGAAATATTTGTCTAAATGCCTACTATCTACTTATTAATTATCACATCAAATTTTATATATCAAATCAACAACCAAACCAAAATCAACAACATCACATCATCAAAATAAAACCATCATCAACAAACTAACATATGACTTAATATCATAACTACAAAAAATGCCTTAGAATTATATGTGCCTATAATATAGGTGCATCACAATAGCAAAAGCAATACACTTTATACCCTATGCTAAAAGAGAGGATGTACCATATGAAAAAAAATGTATACTCACTCTTGAAAGCCTAACTCTAATAGTTGGATCTTGTATCACTACTTTTAGGTGGTGATGGAGAAGTTGGAGACCTGAAACCAACCAACCTAAATGAATAACAACTCATAGATGAAGTCATTGATAATTTCTATGATGGTGATGATTATTGTTGCTCTAAAGGTATGGTTGAATAATAAATTTAATAATATACAACTCAAGTTCTCTCTTCTTACCTATACCTCAAACACCCGTAGCTCCTCCCTCACCCTATCCAAATTGGCTTGCACCTTGTCCATTTACCCATCATCCACTCTAAAAATTCTTCCAATGGATTTAATACCAATATCATCTTGCCTCTATTTACCCCATATCCTACCCTCAAAATGTCCTTGTTGGCTCTTAGGTAATACAATTCAAAGAAACCTACATATTAGCTAAGGCTTCACTATAAGCTACCCATTCCTATGTTAGTTGGGTTATCTCCTCTTGAGATCTAGCTACCTGATCCTCCTATGCATTATCCACTATTTCCAATATCTTCTTGACCTGATAGAAGATCCTAGTCCAATATTTTAGCTCTTCTTGAGTAGCCTCTACAACTAATCTACTAGAACCAACTCCACTAAATAACCCAGACCCAACCCAAACTATGACTAAAGGAGTGACATCCAATAGGGCATATCTAGTCCTATTATAGTCCTAAATACTTCCCCAAATTCTATCATATACCCTTAATAATCTTAGCCATTTCCTCCATCATTGCATCTCACTTCATAAGAGGTTTTGTTGGTGTCAATCGATATGGAAAATCTATCATACCATCGCATTTATCCCTTTGTCACACTAGGATCATCCATAATAAAATTGAGCATCTTAGGATCATCTACATTTACCTCAATAAAATAAAATATGTCCATAGGCTCAAACCATATCTCTTGAGTAATCCATTATACTCACATATCTCCCAAATTTGGTATCCTCTGAACTCCCTCAAACTGGCATAAAAATTGATCATACTAGTACAACTCATAATATTATCCTCTATCATATAACCATTGGATCTTATTCACCCAAGATAACTCCTCACCATCATCTACCCACCTATATCAGCTCTTCCATGAACATAAGTAATCTATGCAACCTTTAAATCATCACTAATCTATTGAGCTTATACTAGAGTACTTCGATTAGATCTAACACTATATACCCATTAATATGTAATGGGATTATCTTCCCTAGGTCTCCTACCCTCTATTATAGGTTGCTTGATCACTATATGTTCCCAAGCCCACACTTGAAGAAAATTGTTGCGTACAAAGCTCTTACCACTTTGATATACCACTTGATACATTGTTTAGTATAGCCTAGCCAAAATATTTGGACCCCATGCATACATAGTCCCACAATCCTACAATCCAACTATAACCACTCCCCATATCCAAATTATAGCCACCTACTAGTATATACCATAAAAATCCTAGACACAATAGAGTATAGCAATGTCATTAGATGACCTATGTGCCCTCACTTATATGCAATATTAATACATATTCTTGTATTCATCCCTATAAATATCTCCTTCCTTGTCAATATCCCTTTCCTAATTTTATCATCCTTCCCAAGGTGGACTCGGGTTCCTCAAATAGAAACCCAAAGAATATGCCAATTATCGTAAAGAGTCATTGGCATATCCCTTGTTTGTAAGCTATAAGTGTTCATCAATAGATACCACCTCTCTACCAAGGCTTTCAAGAATGGATACTCAAACTCCAATTTGGACATATATGCCACATAGTCCAACCCCATAGCCACCAACACTCTATAATCATGATCATTGAGGCCTCTATCCATAATACTATCCATTGCCTTTGGTCATCACTCTCAGCTTACTAACACAATCACCACTTATCATAATGCAAATCGAAACCTCAAAAACATCATTTTAAGTCATATTTGTTACTTAGTAAAATTTTCACATTTGGTAAAAATACCACTAGCAAATTTACAAGTGATAAAAATGCCATAGTGAATTTACCACAACTATCACAAAATACCAAAATATGATCCTAAATTAAAAATTTTGATCTTATTTTGTGATATTACCTATAAAACCTTCTCCAAAGTTTACATAATTCCTCAAACCATGTTATCAAGATGAGTAAGTCTCCATTTATTTGCTATTGATCTCTAGCCTCCTTCACACAAAATCTCATAGTTTCTAAATGTGTAAAGTGAAAATGACACTTGTCTTCCCTTCCTTTCACCAGACCCACCTTAACTTGCTCAACCTCATAGAAAATTTTCCTCATTCTATCAATCCTACCATTCTATTTAGATTTCTCCCCAAATATCAGACATAAATGTTTAGATAAAAATAAGGTATTCATCACCAAATTCGAGGTATACACGTAGCAATGACATTGAAAAAAAAAACCTATCACAATCACAATTATTTATTAAACATAGCAATACAAGACACTGGAAAGCATTACAATATCAAAATTTAACTCCTATAATTTATTTTTGAAGTAATTTAATATAAATCACATTAAAACTGGGTAAAATATAGACTCTTAGTTTTAATGGGTTATTAAATTAAAAGAAATAAAACATCATACTAAACATCAATAGATAGTCAATCAAATCAGTCCTATCAAATTTGTCAATCCTTGTCAAAAATGCTAGTAGTGAATTTACAACCTTGTGGTATTTTTGTAAAAACTTATTTTTCAACCCCTAACTAGTTAAATTTACCATTGGTCAAATTCGCTAATCCATGACAAAAATATCAGTGGAATTTTTGATATATAGTGGTAAATTTATTAAAATGGCCAAAATCATTAGACAAGAGCTAGAGGCATAAGGATTCCTTTGTCCCACTACCTGCTTTGACCTCACATTCTCCAATAATGAAACATTCTTGAAAATTCAAATTTGGTCTAAAAACCTAAGATCATATCACACCTAATTTTCCATCTCAATCCCTCCTTCAAATATCTATAAAAGTAACCTTTGAGGAAAGCATTCCATAAGAAGAAGAAGGTAATTACATTTTGCCAAAAATTCTCATACTCTTTCTCTCATTAACATCATCTTATTTTTTCACTTGGAGCATCTTCATAATGCATTTTGGTTAAGTCAAGCAAGGCAATGGAGGCATTGAAGAAATAGGATCATCTTGGAATTAGGATGATCATATCCTAGGTCTATATATTTTCTTAGCATTCCTCTTTCTCCATTCTTCTTGTCCTCATTTTGAATATGTTTCCTCTTATTTTGGTCTTGCTAACTTGATTTCTCATTTGGCACTACTTATCTCTTTTATATTTTCTATTTATCATTTCTAACACTCTTTTTGTAGTGATTTTCTTCATTTGGAGCAAGTTTATTCTATTTCATAAGAAATTTCTCTTTTCTCATAGCACACTAACAATATTTTCTCTTTAAATCCATATATTTAAATAACTAAGTTCTCTCATTTTGCAGGTATTTATCTTCATATCATCTATCTCATCTTAATTTGTAGGCTTAATATTTATTTAGCTTAGTTTTTTGCTCATTTCCATCTCATTTATAATTTTATTTACTTATCTCTTTTATTTTATTTCATACTTACATGTTCCTTGTATTCTATGCACTTTAAATGAGCTCTTTATTTCATCCTTTACATTTTTTATTATAATTATAAACTAGCTACATTTCCTTTCTATTTTATTTCTATTTGCATTCTCTCCTTGATCCTTATCTTATATAAGATGACATTAAAGCCTCTACGACAGTTTCAATCCATAACAATGGTTCAAAAGTTTATTATACATCATATTGATTCCACTTTTGTAAATTTTTGAAAAATTTTGAGACCATATCCTAAGAGTTTTAAAAGTATATTTTGTAGGTCTAAGAAATCCACCATTTCATCTCCTTTCCTTGATTTTGTTCCAAATTGACCTAGATAGTTTCAAATTTTGACCAAAAATTTAATTAGTCTCTATCATAGGGTAAAATTTCCACGACCTACAACCATTGGTAAGTTTAGCTCTATGGAATTACATAAAAAAAAAATTCCACACCCTACCAAAAATATTAATGGAAAGCTAGCCACTTTGTGGTAAATTAAATAGGGACTACTTCCATTCCAAAAGGCTTAACATTCACACTAAAAATTGTTTAAATAGGGGGTGTTATCAGCTAGAAAGATAACTTATAACCTCTTTGCACTCAGATAAACCTCCAAAATTAGAAAATCCTATTTTTTTGGTCTATTTTTGCAAGTTTCAAAAATTCCATCCTATTATAAAAATATCAATGATGAGTTTGATAGAAAATGGTGAATTTGATTAGGTACTAGTTCAAGTAATCCTACCACTTGACACTTTTCAACTTTTTGTAATTTCATAATTTTTAGTTTGTAGATCTCTATTTTATGTTAAATTGACTATTTTAAGCCACATTTACCTTAGAAAATGAAGGAACTTTAGCATAGATCATTTACCTTCAAAAAATTCTTATGAAAACATTAAAAATCATATATTTTGCATTCTAGTCTAGCTTACTTGTTGCATATACCTTTTGCTTCCCTTGAAAGAAAAATATTTAGCATTGACATCATTGAAATAAAAAAATATACTAGGCCAGTTCTTGTATCCTTGCATGCTATGTGTTTATATTTAGAATGCACTTTAGATGATCTTTACTTTAGGTTTGGATCAATATTGTCTTATCAGGGCTCGATAAAGAGTCAGATTAGTGATCCAAAATATTAGGTATTTTTTGAATAAACTCATTAAACACTATACAAGCATAACATCAACACAACACACATAGTCACCTTATTTTATACATGAGGTAGAGCCTACTCATGTTGAATATTTCCATATATTTAGGATCTACTTCAGAAAGAGAGCCTCAAGGAAGGAAGTAGGGGTTCCAAAAAATCTTCCCCATTCATATGCAAGGTTTCAAATCTATAATGACATCTTTTTAAACATTGCATCCCTTTAATATGTACAATAGTAGTAAATTTTGTATCTAGATTTCATTCATAACAATATTGAATATCTTAAAATCTTGGTACCTCTAATTTGATGCATATATCTTAATGACAATGTATAATATCACATCCAGCTAGAACTTTGTTAAACATATTTGATTATGTACATTGAATTAAATTTTTCATCAAATGTCCTTATCTACTCATACCTTAAATAATAATATATTTGCATCTAGTTGCCCATGTTTTAGAAAAGTGAACTTACACTTGAGATATAAACATTTCACATGCTAATCATAGTTTAGTGACTATCAAACAATATGGTCTCATGCAAAAAATAAAATAGAAATAAAATCATGTAGCTTATCCTTCATACTTTCTTATTTATATGGAAAAATATGCATTAAACAACTTCATTTGAAGGATTTTAAACAAACCATATAATCATACAAATAATAGACAACAACTTTGAGCTACACAATCCTTGTGTATTTTTAGATGGCCTTGATGTTAGATGTCTAGGTCAATAAATGACAAAGTCAATGATGAGCTCTAGACAATCCCATCAACATGATTGTCTCAAACAACCCTCACTATATATGGCATATATTTTTAAATGATAACCAATCAAATAATTATTCCTCTCTAGATGAACCTATTTTGTGATAACTCATTCATAAACATGAATCTTGCTCCACTCTAGTGCAACTTCAATACATCAATATATAAATAAGATGATATATTCAAACATCATTCAAAATTTTGGTGCAATGCTCTATATGACACATCTTTTATTTTAAAAAATGTATTCCTCATACCATACAATAAATGATATTTGTAAACTTTTTCAAAACTATTCCAACATGAATAGAATACTTTTAATATGACTATACAAATCATTTTATGCCAATAAAATACTTGTAAACATATAAACATGAATAGAAATAGACAAGATGAGATTTATTCTCTTCCAGTTGGTAAGATATTATCCTCACTCCAAACTTGTGCCCACACTCTTCTAGATTTGATAGTGATGATATGCTTTTCTTAACTCTAAGAGGTGTCATGTACTCCTCAATAATTAAGTCATATTCACAAGTCAATGCTCTTATTTTATGAGATTACTCTAATACTAAATATTAAATATATAAATAAATTTTATGAATTGTAATCAACCTTGTCATTGATGTGATAGAAGAATACATACAATCATGAAACCATGATAGAAGTCAAGAGTTACAACCAAATTCTCAACTACCCACAATATTTGTAACTATTATATGATATGTCATCAAGAAGTAATGTTTATGTCACTCTTTAGGTTGCTTCTTTGTAAGGATATAGAAACATAAGATCATTTAGTTTTTGTTTTTCCTTTGGTTACACCATTTGGTGTGTTTTTCTAAATAGAGAAAATATTTGGTAGCTCAACTAGTATTGAAAGAATCAATAAAATAGTGGATTAATTATTTTAAAGATAAAAAATTATGTAGATTGTAGAGGATGGATTGCTCCTACCATTATATGTTAATATCTATGGCTTGAAAAAAATAAATTTTTAATAATAAGTCATAGATCATGTTTAAGATCAAAATCATAGTATTGCCTCTCTTAGTGAATGTTTATAGGCATGATTATCATCATACCAAGTCTCACATATAAAAAAATAGGTGTTTGCCTCTCATTTATAGGAAATCCATTGAGAGAGGATGGATATGCATTTCAATTGAGAGATTCATAGATTATTATTAATGATTTCAAATAAAAGGATGTCATGATTCAATAAATAATAACATTATTTTTTATGCCATAAATATTGTTAGATACAATATTTAGAAATATTGACATAATTATTTTGAAGGAATAAGATAGAAAATAATTTATCCAATCGAAATGCTCATCTTTATCTTGGTAAAATTCAATTTTTATAAAATTATTAGCTTGAGAGATATTATCCCTTAATAAAAATGATATCAAGGATTTTATAAAGAAAATATAGAAGTATGAGAAATATGAAGAATATATTTAATAGAAATATAAGTTGGATATGGTCAAACTGACCTAATAATAAATATAACATTTTTATGGCTAGTGGGAGTGGCACCCAATAGAAGCAACATATATATTATTTAAAAATATAATGGTATTTATAAAAATAAATCACAACCAATTTTAATACCATTTTTAGTCATATAGAATTGAAATGGCCATGCCTATATATTAACATAGTGTTAACTAATTTATTTGAATAAACCACATAACAGTATCATAAAATATTGTTCAATGAGATTTGAACATATGTATCCCCATTAAAATCCCATATTTTTATCCTCTTTAGCTCATTTCATTTGATAAAATTAAATCTATGATGTAAAAAACTTTGCTTCCAAAACATGGAGATATTTAGTATTTATTTATTTTTATAATTTAATATTTTTAGTTCGTAATAATTTAACTTTAATTTTTTATTAAATAACTAAAAACAAATAGTTTATAATTAGCTAAAATAACCTTAATTAATATAACAAATTCTTGCTTGATAGATTAGAAAGGTGAATTTTTAACCACAACTAGAAGTGTACAACTTGTAATGATCATATAGTTATGTATCCTTAAATATATGATGTAGCTCTCAAGATTTCTAGGTATAACATCCAAATTCGATGAAATTTGAAGATATTTTATTTTAAAATAATGTGAGGAAACATTTAGAATTTTTCTTTTCACATGTGATAGGATTTGTTTAAGAAAGAATATTTAGATTGTTAGGTTCACAATATTGTAGACTTAGAAATTTTATGTCAAGGGAAAAATATGGTTGGAGATTATTAAAGGATCAAAGGAAAGAGTTGGAAGAAATTATTACATAAAGAATATATAAGTTATCTTGATGCAATAAATTTGTTAAGCAAACAAACCCTACATAGACACTATATAAATGATCACCAACATGGAACTTCATATAAAATACTTTATAATGGATGAAGAAGCATATTAGATGGCTAGTCATTGAGAAGCATATTAGATGGCTAGTCATTGAGAGGGATTCTACAATATTTTAGTCTCATGCTTGTTTGAAGTCTTATCCTCTTATTTTTGAATCCAAAATATAAATGGTTGTATTGGAAAGATGTTTCTAATTTATATTTTTAAATAGACTCAAAAAAATAGTGGATGACCTTGAAAAGATGTTTCTAATTTATATTTACCTAATTTTATATGTAAGGATGTATTATTTTAGTGGCATTCCTTTGGTTAATAGTCTAAGAATAGATTTTGTAAACGGGTATGCAAAGATGAGAAAATTATGGACGTTTTAAGTGTGTCTTGTATGAGAAGGATCTAAAAATATAAAATACTTACTTCACCATTATCTTTTTTCTTACACTATTTGGAATCAATTTTTTTAGGAATATGAGAATATATTGGATAAATTGATCAATATTAAATAGTTTATGAAATATTGGATTAATTGTTTCAGTGTTAAAACATCATACATTCATTCAATGGAGGATGGATCTTTCCATTATTTTTGGAATTAATGGCTTAAAAGGAATAATACAAATTTTAAAATCATACTTAAGTTTGAAATTGTATTATAACATCTCTTACAAATATACTTACAAAGATAATGATCATCATAAGAAGTCTCAAATGTGGTAAAAGAAATGCTAGCCTCTCTGTTATGGAATTTAAATATACATCATAGGTTCATCATAGTAAACACAAAAGATTTGCTTTAAACCATCATAAAATGAAAACACCTATTAATTGGGTTGATAGAGTTGCAATGACTCCACAATGGTAGGCCTCATGACGTCATTCTATTCTTCTGTATTTAATTCATATCGTGAATGCAAATGAGAAGCACAAGGCTTTAGGTTGAGACTGACGTGTCATAGACATCCATTTACACGTTTACGAATTTTAAAAGAGAGACGGAAAGAATGCAAATTCCTTTATACTATATGCTCTTACATTAATAACATTCCCTATTACGTATCTTATATGGACTCTCGACGGATACGGTAAGAGCATAATAATTGCATTTCAATACTTTAATTTAATCAAGGAGCATGCTTCTTGATATTCAAACCATTGCAGCAGTCATGTTTGAAAATTCGTTCGCTTTAGAAACCAGAAATTGGATGTGACAAATTCAGACCAAATACACTCTTATCAGCGTTTCTTCTTCGTCCCATCAATTGAAATATCATGGTTCATTGTCACCACGTCGATAATTACTTAATGGTCCATATCAATGGTGATAAAAGCGAACAATGATCGAAAATATGGAAGAGAAAAGTTGGCCGTCTCCATGTTGTACAGCCACCGGCGCCTAATACGGTATATTGTTAATCTTTTAAATGTTCTAGTATTAGACGCCAAGGAAATTTTTAATAGATGAAAAGAATCGATCACTGCATTCGCTAAGGGATTAAGGGGTCACTGGCTGACTGTAAACCTAAAATTGTCTATCAAATATCATAATTAACAAGCATTGGCTATACACGAACTTTCCATCCAAGGAAGTCAAAGCAAGATATATGTCGACTGCCCACTAAAATTTCTGGTGAATGCCTGTTCGAATCGTCAAACATCACTAATTTATGGAGCACTAATATATCTACAGTCTCATTTGCCGTACAAATCCATGTCTTTGAGATTCTATAAATGATGACAAACAGGCATAAACGGTACAAGGTCTACCATTACTCGAATTTCTAATTGGTGTTATTCCAGTCAGGCAAACCAGGTATGAAATATGAATTATCTTTTCTAAATATTATTGAAATATTCTCATAAAATTTACGATTTTCCTGTCACTCACAGATTTGTTGATCGTCGATTGAGAAGATAGTCATCATGGCGGATACGACTATCCAATTACAGTCGCTGGAGTGGGAGATTAATGTTGAGGAAGGGAGAGGATTCAATCCATGCAAATTCCATAAGCGTGTAATTAACAGAGTTAGTAAATCATTCCAACAATGGAAAGAGTTTGTTTCATCTCTGTGGTGGGCAATTTGGCAGATTGGTTCAGATGATCCTCGAAGATTCATCCATTCTCTTAAAGTTGGACTTGCTCTTTCTCTGGTCTCCATCTTCTATTTTACAAGACCAATATTTAATAGCGTGGGAGGAAATGCAATATGGGCTGTCATGACAGTAGTGGTTGTTTTCGAATTCACCGTAGGTATGTATGCTTATTTATGTAAGTTAACGAACAACTTGAAAAACCAATAGCTGAGAAAAATAGTCCAAAAGCTTTGCAGGAAACATATGTTATTTTTCAAGCTTATTGGAATACATTTCTGTCATGGTTTTCAGGGGCCACCTTCAGCAAAGGGCTAAACAGAAGCTTTGCCACTTTGGTGGCGGGATTTTTGGGAACGGGGGTTGGCTATCTCGCACACCTTGCAGGGGAAAATGGCGGAGAAATTGTATTAGGTGTCTCTGTTTTTGCCATAGGTAAATTAAAATAAATATCATTATGATTAAGATAACGTCATGTAATCTTTTTTTTTTTTTTGAAAAACGTCATGCAATCTTGACGATCATATTATGGATTTTATGTATTTCTGTAATGCAGGTGCAGCTTCCACATTTGCACGTTTCATTCCGAGGATCAAGAAAAAATGCGACTATGGAGTGGTCATCTTCATTCTCACATTCAGTCTGATTGCCATATCAAGTTATCGCGTTGAACACCTGTTTGAAATGGCATATCAAAGGTTGGCTACGATAATCATAGGGTGCTTGCTGTGTTTTCTGTTAAGCATTCTTGTTTACCCAATCTGGGCTGGCGACGATCTTCACTGTTTGATTATACGTAATCTGGAAGCTTTGGCTGCATCCTTTGAAGGTAAATGGTAAATAGTCACTAAAGCATATCTTTCAAAAATAGATATAGACTCGCAATTCTTACAAATCCTGAAGTTTTCTTTCTTGCAGGATGTGTTACAGGATTCTTCGAGAGTCTAGAAACGGTGCATTGTGAGGTATCATACAACGATAAGGCCTCCAATGGCTATAAATGTGTTTTAAATTCAAAAACCACAGAAGAATCTTTGGTAAGTATTGGACTTGGCAATGAGTTTTATTACCGCTGAACTTAGGTCTTACATTATTCTTTTTAATATGCAGGCGAATTTTGCGACTTGGGAGCCATGCCATGGAGATTTTTTCTTTGCCTACCCTTGGAATCAATACGTAAAAGTTGGAGCTAAGATGCGATATTGTGCTTATTCAGTGGAGGCTCTAAATGGATTGTTGAACTCTGAGATTCAGGTCATTATCACATTATAGATACATTGGAGTGTGCTAATTCATACGCATTCTCTCAAAAACAACATTAAATCTGGCTTTCTAATATTTTTTGACAAAATGTATTGTGCTTGTGTCCAGGCTCCATTTTGTTTGAAGGAAAATTTGAAAACCCCATGCTTGAATATATGCATAGAGTCTGCCAGGATTCTGCGTGAACTTGCTGAAAGCATCAGGACTATGACAAAGAGTGCAAATAGGCCATCAATGCTATACCGATTGCAAAAAGTTGTGGAGGAACTGCAGAGTTCAATGAGTGCCCAACAAGAGCTTTTCATCAACCCAAATCTAGATGAAAAATACTTGACAATGCCAGCAATTCTTAATGGCTTAAGTAAGTCAGACACACTAATATTACCTGGAGAAAAGGAGGAGGCAGATATGCAGTCGTTTCGATGTACCGTATCATCACATGGGGATAGAAGTGACACAATGTTAACAGATAGTGCAGACAAAACCCATCAATTTGGAGAAATCAAACGAGCCAATCTTGATTTTTCTCTTGCGGAGACCCTTCCTCTTGCAGCTTTTGCTTGCCTTGTGATAGAAATTGGAGCCAGATTAGAAAGAGTTATCTCGGCGGTGGACGAGTTGGCAGAAAAGGCCAAGTTTAAGAGCAGTGAAACTCGTGAACCTTCACAACAAACAACTATATGTCCAGCAAAATTATCACCGCCACGTACCATTACTATGTCCTCAACAACGTCTTCAACTGCAAGATCAACGCTGGCGGCGCATGGACCCAACACAAACCCAATCCCAACTCTTCAAATTTCGGTGGTAAATGGTGAGATAGACGAGGATCTTGCTCAGAAGAGGAGCTGTAGGTGAGTTCTATATTAGAATAAAATAAATTGAAGAGTCCCCTCATGATAACTTCTTGGCGAAATTACGCCAACTTCTTGTCAAAAGAGCTCCTCTAGTTCCTCTAGTTCACAATGATTTCTGAATTATAGCACACTGCTATTGTCAAATTTTGAAGCTGTGCCGATGAGAACTATAGTCTACAGTACTAGTAAAGCAAATTATTTCAAGAAAAATAGCTTGAGTTCTATATTTTCCCTTTGGTCTTAAAGATTCATTCTTAGGTTTTTGCGTCAAGTGCATAGCGCGTTTATAATTCTATGGTTGTTAATCACTAAACATTTGAGACAATCGCAATTTATGTCTGTTTTTTATTATTATTTTATTTTATTATGTAGATGGCTTGCTAGGTCGTTGGAGGCAATTTAAAATTATTATTTACTTATTTATTGTGCTTGTCGTTACGAATAAGGGCTTTCCATTTTCTACTACTATGCTTTGTAAGCGTTTATTAGTTTTCAACAACAATTTACTACTTATCGTCTCTTCTTAGGTTTAAGATATTAATGTCGGACAATTCAACCTGTTCCTCATAAAAATTATATATTATTATTATTAAACTTTTTAAATTATATATTATTATTATTATTAAACTTTTAAGGTTGAGTAGTTTTTTTAACTAAAATTCTTTTTAATGGTTAGAATTGAATTAACACGCAACTCTATACCTAAACCCATACTCCACACAACATGACAAATTAAAATAATATTAAAAAACGGGTCGATGATATTTTAAAAATTTTAATATTTCAAAAAAATACCAATTTATCTAGAGAAAAGGGTATATCATTAACCGCATGTTCTTACTTTTATGATTTGATTATTTGTATATTTTAATTATTTTTAAATTTAATTTTTTAAAAAACTTAATAACTGTCCTATCATACCAATTTTATATAATATTATTGTTTTGGTTAATGAGATTTATGTCTAGTTTAGGATTATATTTCATAATTTTTTGTGCATTTCAATAGCACTACTTTCCTTAAGGTATCTAATTTTACAAGTAGTTGTTTTAATAATAATGTTGTACAAATTCATCTTTGCAGTATATTTAGGATTAGTTATATAATCAAGATTATTCATAAACATACTTTGTCTTATAATATGAAACATTACAGGTGTATGATAATGATGAGTATAATAAACAATTTTTATATTGTCTTAATGAGTTTACTTTTCCAAATAATAATATACATGAAAACATGAAGATGGGAAGAATGATGGTGGAACATTTACAAGTGAGTTTTATATAAAGGATTGGTTTCTCCTGAGTACTCTTTTGAATCAATAGGAATTTCCTGATAATCCATCCAAGTAGTATTTACCACTTTGAAAAAGAACATTAAAACCATTGATTAACTTCATATGACAAAGCTAGTGATATTTTCTTATTAATAAGAAAAAAAGATTTTTTATTGGTAAGGTAGTACATTGATTTATTTTAGTGGAAGTATAAAGTTTAAAGGACTTATGACATCAATTCCATCACTCATGAGATTTAAGTAAAGAATATTTTAAATATTCTTAAGCAAGGACCAAGGATGGATAATTCATTTCTATAGCATATTATAGAGATAAATTGACAACTATTATGTATGCTAAAATCAATGTTCTAGATAAATATTCTAAATGGGAAGCAAATTTATTGCTTGTGTGATAGAATAATGAGGTTAAATTATGTCTTAACTTTTATAACCAAAATATACATTTTTGAATTATAATTCATTATTACTAAAAATGAATGATTCATTGTAGCTATTTATCTATTCACAAAGATTATCTATCTTGGATGGTTTATATGTTTAGTTAAAATATAATGTAAATATTTGTATTAACCCACTTCTACTCACCTAGTTGCACCACAAGAAAACAAGCTAAGCAAAATCTTAGGGTAATGTTTTTCTAAATTTAATGTTTTAAAACCCTAAAAGTGATATCATGCTCTTAGTAAATGCTTTCAGGTTCATAATATTTTTTTTCACCCAATGAATATTTAACATATAATTTTAATTAGTACAGGCATATCAAACCGCTTTTGGATTTAGGTCTACTATAGATATCCATCTAAGTGGATGATATTAGCCAAATCTTGTAAAAGGTGTCGTTATGTCGATTCAGATTGTCTCATTTAACATCATCTTATTTTAGTATTAGGGTCGATTCATGATTGGGGTTATCCTTTAGGTCCCATAACACCTAAAGGGTGGATGCATAATTCCCTATCCCTTATCATATGGAACCTTTGACTAACTAGTTGACTTATTCTAATGATCATATGAAAGGGGGTTAACATACATATACGTAGTGTCTAGCTGATTGTCCACTACCTGAAGTTAGCTAGAGCCATATCAATACCCTGATCTTAGACTTGATCACACATTTCCATTGTGACTCACGATCATTTATCCTATACTAGACACCATGGTTAAACTAGTTAATTCAAATAAACATGAGACTCATCACAATACTACCCAAACAACAACCTTGAGGTGGCATCCAATACCACCCCTCATTACTAGTTCTGATCAAGTCCCTTGATTTAATCAATTATATTAGACTATGATTGCTCTCGATACTTGTTGTGTGCATAACCACACCTCAACGTCATTGGGTGTTTAAGCTATTCATTTTCATTGGCAATAACTTTGTTTAACCTTCTTGATGAACTATTCCATCAGAATTACGTTGGTTTTCTAATCTAAGAAGCTAGTAATGCCAAAGGTCATAATATTCACAAACTACTTATTCTCTTCATTACCTTAGGCAGGAGATATATTCATAACATGGTATCTATTGATTCTTCCATGAATATAAAAACAATTAAAAAATGGTCCAAATTATTTCCTAACACAATTTTAACAAGTTATGGTATACCTCACATTATTTTTTTAAAATGTTATTATAGAATTCTCCAGACTTACTCTAATAATATATCATCCTTTTAAGTAATTCAACAACTTGGAAAAAATGATATAGTTTACTTATTTTTTAACATATATAGATTAAATCCTCATCCCCCCACCAGTTCCACTAAGGGTTCACACTCAACGATATGAGAAAGAACTAATTTTAGTTAGAAATGATATTAATTATTTACATTGCTATAGTTTAAATATATTTTTCCTAGTATGCATCTTGAAGAATCATTCCTTTGACCAAAACATTTTGTGAGATTTTCATTTTTAAAAGTTTTCCTACGTTTTGCTCAGGGTTATGCATAAGGGGTCAACCCCAAAATCTATTTATAAATTGAAGGTGAATTGTCTTGGATTCCTAGCAAAATATGGAGAAGTATACATGGCGAATTCCAAATATTTTTCTCCAAAAATTTTCAAACCATGGCGAATTGCAATTATTTTTCTCCAAAAAATTTCAAATCGTGTTTGGAGTCATGAATATCAGTTTGAAAAATTTAAAAATTTTATAGGTTACAAGAATTTTTATCAGTTGTAGACATGTCGATCAGTTGTAGTCATGGTGATTGGTTGTATAAATGATGATTGGATGTAGATATGTCGATTAGTTACATCCATGCCAATTTTTTGCATTCATGTTGATCAGTTGCAACCATACTGATTGATTGCAGCCATGTCAATCGATTACAGCCATGCCGATCAGTTGCATTCATATCAATCGATTGTAGCCATACCGATCGGCTCATGTCGATAGACACAACTCTATGACTGATCGGTTAATGTTGACAAACATGGCTTCATAATAGATTGGCTAATACCGACAGACATGGCTCTGTAATTGATTGACACCTCTGCAATCGATCGACACCTCTACAATCGATCGACACCTCTACAACTAATATACACCACTATAATCGATGGACACCTCTATTACCGATCGACATATCTACAATCGATCAACACCTCTACAATCGATAGACACCTCTACAACCGATAGACACTTTTACAACCAATCGACACCTTTGCAATCGATTGACACCTTTGCAATTGATCGACTCCTCTACAACCGATCGACACCTCGACAATCGATTGATACCTTTGCAATAGATTGACACCTCTACAACTTATTAGCATGGCTTTGCAACTGATCATATTATGCCATTAGACATGGCTTTGCAACTAATCATATTTTGTCAATCGAGACTCCTCTACAATCGATTGACTTATATCGACAAACACTCCTCTTCAACATTGGCAAGTTTTTGGTTATTTCAGAGTGATGTATATTTATCGGTACCCACTACAATATATATGGGTAGTATATGAGGCTATTTGGAGAGGAAAAGTAAAATAATTTATAATTTTAAGGCGAATTGGGTGAGAAAATCAAAATCATTTATAGTTTGAGGTCGACTAATTAAAATAAAAATATTTTAATTATTTTTACCCCAAAAAAACTTTTGCCCCGTAATTTTACGGTGAATAGGCCCTAGTGAAATGATCCAAAATTAGCCTTTTCAAAATTTTAAATTTCCTAAATAGAGCCAATTTACGATATTTCATGCTTATGCATAACCCTGGTTTTGCTTCAAGTGATGTTATAGTATTTTACCAAGGTTTATCTAAAATATCCAAGTAAAATATTATAGGTTACCTATAGTTTATTTCATTCATGACAATGGACCAAAATTTTTAATATATATATATATAAATATGAACACTATACAAGCCCTAAGCATCTCATAGACTAAAACATGAGTTTATTACTCGATTATATCTATATCACATTATGACTACGAATTGCTTCCATTATCCAATATTTTATTAACATTAATTCAAGTTACGATTATAAGTACATCAAAGATAAAAGAGAGTGTGCACAATATAAAATTTCCTCTTAAATTAAGTAAATATTGTGTTGCAATCACGTCAATTACAATACCATGAAATCCTTTGTGCAATTTCACATAAATAAAGATATTCACCAAATTATAAAATAAATAGAAAGCAAGTGTATGTTCGATAACCAATCACATATACTATTGGGTGAAAATAGTTTCTAATTGGTCTCTTTTCAACCTATTTAGAGAGGGTATATCCATTTTAATATCAAAATTAGATAACTAATTTTCTTGAACCTCTATTACATGCAAGTCAACTAAGCTCTACTATCACATTTTGGTAAGTCTTGTATAATGGAGACAATACCTCTTTGAATAAGCACACACTTTGCCACTTAGATTTTAATATTTTCAAAGCCCACCGTCTATAGTTTAGGATTGCACTACTTTCCTTAAGGTATCTATTGTACAAGTAGTTATTTTAATAATAACTATTGTACAAATTTATATTTGCCATATATTTAGGACTAGTATAATCAAGATTTTTCATAGACACACTTTGTCTTATAATATGAAATATTAAAAGTGTATGATACTGATGAGTATAATGAACAATTTCTATATTGTCTTGATGAGTTTACTTCTCCAAATAATAATATACATGAAAAGCATGAAGGTGGGAAGAATGACAATGGAATATTTACAAGTGAGTTTTATATAAAGGATTGGTTTCTCTTGAGTACCCTTTGGAATAAATAGGATTTTACTAAAAACCCATCCATGTGGTATTTACCACTGTGAAAAAGAACATTAAAACTATTGATTAACCTCATATGGAAAAGCTAGTGCTTTTTTCTCATTAATAAGAAAAAATGGTTTTTGTATTGGTATAAATTTTAGTGGAAGTATAAATTTTGATGGACTTTATTACATCAATGCCATCACTCAAGATATTTAAGTAAACAATATTTTTAATATGTTTAAACAAGGACCAAGGATGGATAATTCATTGCTATAGCATATTATAGAGATAAATTGACAACTATTATGTATGCTATAATCAATTTTCTAGATAAATATTCTAAATGGGAAGTAAATTTTTTGCTTGTGTGAAAGAATAATGAGGTTAAATTATGTCTTGAATTTTGTAAAATAAATATACTTTTTTGATTTTTAATTAATTATTACTAAAAATGGACGGTTTATTGTAGTTATTTATCTTAGATGATTTATATGTTTATTTAAAAGGGAATATAAATATATGTAATAAACTAAGTCTACTTACCTGGTTGCACCACAAGAAAACAAGCCAAGCAAAATCTTAGGGTAGTTTTTTTTTCTAAATTTATTGTTTTAAAACCCTAAAAGTGATATCATGCTCCTAGTAAATACTTTTAGGTTTACAGTATTTTGTTTCACCCAATAAATATTTAGCATATAATTTTTATCAGTACAAGTATATCAAACCACTTTTGGGTTTAGGTCTACTATAGATAGCCACCTAAGTGGATGAGATTGGTCAAATCTTGTAAAAGGTGTCATTATGTGGAATCAACTTGTCTCATTTAGCATCCTCTTGTTTTAGCATTAGGGTTGATCCATGATTGAGGTTATCCTTTAGGACCCATAATACCTAAAGTATGGATGCATAACTCCCCATCCCTTATCATTCTGAACCTTTGACTAATCGGTCAACTTATTCCAATGACTGTATGAAAGGGGGTTAGCATACATATACCTAGTATCTAGCTAATTATCCACTACCCGAAGTCATCTAGAGCCATGTCAATACCCTAACCTTGGACTTGATCACACATACCCATTGTGACTCACAATCATTTATCCCAAACTAAATGTTATTGCTGAACTAGATAATTCAAATGAACATGGGACTTATCATAGTACTACCCAGGCATCAAATTTGAGGTGGCATCTCATACCACCCCTCATTACTATTTTTGACCAAGTCACTTGTTTCGACCAATTCTATTAGACTACAATTGCTCTCAAGACTTGTTGTGTTCATTCCCACACCTCAATGTCATTGGGTGTTTAAGCCATTTATTTTCACTAGCAATAACTTAATTTTATCCTTCTTAATAAACTATTCCATCAGAATTAGATCAATTTTATAATTTAAGAAAATAGTAATGCCAAAGGTAATAATATTCATGAATTTCTTCTTCTCTTCATTACCTTCGGCAAGAGCTATATTCATAATATGGCATCTATTTATTCTTCCATGAATATAAAAATAATTAATAAATGGTCCAAATATAACCTTAACACAAGTTTAACAAGTTCTAGTATACCTCACATTATTTTTTTCAAATGTTATTATAGAATTCTCAAGATTTACTCTAATAATATATCTTCCTTTTAAGTAATTCAACAACTTGGAGATAAAGTATATAGCTTAATTTTATTTAATATATATATTTTAAATCCTCATTCCCCTACTAGTTCTACTAAGTGTTCGCACTCAACTGTATGAGCAAACACTAATTTTAGCTAGTAAGGATATTAATTATTTATGATGCTACATAGCGAAAAGGTTGTAGTTTAAATATAATTTTCCTAGTATGCATCTTGAAGAATCATTCCTTTGACCAGAACATTATGTGATATTTTCATTTTTAAAAGTTCACCTACTTTTTGCTTCAAGTGATGTTATAGTATTTTTCCGAGGTTTACTTGAAATATCCAAGGAAAATAGAACATGTTATCTACAATTTAATTTGTTCATGGAAATTGACCAAAATTTTTTAATATATCCAAAAATATGAATGTTATACAAGCCCTAAGAATCTCATAGACTAAACTTGATTTTATTACTCTATTATATCTATATGGTATTATGACTAAGAATTTATTTCATTCTCCAATATTTTCATTAACACTAATGCAAGTTATGACATTAAATACAACAAATATAAAAGAGAGTGTGCACAATATAAATTTTTCTCTTAAATTAAGTAAATATTGTGTTGTAATGACATCAATTATAATACCATGAAATCCTTTGCGCAGTTTCAAAATAAATAAATATATTCATCAAATAGTAAAATGGATAGAAAACAAGTGTATAGTCGATGTCCAATCACATATAATGTTTGGTGAAAATAGTTTCTAATTGGTCCCTTTTCAACCGGTTTAGATAGGATATCTCCCTTTTAATATTAGAATCAAACAACTAATTTTATTAAACCTTGATTACATGCAAGTCAACTCAGCTCTACTATCATATTACGTTAAGTCTCGTGTAACGAAGACAATGCCCTTTGAATGAGAACACACTTTGCCACTTAAATTTCAATATTTTCAAAGCCTTCTATCATATGTATTCAAATTGGATTTTTCTAATATCTTGATTAAATAAGATGCCCTCTCTTACTCTACCATAGTATTCGCTACAACGCTTAGTCTTCCACCAAGAAAAATTTCACACCACCCATTGAGGGATTAAAAATAATTATGGGATTAGAAACGACCTCTTATATCTATGCATTCATACTAATTCTTATTCCCATGCATTCATAATTTATTTTCAACAAATTTTAAACATAGTTTTGGAATATAAACAATACAATATGATTCACATCTAATTTACACATTATCTTCTGGTAATTTCATTCTTTTCCTACTATGTTCTAGTATCTCTACTTAGAGAAAGCAATGGTTCAAAGCCAAACCAACATACAATTCAAACCTTTCCCTGGTCATTTAACTATTCTCCAAAAAATTTCATTTTATAGGTAATTAGAATTGCACCCTTTTCTTATGCATTCTCAGTGACTAGTAAAGAGTTGAGAGAAATTTTGAAATTACAAGAATAATAATCGCAACTAAAACCTATTAAAATACAACTATAATTAACAGTTTATACCAAAAATTAAATATAGGCTCACATCATCCAATGTTCTATATCCAACATGCTATCAAACAATCATATACAACCAAGCATAATATATTTTATTTATGTTACTCAAATTATTGCATTCATGCAAACATTTATTTTATTTGAATAAAATATATATAGAATTCAAATACTTCTATAACATTTACCAACATACATCATTCACATAGTATCAAGTAAACAAAATTTAATAATTCCAACCTAAAACCTCACTTTTGCTTTCATTTGTTTTTGTAGACACCTAAAACACATAATTTGAGGAGAATACTTATATGGATACCATTTAAGGCCATATGATCCATCTTGGGTAATCCTAGGGCTTAAAAATGTTTCTCATATGACACCATTCAAATAGGGGTAAATTTCCATTTGTAGTAGAGATCATCTCACCTCGATATGACCCCTAACTATGACCATATCACCCTAATATGGCCAACATTCATGACCATCCTACCTTGGGATGGCCATACCTGAAGCATGTTCTTGTGCTACAGTCTGAATGGTTACATGCTAGCCAAGCACAAATGATTTCTTGACAATAGTTCATGGTAATGGTTTATTGATTTCAACCACTTCATGGTTTCTCCAAAAATTCTAAGACTCCTATTGGGAGGTCTATTTGAAGGTAACCATCACTCATTAAAAATATAGAAGGTTTATGCATCGAATTATTGTCAAATTGGAGAACTAGAGAGATCTTACTCTCATAAGAAATGAAGTGCTATCAAAATTTGATCATGGAGCTTCAAAGCATGATAATGGACCATTAAAAAGGTTGAATATTGGATTTGCATCTCCTTACACATATAATTCTCTTTCTTTGCATCAAATTTTGCCATCAAGTCATTCTTCATGAGATCACCCTTGAATATCAATTCTTTAGATCAAATCTAATGTTGCCTTTGTTGGGAATTTACCATGTACAAACAATACATAGCCTATGAAAAAAAACAAATAATAATAGTGGAAATGGAGAAAATTTTCAATAAACAACAAGAAATCACAAAAATGTAAGAGACACAAGATATACGTGGTTCAGGCAGTGTACCCTACATCCACGGAGAAACAATCAGTCATTTATATTAGCAAAAATACAACAATCTTCTCCACTTGTACAATGTCTCTTCCTCTCTCTTCCTCCAAACCAGAAAAGAGCATTCACATATATGATGACATTTATAGTACAAAATATATAGATATTCATGATTTTTCCACTACTCGAAACCACATAGTGGTGTCAGAATACAATGGGCAAAAGCCATGGGTTGAAACCACCCATATGGTTATCATGTTCTTTCGAAAAGTGTTTTTCACCAAAAAATACAATCCTATTGTTGATCATGTTCCTATTTTTGATCGTTGCCCATAAAAAATATTTAATGGCCTTGGAATCCCACCAACAATATTTAATGGTAATTAATTCCTTTCTTATCAATTTGGCTCCATTACCTAACAACCTTGCATAAATTATGAGAGAATCACTCATAGTTTAGCAACGATATCATCTCAAGATGGCTTGTAGGTGCCACCATCCCATCCTGATATTATTAGTACGCTAGACCATCCTGATAAAATATGGCCACCTGAAAAAGATCTGTTTTCCCTTTTTTATTGCATTTATCATATTTAGAAACATTTTATTCATTTTATAGCATAGTTTAATTTTAGTTTTTATGCATTTCATAGTCATATTTTAGTTTCTTTATCATGGACTTGGGCCTTATCTTGGAAGGCTCCTCTTTTGATATTAATACCTATTGAGTTCTATTGTGTGTAGATTACAGATCCTTTTCATGGAGATGATAGCATAAATATCCACTCCTCATCATCATATATCATGGAGGTCACAATAATTATTCCTCAAATCAATTTGTGAGGATTCAAAAGAGATCCTATGAATTAAATCCAAAATGCATATAATTGTAATTCATTGTATCAAGAATTGGTAGCAATCCCTAAGAGGTATTTTATTGTAATATTATTGAAAGAGCAAAGAATTATCAATAAAAAGGCATCGTTCAATTCATTTATTTATATTTTTCTTTGCTTGTATGGTTACATCTAGATTAACTAAATTCAATCTTGAATTTATTTCTTGGATGTATGGTCTCTTTTCATATCTTTAGTGGTGATCACAGTGGGACATTATCCATATTTTAAAACGTTTTTCTTATTGTTGTTTTTGAATTGTAGGTACAACCATCCTACATAGATATAGTTAGCAGATACAACTATCTCACCCTGAGATGACCAGTAACTACCATTGTCCTACCTTAAGATGGCCTTAGAGAAAAATTTAAAAAAACTCAGAAAGATGCATCTAGAGTAGACTTAGGCTACACCTTTAAGTGGTTTTGTCCATATTTGTCTACTTTCAATAAAGAAATGTAAAAAAATTCATGATTATCTAGAAAAATTGTAAAATAAATTTTAATTTCAAATAAGCTATATGTGACCATCCCTAGGTCAGATGACATATATTTCTATCTTTCCTTATCCCAAAAAGGCCCTATTTTTTATCATCCCTGTGTCAAGCGATCTCTACTATATATCGTACTTCATAGATATGGCCTTTATCTGATTATTATATGATTTATTTTTTTTATTTCCTACTTAAAGGCTAATATCATCTTAGGGTTCTACATTTTTAGGTTTTTAAAATTGAAATGTTTATTACTTAGGAATATAAAAATAAAATATTATTTTTTATGCATTAGTAAAAGGACATTAAATGCTCTATGTTTGCATTTACTTATTGGATAAAAATAAAATTAAACCCACACACCACACACTATATTATACATCAATGAGTTGGATTTCATCACCAACCATTGATCAAGACTAGTGATGGTGGGTTTCATATTCATCTCGTTGGCTTGTATATTGCTACTTTGTACCCCATTTTTGGCCAAGGCCAGTCCAAGAAATGTCATAAGGTGAGGACTAGTAGGATATGGGCTTCCTCATCATGTTTGGATTTCATTACCAAGCCTTGGTGGGTTTCACAACTTGGAATTCATCACCAAGTTAGTGTGTGAGAGCATGCAGGTGAAAAAAATAAATTGAGTCAATATCATCAAAAAAAAAGGAAAAAGAAAAAAAAGAGCAACAAAAAAAACAAATATCATAACACATAAAATAGAATAGGAATTCATAAATAAAACTCAAAAGATATAATCATCCTATATACTTGGTTTGTTTCGTTTCTTTCTAAGTAATCAATATAATGATAACCACACATAGTAGAGCTCAGTCATGAGCCAACGATGCGCTGAATATATAATGAGGTGTATAATACCTACAATTCAGTCTTGAGGATATAGTTATCCAACTATGGCATCTTGGTCTACATCGTAATGGCAATATCATATATAAGAAATATGATCTTCAGGATATACCTATTCAGGATATATATATGGATCATATTTATGATCATGAAGATGAGCTACCTGGTCGAAGTCGATATCATGCTACCACTATATGTGACCCGCTCTCTAAGGGGCCTAGGAGGGGACTATCACAAATTCATATCCCAAATTGATCTAATCACCCACTTGAGCATGAGAAAAATGATGTACCAACACACATACTGGATAGGTGAGATACTCCACTCGATCTCCCATGGATGATTCAAAAATATGCTCATTTAGATAAGTATGGTTCTCACCATCCTGGTAGGGTAGCCTTGTTTGCTCACACATATTTCAAATATGAAGAAGAGGATGACCTAAATATTCCTATTTTTCATTATGGAGGGACTTCCATGCAAGTATGAAGATCTCATATTTAAACATGAGCATTAGATTAGTGCAACTTCCCTCTATCATGGGAAGTGGGTAGCCAACCCTATTGGGTCTAAAAATAAAAATAAGTTCCTCAGCATAGACATGAGGGATCATTGACCTTATATGATTGACCAAATAAATAAAATACCTAGTCCAAACATGAATATATAGGATCAAATAAATCTACCATGGTCGATTAGGTTGTAGATATACCAAGAGCACCTAGAATAGGACCAATTATAACAACAAAGGTTGCAACAACAAATATTACATTAGCAATGATTTCACTAGGAAAAATTAAAAATAACAACATATGAGAAGGCTCCTACCCCTAGTACATATCAACAAAAAACCCCTTAGAGACATGTTACACAACATTAGGATTAGCCTCCTAGGCCAAACCAAGATTGTCCTCCTCATATACCCATCCAACATCATAGGTTACAACGACTACCTAAAATCATAAACTAGAGCATGAAACCTATGAGGACCTAGAATATAAATATTAGGACCAGGGCTACCATAAGTTGATTTATGAGGACATAGATGATGACTATGGTCAACAACCTAGTCCTCCCAAGGTATCTTCTACCTCCTTATTCTTGAGAGCAACGGAGAAGAGATGAAATCATCTCTACTAAAGATTACAAGGTGCTCACTAAGGGAATTCGATCCTTGGAGAAACAAGCTTCAATAATGGGTCATAAGAAACCCAATATGAATCAACTTTACAATAAACCATTACATCCTTCAGTCTTGTATCCTCTATATCTGGAGCATTTTTAAATACCCAAAATAAATAGTTTTAAAGGGGATGAGGATGCACAGGATCATGTGACTGGCTTCATGAACCCATGCTTTCAAATTCAATATGATAATGCCCTGTTACTCAGAACTTTTATAATTATGCTCATAGACCCTACCCTCAAGTGGTTCAATCATATGTTGAGGTACAATATTCTAATCTTTGAGAAACTCACCAATGCTTTCTTAGAATGGTTTTCATTTGGCATGATGAAGAAATCCAACCTGCATGACTTTTCTAATATTATATAACTTAATTATGAGTGATTCATGGCTTACGACAATATATGGAGGAAGGTAATATCAAAATTACCTTTTACCCTACCTATGATTGAACTCACTCGAATGTTCACGAGAAGCTGCTCAAAGAAAATTTTGTTCCTCCTATAATTGCAATAATATCAAACATTCGAGGAGGCTTTGGCACAAGTCAAAGTTATTGAGGACATAAAATTCTAGGAGGGGGACATAAAAATCTGAAATAAGGAGTGGAATAAAAACTCTAGAGGTAGATGTGCAAAAAAAACTGCCTGTAGCTAACCGATTTGTCCTAAATATTCCTAAGATCGAAAATCAAGCACCACAACAACCTAATTACTAGGATCAACCCCCCTATGTAATAGAATAATCAACCTCAATGAAATCAAGCGAAAAATTAACCACACCCTCAACCTCACAAATACATGCCATTTCCTTAGTCCTTGGTGTCGCTCTTTAGCCAATTATGCAAGTAAAAGGCTATTGCATTGCCTTAGATTCATATCGTAGACCTAGCTCACCCAAATCCAAAGGGGTATAAAGATAACACTTATTGTCTATATCATCGACTAGATGGCCGTGACATTGGTTCATACTATTTTTTTAAGAATCTATTACAAAACATGCTAGATAGAAACCAATTACAAATCAATAATCCTCTTACCCTCAATAATCAAAAAATGCATATACTGAAAGATCATTTACCCACTAATAAGGTCAAGGACAATCAAATAAATAAGTTGAATGAGACTCACATGGTCCCACCCAATGAGGTATTCATAGGAATAATTAATATCATGACCAAAAATTTAAGGTACGATGTGGAATGATTAATATCATGGCCCCACTTTCACTAGCCATTTTTGAAAGAAATTATTCAAACTCCAAGGCACTCAACTTCGTATAAGTTTTGCTTATCATCCCAAAACTAATGGCCAAACAAAGATTGTATATAAATGTTTAGAAACTTACGTGCATTGTTTTACCTCTGCTCAACCCATTCACTGGGTAAAATGACTTCCTTTGATAGAATGATGGTATAATACTTCATACCATATTACCATTAAAATGATATCCTATGAAGGCTTATATGGTCAAGCATTACCAGTGATCACATATTCTATTCCAGGATGTACCAATGTAGCTATTGTGGATTCAAAATTCTCTACTCAAGCCAATATCCTTCACCTTCTGAAGAGAATTACTCACAACATAACATTGCATGAAATAATAAGCGGATCAACATCATATCGAACACGAATTTCAAGAAGGCGATATGGTATTCCTTCGACTTAAAACTTACTACCAAACCTCTCTCAAGCTTAAAGGTTCGTAAAAGTTATCTCCTAAGTTTTATGGACCTTATAAAGTTTTAAAGTACATAGGACCCATTACTTATAAACTGTAGTTACCTAGCTTCACCAAGGATGGATCACTCATGGTTGAACCTGAAGCCATCCTAGATTGCAACACTCATCAACTACACCATTGCACCATCACCGAGCTTCTGATTCAATGATGGGTCTTATATTTCGAGGATGCTACTTGGGAAACACTTGATCAATTCCAAAAACAATTTCCTCACTTTCAGCTTTGAGGATAAAGCTTCTTTGAAGGAGGGTGGCATGTTAGGATTCCACATCCTAACCTAACTTATCACTTAATTAACTAATTATTTATGTTTTATTTTCACAATGGACCATCACGTCCTTTCATAATAGCTTTAGGTAGATATAAAATAGGGTAGATAGTTGTGTAAGAAATCATCCAAGAAGAAAAATAATATTTAATTATTTAATTTGGAGGGAGCCCCCTTATAAGAGGCACTGTGATTCCTTTACAATAGTGATTCTTTGATATTTTTTTGCAATTTATAATTCTATTTTTCAATAATTAATTCAAGCATGATAGAACTCATCACATCTCCTATTTCTTACCATACAAGCAATATCTGAGCCAAATAAAACCAAGCAATGATGCAATATGCAATGCATTAAAATGTTATGCACGCATGAGTTTCCATGTACTCACGATTTGAATCGTCACTTCCCTATCTCACCTTTTTCCCCTTGACTTGTTTTCATTCATTGCCAGTACTCACAACTATCCTACACTCACAAAAGTTGTCAGTAGTACCAAAAATCAAAGGAAAAAATAAGTGTATGCATAATTCACTATTTTTCATAAATTGTGCGAGGGTCATCACATCCTCCCCCACTGGGAATAAACACAATATTTGTGATTTAATCATATTAAGCAAAATAAATACTTTGGCATTCTCATTTTATCTTCTTTTCTAGAATATTCAAGTAAATTCATTGCTTACATCTAATTCTAAATTTTGTAAACAAAGAATTATTTCCACATAATTTGGAATATAATCACATCATAGATAACATCACAACATAAACTAATTATCAATTATCAACATATATTCCAAAATATACCAATTTGTAACACAACACACTTGCAAAATACTCTACTATGTAAAATGGCAACCACACTTAACTCTACTTTGTGTCCAGTTCCATTTACATTTTTATATACATAGATATCCCAAAATTACATAAAATTTTATGATAAAGTCTATCTCTACTCAAACAAGTAAGGAAACTATCATCGTATTTCTACCACATCTTCCCATGTAGCATTTTGATCTAATTAGTGGTCCCATTGGACCCGACATTGCTCAATACTTCATTTCCTCAAATTCTTGGTTCAAAAACCAATCAAGAAAATAGGTCGCACCTCAATTATTAATTGATCAGTCATATACAAGTTGGAAACATCCAAAACATGAGTAGGATCAGAAATATATTTTCTAAATAAGGATACATGAAAGACATTATGGATTTTGGATAATCTTGACGTTAGAGCTAATCTATATGCTACATGGCTTATATTCACAATAATATCAAATGGACCCACATATATGGAATCCAACATAGATGATTTTATAGAACTCTTTGTTGGTTTCACCCTTGAGAATATTGTCTTCCATAGAATATTACCTCAGTGTCCTTCTAAGGTCCACATATCTCTTCTAACGATATGTAGCCTCTTTCAGCTTCTACTAAATCCTCTTTAGTTGTTCTTCCACTTCTTTTATCATTTCCAGATCGACCACTACCTGATCTTTTGAATTATTCCAAGTTAGGGGAATTCTACACCGTTACCCATAGAGACCTTCAAAAGGTGCCATACCTAGTGATGCGTGGTAACCATTATGATACACAAATTCTACTAGGTATAATTATTATTCCAACTTTATGTGTTATTTCATGCAGTACATTATCAAAATATCCTCAAGCACTTGATTCACACTATCAATATGCCCATCTATCTAAAGGTGGTAAGCAATACCAATGTTCAACTTAGTCCCTAATGCTTTATGCACTACTTGCCAAAATTCTATAGTAAAATGAGAGTCTCTATCAGAGATTAGAATTTATGGGAACCCATGTAGCCTCACCACTTCCTAGTAACTTTACTTGCTATAGTGGGTATGTCGTCATGCACATTACCTGGCATAAAATGTGTGAATTTGGTTAGCTTATCCACAATATAAAATTGTATCATACCCAAATCTTGTTTTAAGTAGTCTCACTATAAAGTCCATGGATATCACTTTCCACTTTTGCACTGGTATCTCATGTTGATACAATTTTCCAGCTGGATGCAGATGCTCTACCTTCACTTTTTTGCATTCTAAGCATTTGGCTATATAATTGATGATATTTGTCTTCATACCTAGCCAAAAATATGTTTTCTTTAAATTCTCATGCATCTTTGCCCCTCTTGGGTGCACATAATAGTGTTAGGGTAAAATAAGGTAGTGTATTGCATTACACTACATGGGGTTATTACATTTACTTTTCTATGTAATTATGTAATTACCATGAGATATTTTCTTCATGGTTAAACTAGGTAAGTACCTAAATATCCTATGTTAGATATTTAGGTTAGTGTTATGGTTAGAACTCTCTACCTAGGTTAGTAGTTAGCTACACGTCTCTCCTACCATGTTGGTTAGCGAGATAGACTAGATTAGTTAATTATTTTGTTATATATATTTTGTAACACCTATTTCCTAAGCTAATGTTCAATTAATCATTTTTGGACTTACCTTGGACCTACATTGGTATCATTCGCCTACGAGCTCTCGCTCATTCCCCATCGCTACGGACTCCCACGGAGCAGCTGAGGCGCTCAACGTGGTCACCGGGAAGGCCCGTAGACCTGGGCCCACGTGTTAGGCCGCAGATCTGGCCGTTGCAGCCCGTAGGCCTACAGCACTGGCCGTCGTAGTCGACGCAGCCTGTAGGCCCACCGATCTGGCCATCGTAGTCGACGTCGCCAGCCGACCCATAGACCTGGCCGTCGTAGATGACGCAGCCAGAGGGCCCACGGATTCATCCACTAAACTAGCACACAGATCGAGCCGAGGGCACGCGCCTCCCTAGACCGGCCATGATCAACGAGCCAAGGCCATTCAACCTCGGCTCCCGTGCCAGCCCCTCGGCCCATAGAGGCCCGTAGGCCACGTGGCCCAATCACGAGAGAGCCGAGAGGGCAGGAGCGCCCTCCCCTCCCCATGGGCTGACCCAGACTTCGGGATCTGAGAGGGCAGGCGACCCTCCAATCCCTGACCGACACGTGGACTAGACCGATGCAGATAGGCCCTAGCATGCATCCCAAGGGACACATGGACTGGATCGATGCGACTGGCCCTAGCATGCATCCCGAGGGACACGTGGACTCGATCGACGTAGACTGGACCCTAGCACGCACCCCGAGGTGCTGACTCAACAGGACACATGGCGGACAACCACTAGCGGACACATGGCGGACAACCACTAGACAGGGACCGAACAAGTGGCGGACAACCACTGGACGCGACTCGACACGTGGCACATCACCACAGGACTGACTCGACGAGGACTTGCCTACCCCTGGCGCCACGTGGCGGCGACCAAAAGGGCAAGCGACGGTAGTCGATTGCCCAAAGGCAATCGACGGATAAGGGGGGACTTTCCCCTTATCAACCCCACAACATCCCACTACGGGATGCATGTGGGATAAACCTCCTACAATTTTTTTAAAATTGGTCGTCACGGGTGTATAAGGCACATCGTGTGCCTTCGTTCCATCGGGCGCTGTAGCTCGACCGGTTGATCGGGTCGAGCTAAGGCGCACGACGGGGAGTCCAGGGTTCGACTCCCACCGGGAACAAAAGGCCATTATTTTGGCCTTCGGTGCTACCAAGGTATTTTTAATTTTTTTTTTTATTTTTGCATTTTTTAATTAAAGTTTTTTTATTAAATTATTATTTTTTAATATTTTAAACTTCAAAATATTTCTTTTTGAAAATCAATTTTTGTTTAAATATTTAAATTGATTTATTTAAAAGATATATTTTTTAGTTTTTCATTATTAATTAAAATGATTTATTAAAACTTTTCTTAAACTATTGCAAATTAAAAAAAAATTTAAAGAAATATTTTTGCAACTTTGATATTTAAAGGTGCTAATGTTTTCTCACAAAATGGAGATATAAGACATAGCAAGAGCACATTTTTTTTGTTGCAAATTAGACAACTCTTCTCAAACCTTGTTCATTTAGCATACAAGAAAGGATCACACTTGATTTTTTTTTGCAAATTAGAAAACAAGGAGCCTGAATTTTTTTTTGTAAAGATCAAAAGTACAAAGAGTGCATTTGTTTTCTCCAAGGAGACATAATACATAAAATTGCACATCTATTTTTTTTTCTGCAAAATTGAGAAGACTTTGTAACCTTGGGTCCATAAAAACTAAGTCGTGTGTCGACTAGTTCTGGGAGCCTTTCAAAAGCGGGTCGTGTGTCGACTTGTCTTGAAAGGAGTGCTCTAAATTCTACATTTTGTAAACATTAAGGGGGGATAGAATTCATTTTTTTTTATTCTATAGTTTGCAAAATTGTAATGAAAAAGGGGGGATATTTCAGAGTAAGAAAGGTGCATTCTCGATTTTACTCGACACCTTCTCTTAAAAATTGCTTGTACTAGGTGCATTTTCGGTTGCATCCGACACCTAGAGTGATACAAATTTGGGTTGCTCTCATGTTTTGATTATTGCACTAAACACTCATGTTTTTGTGTGCAATTAAAAATTCAAATATAACATTAAAAGAAGCATTTCACAAAACCCAAACTTCACTCAAAAACCATGCTAAACTTTGCATAGGTTAAAACAAGTCATTTTTTACTCCCCATCAAAAGGTCAAAACTTCAAATCACCTTGATTCACTCTCTTTGTTTGGCTTAATAACCTCAAATTTTTCATCCTTCTTTAAAGGGTGTTAAAGCAGGTGCCATTAAATATCCTAGAGGGCAAAATCAAAAGTTTTACAAACCTACCCCTGTTTCATTTGCTCTATTTTGTTTGGCTTAAAATTCCTCCAACTTTTCATCCCTTGGTAAGGGTGTTAAGGCAGGTGCCATTAAATATCTTATAGAGGCAAATTGAAAACAACTTCCATATACTCTTTTGAGGGTATAGTGCAAGATATCACCATCTTAGTCCTATCAAATTTGAAACCTAAACCATGGCCATGATACACAAGTATCTCACTGAGAGCCAACTGCTCAAAGGTTCAAATTATTCAGCTTGGAAGACTAAGATGAAAGCTATCTTAATTGTAGAGGAATTGTGGTCAATAGTGGATGGAAGTGTCACTAGACCTCAATCACCTGGACAAGATCAAAGAGACTTTGATAAAAAGGATAAAAAACTATCCTTAATGATCTTGCTTGCTATTACTGATGATATCCAACCTCATATCAGTGAAGCTACAACTGGTAAGGCAGCATGGGATGCCTTAAGTACCATCTTTGAGGGAAAGAATCAATCAACGATTCTTAACCTTCAAACACAGCTTCATACTCTACATATGAAATCAGGAGAAACAGTAGAGCTATTCCTCTACAGAGTCGCAGAATTGAAAACAAAACTGCAATCCTTAGGAGAGAAAGTGGAAGACCAAGTCTTGAACTCAATCATTTTGAGAGCTCTTCCTGATTCCTACCGAACGTTGATCACCTCACTACAAGTTTCTGGCAGGATAGTAACTTTTGTCGAGTTGGTAAACATGCTTCAAACAGAAGAAGCTAATCAACTCCAAAGAGATGAGGCATCCAACAATGCTCTTTTCTCAAAAAGACAAGGTGGTAAGAAAAAGTGGAATCAACAGAAAGGTTCTTCTTCTAATCAAGAAAAGGGTAAAGCCAAAGAGATTCCGAAGAAGAAGCAATATTGTAAAATTTGTGACAAAGACACTCATGAAACCAAAAGATGTTGGTTTAAGAACAAATCGCCCAATGAACAAGGAAACAAAAAGGGCCAAGGCAAACCTAAGAACAAGAACAAACAACAAAAGGGACACATTGCAGCTGAAGATTCTAGTTCAGATTCTGAGAGAGCACACAAAGTGCTCATGACCCATATAGATTCCTCCCACAAGGACTCTATGTGGTACATAGATTCAGGCGCTAGTAAACATATGACTGGCGATAAATCTTGGTTTGCAACATTTGAGGCTCGAGAAGGTAGACCGGTCACCATTGCTGATGATCAGACCTATCGAGTTCAGGGAGAAGGAAGTGTTTTTGTCTCCCTTCCAGATGGAGAATGTAATATTCAAAAAGTTCTTTATGTTCCAGGATTGAAAAATAATCTCTTGTCAGTTCCACAAATCTTGGACAATAACATGAATGTCAATTTTACAGTGGACAAAGAAAAGAAACGTTGCTTTATCACTAAAAAGGGAAAACAGATAGCAACAGGTTCATACAAACATGGTTTGTTTGTCTTAGATGCAATTTCCTCTACCCATACTACAATGGCAGTAACCACAAAGGAGGCCACTTCTCTTTGGCATAAGAGATTTGGGCATTTGAGTTCAGGATATTTACTAGAGTTGAGTAAATATCAAATGGTGAAAGGACTCCCTACTCTTTCATCTACCTTGCCAGTGTGCTCTGATTGCTTGTCAGGAAAGCAACATAGAGTACCTTTTGAACCTAGCTCTTTTCGAGCTAAGGTACCTTTGGAGTTGGTTCACATAGATTTGTGTGGTCCCATGTCTACAAGTTGTGGAGGAAAACGGTATTTTCAATTGTTTGTCGACGATCACTCACGGAAGATGTGGGTCTTCTTCTTGCAATTGAAGTCTGAAGCATTTTCCTATTTTCAACAGTTCAAAACTCTTGTTGAGAAGGAATCAGGATGCTTTATTAAGACCCTCCGTTCAGATCGAGGGGGGGAATACACATCAAAAGAATTTTCCTCATTTTTACAGACACATGGGATAAAGAGACAGTTAACAACAACCTACACTCCTCAATCCAATGGGGTTGCTGAGAGAAGAAATCGGTCCATAATGGAAATGGTTCGATGTATGCTTAAGGGAGCCAACCTTGAGCAAACTTACTGGGCTGAAGCTGTTCAAACTATAGTATATCTTCTGAATAGGGCTCCCACAAGGGCTCTTGAAGGTATGACTCCTCAGGAATCATGGAGTGGTAGGAAACCCTCCATAACTCATCTAAGGGTATTTGGGTGTAAGGCATTTATGCATATACCTAAGGAGAAAAGAAAGAAATTAGATGAGAAATCCCTACCTTGTATATTTCTTGGATATGATGAATTTTCAAAAGGCTATCGGTTGATAGACCCATTTACCAAGAAGATACATGTAAGTAGAGATGTAGTGTTTGATGAAGCTTTCACATCCAACACTACATCAGTATACCTTGATGATGAGGAGGAACATCAACTTCCTTCTACACAACAGAAAAAGCCACCCAAATGGTATACAAGCATAGTGAAAGACTCTAAACTCACTTCCCCACCTGATCTTACTCTCAATCGTCCAAAGACAAGAAGCATGACACAAAAAGAAAAGAATGAAGCATCCACTTCAGTTGATGATCTTTGTGCAGATTTTCAAGATCTTTCAGTTGATAGAGAGTTACCAAGGGAAGATGAGATGGAAATAGATGAGGAGAGGGTTTACTTATCAGCATGTGATGAGAATGAACCTTCTACGAGTTGATGAAGCACTTAGACTGCCTCAGTGGAAGGCAGCTATGGATGCAGAATATAACTCCCTCATAAAGAATAAAACATGGAAGCTAGTGGATTTGCCTAAAGGAAAGAAACCCATAGGTTGCAAATGGGTTTACAAAATAAAATATAAGGCAGATGGCACTATAGATAAGCATAAAGCCCATCTTGTGGCAAAGGGCTATGCTCAAAAGGAAGGACTTGACTATGAGGAAACCTTTGCTCCTACAACAAGGATGACCACCATTCGAGTACTTTGTGCTATGGCAGCACAGTTCGGATGGAAATTACATCAGATGGATGTAAAAAGTGCCTTTCTTAATGGTGACTTAAAAGAAGAAGTATACATGACTCAACCTCCTCCATTTGGGGGGGTAGGCCATGAGCAACATGTTTGCAAATTGGTCAAATCATTATACGGGCTAAAACAAGCCCCAAGAGCATGGTACATAAAAATGGATAGTCACCTACTGCAACATGGATTTAAGAGAAGTCCATCTGACGCAAATCTCTATATCAAGAACACAGGTTCTGAGATAGTGATTCTTGTGTTATATGTAGATGATCTGATCATCACTGGAAATTCAGAGAACTTGATTAAAGCCATGAAAGATGACTTGAAAGAGTCATTTGATATGACAGACCTAGGACTTCTCCACTATTGTCTTGGCCTTGAGATAGAACAGAAAAAGAATCATCTAAGGGTGACTCAGACAAAGTATGCTAAGACTTTAGTAGAAAAATATCGTATGACTGATTGTAAACCCAAAGCAACACCGATGGAATCAGGGCTACAGTTATCACGATATGAAGACTCACCACAGGTAGATGGAACACTTTATAGACAGATGATTGGAAGCCTCATCTATCTGACTAATACTAGACCAGATATTACTTATGCTGTAAACTATCTCTCACGGTTCATGCAAGAACCAAAGGTCTCCCATTGGAAAGCAGCTAAGAGAGTCTTACACTACATTCAGGGTAGTGCCGATTATGGTCTAGAGTATAAGAAGAATAACTCATTCTTCTTACAGAGTTACACCGACTCGATTATGTTGGATCCATAGATGACAGAAAATCAACCTCAGGCTATGTTTTTCATCTTGGATCTGGTCCTGTCTCATGGCATAGTAAAAAGCAACAGGTGGTTGCTTTATCTTCAACCGAGGCAGAATATCGCACTGCACGTGGAGCTGTGTGTGAAGCGATATGGCTAAGTCGCATCTTGGCTACCATGGGCCTACCAAAGAAACTTCCCATTCACATGTTTTGCGACAACTCAGGTGTTTTGAACTTGGTCAAGAATCCAGTGCATCATGAACGAACTAAGCATATTGATACAGATTGTCATTTCATTCGTGATGAAGTTCCTAAGCACAGAATCAAGCTCCAACACATTCCCACCGACGAACAGGTTGCAGACATTTTTACAAAGGCACTTGGACGTGTCAAATTTCAACTGTTTCGAAGCAAACTTTGTATATCAAAGTAATGTAATAAAGGGGGGATGTTAGGGTAAAATAAGGTAGTGTATTGCATTACACTACATGGGGTTATTACATTTACTTTTCTATGTAATTATGTAATTACCATGAGATATTTTCTTCATGGTTAAACTAGGTAAGTACCTAAATATCCTATGTTAGATATTTAGGTTAGTGTTATGGTTAGAACTCTCTACCTAGGTTAGTAGTTAGCTACACGTCTCTCCTACCATGTTGGTTAGCGAGATAGACTAGATTAGTTAGATATTTTGTTATATATATTTTGTAACACCTATTTCCTAAGCTAATGTTCAATTTATCATTTTGGACTTACCTTGGACCTACAAATAGGGAGTAACTATAAGCCTCCCTAAGTATTGTTTCCCTCAATTCCATTGAAATAGGTACGACCAACCTATCTTTGAATAATATTAGACCATTTTTGAACACATATTCTGCATCCTTGATCAAATTCTATCCAACCTATCTAATGCAGGATTACAAAAAATTATATTTTCCTTACCACTATTTTATTTGACCCAACATATCATATTGGTATTTTGTCATAGCAGTAATATGTCCTCTTCTAGTTAAAGCATTAACAACCTTATTCTCTTTACCCTTAATGTATTCGATGCCAAAATCATACTATTTAAGAAACTCTATCCACTATTGTTACCTAACATTTAATAAAGTTTGGGAGAATAAACTTTAGAATATGATGGTTTATCTTCAATTCAAATGGTTTCACCAACAAATAATGTCGTCAAAATTTTAGTGCATGCACTACCACTACCAACTCCAAATCATGGGTGGTATAGTTGAATTCATACCTCTTGAACTTCGTAGAATCATAAGAAATAACTACACCATATTGGGTCATAATCCTACCTAACCCTTTGATTGATGCATCCGTGCAAACTATAAATGACTTATTAGGATTAGGTAATTACAGAATTGGTGTTGTCATAAATATTTTTTCAAAACCTGAGGTCCTAAAAATCCTTTTCACACTACTCTATCCACTTAAATATTTTTCCTTTTCTCTAAAGGTTTGTAATGGGTTGAGAAATTCTCGAGAATATCTTGATGAACCTTCTATAATACCCTACAATACCATAAAACTTCACATATCTAAAAAATTATTAGGTGTTGGCCAGTCACTGATTGCTTCAATTTTCTTTGGATATACTATAATTCCTTATGCAAAAATAACATGCCCAAGATACTGCACTTGTGGAGTGTAAAACTCACACTTAGTCATTTCTCCATATAATTGATTATTTCTAAGAATCGTAAGAACTATCTGAATGTGCTCATCATGATATTCCCTACTTTTGGAGTAAATCAGAATGTCATCCATAAATACAAGTACAAAATTATCCAATTGTTACCTAAAGATGTCATTCATGAGATTCATGAAAGTAGTTGGGGTATTGGTTAGCCCAAAAGGTAAGACATTAAATTCAAAATATCCATACCTTATTCTAAAAGTTGTATTTGAAGTATCTTCCTCCCAAATCCTTAGTTGATGATATCTAGATCTCAAATCTATCTTAGAAAAGATAGTGGCTCCTTTCAATTGATCAAAAAAATCATCAATCCTAGGTAACGAATACCTATTCTTGATAGTAACCTTATTGAGAATTTGATAGTCTATGCACATTCTTAAGGTATTGTATTTATTTTTAACAAATAAAATAGGATCTCCCCAATGCGTCACACTAGGTTTGATAAACCCTTTTTAAATAAAATATTGAAGTTGTGTTTTGAGATCCTACAACTCTATTGGTGTAATTCTATAAGGTGATCTTTGAATTGGTGTTGCCCCTGATAATAACTCAATTGAGAAATCAAATTCCCTCAAAGGAGATAACCACGTAAGATCATCAAGAAATACATCTTTGAATGTACTCAACACCGAGTGCTGCTGGAAGAGGTCATATTACTTTTCTGATGCTTCTATCCTATTCATATTAACTATGAAGACCATTCCCTCATTTTTAATAATGTTTTTGATATGCATTGCAATTAATAAATATGGCTTAACTTACCTTTGCCCATAACTAATTCTAATCCTTTGAATAGATTCATCCAAAAATTCCTCCCATATTTCTTCAAAGTTTAAAAGAGCCTTGTGCACTTTTTAACCAGTCAACTCCTAAAATAATATCAAACACATGCAAAGGTGCCACATACATATGTCAGTTAATATTTCCTTGAGATAAGGATATGTGGGATTCAAATAGACATTGATTAACATGATGAGTTTACCCTGATACATACTCTACCTACCAATATTTGGCAAATAATCTAGGTCTAATAGAAAAATCCCTCACTAATATATATGCGATAAAACTATCTTTTGAACCACTATCAACTAAAATTTAAATTTTTTTATCAAAAATTTTACCATGCAATAAGAAATAAGTAATTTGACCATTGAGTTCAAAACTACCAGTGGTTGCATAGATCATGTGGCTAGCCTCCTCTAGAGCTTTTGGTGGCATAACAACCATGTGAGTACATTTGTTAGCATAATGAGTCCCTTTGCACACCCAACATCCACCTGGTGGTGCTATATTACCTCTATTATTGCTTTCACTTCTATTCATAGATGGAAATTCCCTATCACTTCCTTGACCTGCTGTCTTCTAGTCCTGTCTCCTAGGAAATTCTTTAGCATCCTTTTTGAATTTACTACTTTGGTAATTGGATCTATTTTTGCCCCCTTTCTTGTTTTGATCTTCTCTTTCAGGTTTCTTGTTTTTCTCCTTTTCCCATTTCATAAAACCTACACTTTTCCACTTTATGAGTTCATATTTCTCCTTTTTAGATAAAATTTGGTAGCTAAAATATGCCTTTTTAGTTTTTTGATTAGCTTCTTATTTTCTTGATACATCAAAAGCAGTTGGAAAATTGATAGAATTATGCATTTTTACCACCGTCATGGTTCTAGGATGTAATCCCAGAATAAATTCCTGTTTTTTTCTCTCTTCGTTGCTTTTATATTGGGAAGTATATTTTAGAAATTGAATAAAAATTTGGTGGTATTCCCGCACCAACATGCTTTCCTGTCTTAAATTTGAAAAGTTACCAAATTTCTTGACATAATATTGGTTTGACAAGAATTTGTCCTTGAATTCCTTAACAAACTCTCATTTGAGGTCAGGAGCTTCTACTCTATACCCTTTTTTATATGAATTCCACCAGTCCAAATCTATTTCTATCATGTTCATTATTGCCAAAGCATTCTTAGATTCAAAGGATAGAACTACTAGAGAAAAGTAGGACTCTAGTTCACTCAACCAATTTTTGGTTGATTCACCATTGCCTTTACCATCAAACTTAGTTATTACTACTTTTCTTAGATTTATGTCCAACTCCTTACTCACCCTTGCCCTTCTAGCACTAGATCTCTCTGGTTCCCTTGATTCTTACATTAACATTTACAAACCACATACTTACCCATTAGTTACTTCTTTTATGATCCATTATTATTGGATAATAAATTCTTGTTGTTGGCCCATGTGAGTTTTTTGTTGGGCCATCCCTTTGGTAGTCCATATGAGTTCACAATAATTGCACCACTTTAGCGAGGTTTCCTACCTCCACACTGGTCTCACTTTCATTGTAAGAAATATCATTAACCCTAATTTCATGTTGAGGTCCTTTTTACCTTATATTTGTTCACGGCCTTCTTATAGGTCTTTTGGTGTCTTCCTCCTCCCTACCTCCCACAAGATTTCTTAAGGACCCACCTTGCAAAAATAATTTCATTCAACCTATAGGGGAAAGAGGTAGTGCATTAGTTTACCTAATTAATTCTCATGGTCAGAATCTACAACCTAGAATCTCTTCTACTATGATAACATATGTAACAACCCAGAACCAACTTCTTTTTTGGTTGACCAAAGAAAATAAGGAAAGTATAGAAAGTAATTTTTTTTAAATTGAACTTCCTAAAACAAACCTAGAAGTCATAGAACTAATTTTGTTTAATTTTTTTTTTAATCATCCAAGTAAATAAATTATTCATAACATAGACATATCCACCATATTTGACTATTGTAGCTAGTCACCCAAGTGGATGAGATTGACCTTATCCCTTTGAATAGCCTTTTTGTGAATTCAATCATCGTCATTTATTGTTCATATTTTTTAGCATGAGGTTCGAACCATGATAAGGTTTATATTCTAGGGCCCATAACACCTAAAGGGGACACTTTATTCCCTTTTCTCTTCATACCGAACCCTCAATAATTTTGTTGACTTATTTTTCCTCAACATGGAAGAGGTTAGTGTAATTATGTCTATGTGACTAACTATTGACTCCCTTAATTCTAGAGGTAGTTAGCACCATGTAAATACCCTAATCTTGGATATCATTACTCATACTCACTACAATCCATAGTGATTTATCCCATACCAAACCTTGTGATCATTCCAGCTAAGTTTTATAAGTAGGTAATGAGCACTTGTGCTATCTATGTCCAACCTGAAAAAGGTGTCACATACCACCCTTCTCACTCCAATCTTGACCAAGTCATTTTGACCAATTTCATTAGAACTAGATTGTCTTAATCTTTTTGTGTGCTTCCCTACACCTCAACATACTTGGATGTTCTTTTGTTTAATTTTTTAGTTTCAAACTTCTAACGGTATTTTTAGAATTATTTCATTGTCAACTATTTCCAAAGTGTGATAAGTAATTTACCCTAAGGTAAGCTCTTTATAGTGTACAATAAAATTATATCCCAATAATCACATACTATTAATTTTATTAAACACTATATCAGGTTTAAACCATTCTAGAATATAGTTGTACTTTTCCCAAAATTTGCTAGTCTTTTGATTCACAAGAAGAGTTTTGATAGCACTGGCTACTTATGCAAGTATAGCTTAAAAACCATAATTTTTTTTATGTGAAGTTTGATAATAAATCTTCATGATTTTTTCATATCCTCCACATTGTTTACGTATAAAAGCTTTAGTCATCAACTATCCTCATTAAGATTTAGGTCTTGATTGCCCATACCACCAAGGTAATGGTAAAATAAACAACAAAGGGTAAATTATTTCCACAAAATAGGTTTTTAGTTCATAGTGAAAACATGAGGATACGAAAGCAAACAAAAGGGGAAATGTAACGCTAAGTCCTACGAACGAGAATGCATGAAAATAGGAAAAAAAAAATGAATTGAAACGAGATTTAAAGAAAATGTAAAAGTGTAGCCCTTTATTTTATTAATTTGCTTGAGATCAGGTTACAATGTGTCTCCTCCATTTTTAGGGGCTGGGAGCATTGGACATAATTTTGTTACACCACAAATGAGATATTCCCATTTGGGATCTTCCACGTGCCCACATTGAAAATGGGCGGACCAAACGTTGTCGTCGCTTGTGTGACTACGTCTATAGTTCCTTTCTACCCCTCTGGTGTCAATATCCTATGTTCAGAGAAATAGTAAATGGTTAGTAGCACCTGCGGATGGAGGGAAACATGCGATCTCCAAGGCCTACGGTTAATGCATGCATAAAATAATTAAAACGATACCTGAAACATATCAAAATGAGCTGAAAGTTTTACAAAAGCAAGAAAACATTACCAGAAACACACTACAAAAGGAACAGTCAAGAAATCTACCACATATTTCTAATCACTCCGGGGTGGGACGATTAGGACTATCATAAAATGTCAGTAGGTGACCTCCTCAATGTCCCATCCATGGGCCTCCAAAACACCTACAAAGTTGGGGTTAGACAAAATGGGACATTTTGGGACAACCCAGATGGTCGTATTTTGTAGATTCTACCTCGATCACCCTATATTTGATGATGCTCCTTGTATGTTAGTGAAAGAGAGAAACATTGAAAGAACAGTCAAAACTTATCCAAATGACATGAAATTTAAATGACAGCATATATGGATGGCCTAGAATCAAATGTAAAAGAAACAATAGGGAAATCTGCCATTGATTTCCAATCACTCTGGGGTGGGGCGATTAGGACTATAGTAGTGCAAGGGGCTCCTGGGGGCAGGATGCCCGCCGTTTAGGGCTCGGTTTTGGCACCAATCCACTTAGGATAGGTCCAAAACCTCTTATGGGGTTGTGTCGGAAAATTGGGTGGGGTATTGTGGCTAAATTTTTGGGTTTTGGGTCTGAATTGCACTTCCAATAATCACCCAATAACTTCCCTTCCAAAATAGAGATCAAGGATGTAGGAAGCGCAAACGATGGGTAAGGATGTAATTCGACAGCACTCCGTTGCTCCAAATACTCCTACTCTATTTTTTTTTGGGTGAGAAGACTCACCATTTTATAGACCTGATGGTCTCTTTTGAATGAGCATGTAGATGCGCCACTTGGCCATCATGCCTTGTTAGGGGGAAGAATATTCCTCCCTGATTAGGGGCTCCATGACTACCCCTATGACTACCTCTTTGAGCTCAAAAATTCTCACTTGCACTCCATGCATTGAATGAGGAGTTAAGTGGTGGATCTGAGCTACCATTTGTCAAGGTTTGACCTTTTGCCCATCAAACCTGCTATTCACCCCACCCTGGAGCAAATGCTGCTAATCGTCCCAGGGTGGGATGAATACCAGTTTGTAATCATCCCAGGGTGGACGAGTAGAGAGTAGAGTGCCTGAAAGGTGCAAAATTGACCTTTGACCTTCCAAAACTACTGTGGGAGTGGTTAGGACCACTGTTTAACCTCTGGGGGCTGCCCTAGGTGCTATATATGTCAATTCAATCAGTTCTTGTCGTCACATAATCAAATTGGTGTTGTTTTGGTGTCTACAAATGCCCCTTTTTGGGAAGCGCTGTGCAAGGTGCAGCACTGAGAAAAAATAGATAACTAAAGCACTACTGATTAGAGTTTCTCGGTATCCTAACCAACTTTTGATGCCCCAAGTATGGAACAGGCATGCATTCTTGAATCCTTGCTTTTGACAAGCTAAGGAGCTTAATTCAAGTGTTAACCTTTTTGGTGAGGTGTTACTAGATCTTGGACATTGTTTAGTCATGAGTAGGTAAAGGACGCAACCTTTTGTCTGTGGAAACCTTGAGTTCATGATTCTAGAATGCCAAGTGTTTGATCATATTGTGATTATTGCTTGTTTGTTGCCCCAAGCAGGAGCGTGATTGTCTTTGTCAATGATTCTTTGAATGCATGCCATTTCCTTGATTGGGTGTGTATTTGTTGATTGGTGACTAAGTGTGAATACCCTCTCAAGTGACGAATCGATGAGGGAATGACCAAAATGAGAAAAGTGATGAGTCGCTTGACCCAAGATGACTTTTGTAAGGGTGCCCTCAGTTGTTTTCCGTTGAATGCTTATGCAGTTTCCCAACAATTTGATCTATTTTTTGTGGGTGGAACCCTTTTTATGACGCATTTTGGGGTTCAAATTCTCAAAAATTCATCCTCCCGTGGAGCGGTCCAGCTATGGTAGCCTTCTTAGGGAGTAGGAGAGTGAGGATTTGTGACCCCAACATCTTTTTTTACTACCAAGAAGCGTAGGCACAAATGCGCCTTGTTCGAAAATGTTATTGCTTTTTTTGGGTGGGTTTGGACCCTTTTTGTGACGCCGATTGGGGATGAAATTATTGAAAATCCGCCCTCCCGTGGAGCGGTCCAGCTATGGTAGCCTTATTAGGGAGTAGGATAGTTAGGATTTGTGTTGAGCAAGGTGTAGAAACAGTATTGTCATTGTTGTCAAAACAAATAGATAGATCAGTTGATGTAGTGGACAGGAGTTCAGAGGTCAGTCAGAGCATGTACAGTGAATTTCCAAGAAGATAGAAGAGGCCAACATTCAAAAGATCAAAGAAAACGACAAGTAAGAAAACTGTCGTGATATCACGACATATTTGGTCAAAAAGAAAAACTGTCGTGATATCGTGACATATCAGAGGAGAGAGAAAATGCTGAAAAAACTGTCGTGATATCGTGACATATCGGAGGAGAGAGAAAATGTTGGCAAAACTGTCATGATTTCATGACATATCGGATGAGAGAGAAAATATTGGCAAAACTGTCATGATTTCGTGACATATCAGAGAAGAGAGAAAATGCTGGCAAAAATGTCATGATATCGTGACATATCGGAGGAGAGAGAAAATGTTGGCAAAACTGTTATGATTTCGTGACATGTTCAAAGACAGAGAAAGCACAAGGAAAACTACCACAATTTTTTGACATGTTGGAAGAGAGAGAAAGAGCAAACAAAACTGTCATGATTTCGTGACATGTTCGAAGAGAGAGAAAGTGCAAGGAAAATTGTCATGATTTTGTGACATGTTGGAAGAGAGAGAAAGAGCAAAGAAAACTGTCATGATTTCGTGACATGTTCAAAGAGAGAGAAAGCACAAGGAAAATTGTCATGATTTTGTGACATGTTGGAAGAAAGAGAAAGAGCAAAGAAAACTATCGTTATTTCGTGACATGTTAGGAGAGAAGGCGCAAGCAAATAAAATTGTCACGATTTTACGATAGGTTCGAGAGAAAGAGCTTGCAAAGAAAAGTGTCATGATTTTGCGACAATTTGCAAGAAGGATTGTATGGACGAAAAAGTGTCACAATTTCATGACAGGTTCAAGAGAAAGAGCTCGCAGAGAAAAAGTTTTGCGATATCATGACATGTCGAGTTTTCATGACCCGATGAGAAGAAAAGCACCAAGGAGAAAAAGTGTCGCGATATCGCAACAAAAGGAAAGAAGGAGAGTACGAAAGCGAAAGTGTCATGATTTCGTAACATGTTCTATTTTCACGAGGTAAAGGCAAGAGAAGTCACAAGGCAGCGAATGTGTCATGATTTCACGACATGTTTTTTTGCTGGTGAAATATAGAGAAGAGCACAAGGCAACGAAAGTGTCACGATTTTGTGACATGTCATGTTTTCGCAGGTGCAAGCCAAGAAAAGGACAAAGAGGCAAAAAGTGTCGTGATATCGCAACATGTCATGTTTTCACGGGTGCAAGCTGAGAAGAGGACAAGAAGGTGGAAAGTGTCACGATATCGTGACATGTCATGTTTTCATGGTCAATAGCCAAGAAAAGGTCAAAGGGGTAGAAATGTCATGATATCGTGACATGTCATGTTTTCACGGGTAAAAGGTGAGAAGAGTACAAAGAGATAGAAGTGTCACGATTTCATGATAGGTCGCAACAACACGATTATGGACAGTTAACTGAAGTAGAACGACAGTTACAGGGGCAGTTGTAGAGAAAAATCATGCAGCCAATATAAGAAGAGTCAACTGAAGTTAGTACGATAGTTACAGGGGTAGTTGTAAAGGAAAATCATGCAGCCAATATAAGAAGAGTCAACTAAAATTAGTGCAACAGTTATAGGGGTAGTTACAGATAGAAATCATGCAAGCTAACAGTGCATTAAATACAGAACGACAGTTATAGGGCCCGTAAAGCAGTGTAACCGTCGAGTGACAGTTATACTGAAAGTCCCACACAAGAAAAAGAGCTATTAATAGAATGCATGTACAAATTACTGTGTGATAAAGGAGTTACTTTCAGAAGTGTCTATTAATAGGGTGCATGCAGGATTATGGAAGTCACAGAAGAATAGGTGTTTCAAGATGAAAATATTGTTATAAAAGGGCAGTTGCATGGAGAATAAGGTTGTCGTTGAATGTGTAAAAGTGTTGCCAAAAGAGGGTTAGAAGAGTGCTGTAAGAGAATGACAAGCAGAGCCGTAAGTGTTTACTATGTTTTGATAAATTGTAGACCAGTCAGGGTCTTGTAAAAGCGAAGGCATTTTTATGTCATTGATATAGCTTTCAAAATTGTGATCCAAGTTGGTGCTTGGATAGGGGTATGTTCTCCTTTCTGTTGGTGCAAATAAATCAGGGGTTGGTGCTCCTTCTAGTGGGTTCTGGTAAATGGATAGTAAAATTGATGTTTTGCAAAGGTTGGATTTGGACCGTAGTCCAAGCAGTCATTCTTAAGGAGTAGCCAAATTGGTGAACATCGTTACATTGTGTGTTGTGGGGTGCTCTCTTGTGATAATTGCTTTACCTACATTTAAGTTCTTGTTGCTTCAACTTTAAGAGTTGTAGATTTGAATTTAAATAGCTACACTGATTCACCCCCCCTCTCAGTGTCATTGTGAGAATATCAATTGGTATCAGAGCAAGGTTCCTGAATAAGCTTAATCAGCTAAGGTGATCTTAGAAGGAACACAATGGCAGGTGGTGAAAGATTCTCATCAAATAAATCTCCATTGTTCGATGGAACTAATTATTCATTTTGGAAAATCAGGATGTAGACATATCTTTGTGCTCTAGGATACGACATCTAGGAGTCAGTAGAAAGTGGATACACAATACCTGCCACACCTCCAACCAATGCTGCTAGTAAGAAATCATTTGAGAATAACTCTAAAGCAAAGAATGCTATAATGTGCGGTTTAGTGGACAGTGAACTAATAAGGATCATGAGCTATAAATTGTCAAAAGACATGTGGGACAAACTAAAGAGCATTCATGAAGGAGATGGCAATATCAAGGAAGCCAAGCTACAAATGCATCAAGCTCAATTCGAAGCATTAAGAATGAATGATGATGAGAACATAGAGGCCTATATGCTAAGAGTCAATGGAATCATTAATGCGATTAGAGGACTCGACAAGGAAATGGAAGATGTAGTCATCGTGAAAAAGGTACTAAGAACTCTTCACAAAAGATTTAATTCTAAAGTTTTTGCTATAGAAGAAGCTAAAGATCTCAATACTTTTAGCATTGATGAGATGCATGGTTCTTTTACTGTATACGAAATTATAATAGGACAAGCCAAGCCCACAGACAAAGAAGTTGTTTTTAAAGCACACAAAAATATAAAAGCTAAACAAGAATCTGAGGATGAAGAGACATCGGATGAAATGGAAGCTAACTTTGTTCGAAAACTTATAAAGGGAAAAGGAAAATACAGAGGAAAGTTACCATTTAAGTGCTTCAACTATGGAGGCATCGGGCACTTTGCAACTAAATGTCCAATGAATGAGAAAACCAAAAATGATGAAGGGTCACACCAAGAAAAAGGTGACTAGAAGAAGAAACCAAACTTTAGAAAAAGCAACTTCAAGAAGAAAAGTTTCATATCCAAGAATGTCAGCTCTTCTGAAGAAATATCAGGTGAGGATTCTGAAGAAGAAACAGGTGAAGCTCTGTTCATGGCATTTGAAGAAGAAAAAATAGAAGAAAAATAGGAAGGTGATAAAAACATTAAGGATGAGGCTGAAATATATCTAGAAGGTGAGTTGGTTTCTGCACTTAAAGAGTTGAGTATAGAAAGGAAAAAGAATAAAAAGGTTTCAAGAAATCTAGAGGATTCCAATGACATAATAAAAAATTTTAAAGTACAAACAGATGAATTTAAGAAAATGTCTAAAGAACTCAAAGTACAATTAACCGTGAAAATAGATGAGTGCAGCAAACTGGAAGAAGAGATTGTTGGTTTAAATATTCAGATAGAATAGATGAATCAAAAATTGATTTGTTATCACAAACTTGAAGGAAGCTCTATGAAGCTGGAAAAGATTATATATAGCCAAAGGAGTACAGGCATCAAATTTGGCTTGGGCTTCGTCAAAGGAGAATCATCAAATGGATCAAAGGCCTTAACTATAGAACCCATAAAGAAAGAAGATAAGATCAGGGTTGATCAAGAAAAAACAAATCATGCAAAAGAAAGTAATAATGCCAGGCATGAAAAGAGCACTGACAATGATGGATTCACAAACGTCTCACATCAAAGGAGAAGAAGATTTGTGGCTCCTAGTACAAAATGGCAAAGACCAACTCCCAGGTTCAATCAATCCTTTTCTGGTTATTGTTTTAAATGCAATGCTTACGGTCATAAGATTTCAGACTGCATTTATAATATAGGACAAAGAAATTTCAGCAATAGAAATGTCTTTTCACCCTTGATGGATTATGCAGTAGAATGCTATAACTATCATAACTTTGGACACATTGCAAGAAATTGTAGAAGTACATATGTAGCAAATAAATATCAGGGAAGAAAATCTCAACCAAATGGTTTAAGACAAAATAGAAAATTCCCAAAAAAACATGCACAGGCCACTAACAAAGAAAAGTCTAAACAAGTGACCAAAACTATAGCCAAACCAAAGTGGAAAGAAAAGGAGCGACCCAAGGAAGAAAAGGAATCCTTGATTGTACAGACAACATTCAAAGCACAGAACAAATTTGCACCATGGATACTGGATAGTGGATGCTCCAGTCACATGATAGGCGATAAACAAAAGTTTGAAAAGTTATAGAAATATGAAGGTGGCTCAGTTAAATTTGGAAATAATGATGGAGCCAAGATAGTTGGAAAAGGATCAGTCAAGATAAGTGATGAAAAAATCAATTCCAAATAAGTCCTGTTTGTGATTGGTTTGAAGCATAACCTACTGAGCGTAAGCCAAATTTGTGACAGAGGTCATGAAGTCATTTTTAAGAAGCGGGGTTGTGAAGTCAGAAAAGCACACAATGGGAAGCTGATAGCTACTAGATCGAGGACTGCTGGAAACCTATATACTCTCTCAGAGACTTCATAAGGAGTATGTTTGATTGGACAGGAAGATGAAAATTGGCTATGGCACAAGAGGGTTGGTCATATTAGCTTTGACAATCTGGTAAAAATAAGTTCAAAAAAGGCAATAAGAGATATACCCACCATTGGCAAACCATTAAATAGCATATGTGCTTCATGTCAAAAGGGGAAGCAAACTAGATCCACATTTAAATCAAAGGAATACTTCACCAAGAAACCTTTAGAGCTAATTCATACTGATTTATGTGGACCCATGAGAACACAAAGCATAAATGGTGAAAAATACTTTATGTTGTGCATAGATGACTATTCCAGGATGACATGGGTTCTATTTTTAAAGCTTAAATCAGATGCCTTTGAAATGTTCAAGACTTTCAAACACCAGGTTGAGAATCAAACAGGAAAAATAATTAAATGCTTAATATCAGATAGAGGATGAGATTTTATCTCAGAGGAGTTTACAAAGTACTGTCAAAAATATGGGATCAGAAGATAGTTTTCAGTAGCAAGGACACCTCAGCAGAATGGTGTTGTTGAAAGAAAGAATAGGACAGTGTAGGAAATGGCACGAACAATGTTGACAGAGAACAAAATAGCAAACAAATTTTGGAAAGAGGCAGTTCATACTACGGTTTACATCCAAAACAGGTGCATGTTGAGGACACATGAAAGTAAAACTCCTTATGAGCTATGGTTCGACAAAAAGGCAACAACAAGATACTTCAAAGTCTTTGGCAGCAAGTGCTACATCAAAAGAACTGAACATAATCTTGGTAAGTTTGAAGATAGAGCTGATGAAGGAATTTTTCTTGGCTATTCGACAAAAAAAAAAGTCTACACATGCTATAACAAAAGGCTAAAGAAAATTATGGAGAGTGCCAATGTTAATGTTGATGAAGGTAGGGAACGAGAAATTAGCTATGAAGAAAACTACCCTATTTATGAAGAATTTATTGAAGGAGATGAGGAAAAGGAAACAGAAGAGAATAAGGAAATTGATCCATATGATTTAAGTATTGACTCAGAAGTAGAAGAAAATAAGAAATTCAAAACAGGCAACTGGCAGAAAAATCATCCCAGAGAGCAAATTATTGGGGACCCCACAGTTGGTATTCAGACAAGGAGAACAATAGTAAGGAACTAATCTCTATTATCCAGCATTGAGCCCAAAAATGTTGCTAAAGCAATCACAGATGAAAGTTGGATGAAGGTAATAAATGAAGAACTAGATCGGATTGAGAAAAAAAAAACCTAGGAGTTAGTACCAAGGCCTGCAAATAAAAACATAATCGATACTAAATGGATTTTTTGAAACAAATTGAACAAAGACATACAGGTTGTAAGAAATAAGGCAATATTGGTCTGTAAAGGCCATGCTCAAGTTGAAGGTATTGATTTTGAAGAAACCTTTGCACCAATGGCTAGACTCGAGGCAATCAGAATGTTTCTGGCTTTAGCTATACATAAGAACTTCAAAGTTTATCAGATGGATGTGAAATCAGCATTTTTGAATGGAAAACTTGAAGAAGAAGTTTATATTGAGCAGCCATATGGTTTCCAACTTGGTGACAATCCCAATTTTGTTTGCAATTTAAAGAAATATTTGTATGGTCTGAAACAGGCACCCAGAGCATGGTATGCAAGGCTGGATAACTATCTTATTCAACAGGGGTTCAAAAAAGGTTTGGTGGACAACAATTTGTATGTCAAAACAGAGAATGGCCATCTTATTGTACTTGTTGTTTATGTATATGATATCATATTTGGCAGCAGCATGGATGAGTCTTGTAGAGACATAGCAAATAAAATGAAGAAAAAATTTGAGATGTCTATGATTGGTGAACTTTCGTATTTCCTCGGAATGCAAGTTAATCAAAATGAAAAGGTCATTTTTATCTCTCAAGTTAAATATGTGAAAGAAATGCTAAAAAAATTCACAATGGAGGATTGTAAACCTGTTAGCACTCCCATGACAACAGGTTGCAAGTTGAGCAAGGATGAAAAATCTCCAGATGTTGATCAAACCATGTACAAATCTATGATTAGGAACCTGTTGTATTTAATAGCTACAAGACTAGATATCTTACAGGTAGTATGCATGGTAGCATGATTTCAAGCTAGTCCCAAAGAGACTCATGTGATAGCTATGAAGAGGATTCTTTGGTACCTCAAGGGTACTATGGAGTATGGATTATGGTATCCAAAAGGTAAAGACTTCACTCTTATTGCATATTTAGATGCAGATTGGGCAGGATGTATAGATGACAGAAAGAGTACCAATGGAGGAGCATTTTATCTTGGAGACAGGCTGGTAGCATGGCACAACAAAAAATAAGAATCAGTCTCTCTATCCACAATAGAGACAGAATACATTGCAGCAACAATGTGTTGTACGTAGATATTATGGATGAGACAAACCCTAAAATATCTTGGTATTCACTTCAAAGAGCCAATTTCAGTTAAATGTGATAACACCAATGCTATTAACATCTCGAAGAATCCAGTTATGCATTCTCGAACCAAACATATTGCAATCCGATATCACTTTTTGAAGGATAAAGTTGCGGAAGGTGAGGTTAAATTGGACTTTGTTCCAACTATAGAGCAAGTAGTGGATATCTTCACAAAACCGTTGCCCAAAGAAGTTTTTGAGTACCTTTGGAGTAAGTTGGGCGTGGTCACGTTTCCCAAAAATTTACTAGATATCGGGACCACATTCTCAAGGGGAGCATTCATTATGTGTTTATATCTTTTCTCATATTCTTGATTTTTACTAACTGTAATAGTTTTTGCTTGAGAATGTTGTGCATAGACTCAGGGGGAGTCTGCTGCAGCCCTTTGGTATTATTGTCAAAGGAGGAGAAGAATTATAGGAAATTGCACGTGTTGCCAACAATTCCAAAGGGGGAGATTGTTGAGCAAGGTGCAGAAACAGTATTGTCATTGTTGTCAACACAAATAGATAGATCAGTTGATGTAGTGGATAGGAGTTCAGAGGTCACTCAGAGCATATACAATGAATTTCCAAGAAGACAGAAGAGGCCAACATTCAAAAGATAAAAGAAAAAGACAAGTAAGAAAACTGTCGTGATATCGCGACATGTTTGGTCAGAAATAAAAACTGTCGCGATATCGTGACATATCGAAGGAGAGAGAAAATGCTAGCAAAACTATCACAATTTCGTGACATATCGGAGGAGAGAGAAAATGCTGGCAAAACTGTCATGATTTCGTGACATATCAAAGGAGAGAGAAAATGTTGGCAAAAATGTCGCGATATCGCGACATATCGGAGGAGAGAGAAAATGTTGGCAAAACTGTCACGATTTCGTGACATGTTCGAAGAGAGAGAAAGTGCAAGGAAAACTGTTGTGATTTCACGACATGTTGGAAGAGAGAGAAAGAGCAAACAAAACTGTCACGATTTCATGACATGTTCGAAGAGAGAAAAAGCGCAAGGAAAACTGTTGTGATTTTGCGACATGTTGGAAGAGAGAGAAATAGCAAACAAAACTATCATGATTTCGTGACATGTTCGAAGAGAGAGAAAGTGCAAGGAAAACTATCGTGATTTTGTGACATGTTGGAAGAAAGAGAAAGAGCAAAGAAAACTGTCGCAATTTTGTGACATGTTCGGAGAGAAGGCGCAAGCAAAGAAAGTTGTTATGATTTCGCGATAGGTTCGAGAGAAAGAGCTCGCAAAGAAAAGTGTCATGATTTCATGACAATTTGCAAGAAGGATTGTACAAACGAAAAAGTGTCACGATTTCATGACAGGTTCGAGAGAAAGAGCTCATAGAGAAAAAGTGTCGCGATATCACGACATGTTGGGTTTTCACGACCCGATGAGAAGAAAAGTGCCAAGGAGAAAAAGTGTCACAATATCGTGACAAAAGAAAAGGAGGAGATTACGGAAGTGAAAGTGTCACGATTTTAGGACATGTTCTATTTTCGTGAGGTCAAGGTAATAAAAGGCACAAGGCAGCGAATGTGTCACGATTTCGCAACATGTTGTGTTTTCACGAGCGAAAGACAGAGAAGAGCACAAGGTAGCGAAAGTGTCGCAATTTCGCAACATGTCATGTTTTCGCAGGTGCAAGCCAAGAAAAGGACAAAGAGGCAAAAAGTGTCGCAATATCACGACATGTCATGTTTTCACGAGTGCAAGCTGAGAAGAGGACAAGAAGGCAGAAAGTGTCGCGATATCGCGACATGTCATGTTTTCGCGGTCAACAGCCAAGAAAAGGTCAAAGGGGTAGAAATGTCGCGATATCATGACATGTCATGTTTTTGCGGGTAAAAGGCAAGAAGAGTACAAAGAGATAGAAGTGTCACAATTTCATGAAAGGTCACAACAACATGATTACAGACAGTTAACTAAAGTAGAATGATAGTTACAGGGGCAATTGCAAAGGAAAATCATGTAGCCAATATAAGAAGATTCAACTAAAGTTAGTACGAAAGTTACAGGGGCAGTTGTAGAGGAAAATCATGTAACCAATATAAGAAGAGTCAACTAAAGTTAGTGCAACAGTTATAGGGGCAGTTATAGATAGAAATCATGCAAGCTAAAATAAGCACAGTGCATTAAAGATAGAACGATAGTTACAGGGCCCGTAAAGCAGTGTAACCATCGAGCGACAGTTATACTAAAAGTCCCACATAAGAAATAGAGCTATTAATAGAATGCATGTACAAATTACTGTGTGATAAAGGAGTTACTTTCAAAAGTGTCTATTAATAGGGTGCATGCAGGATTATGGAAGTCACAGAAGAACAGGTGTTTCAAGATGAAAATATTGTTATAAAAGGGCAGTTGTGTGGAGAATAAGGTTGTCGTTGAATGTGTAAAAGTGTTGCCGAAAGAGGGTTATAAGAGTGCTATAAGAGAGCGACAAGCAGAGCCGTAAGTGTTTACTGTGTTTTGATAAATTGTAGACCAGTCAAGGTCTTGTAAAAGCGAAGGCATTTTTATGTCATTGATATAGCTTTCAAAATTGTGATCCAAGTTGGTGCTTGGATAGGGGTTGGTGCTCCTTTATGTTGGTGCAGATAAATCAGGGGTTGGTACTCCTTCTAGTGGATGTTGGTAAACAGATTGTAAAATTGATGTTTTGCAAAGGATGGATTTGGACCGTAGTCCAAGCAGTCATTCTTGAGGAGTAGCCAAATTGGTGAACCTCGTTACATTGTGTGTTGTGGGGTGCTCTCTTGTGATAATTGCTTTACCTACTTTTAAGTTCTCGTTGCTTCAGCTTTAAGAGTTGTAGATTTGAATTTAAATAGCTACACTGATTCACCCCCCCCCTCTCAGTGTCATTGTGAGAATATCAATTTGTGACCCCAACGTCTAGTTTTCATGCCAAGAATATCAAGTGCAAAAGCACTCTTATATGGCAATTTTAGTGCTATTTTTTGTGCATTTTGGTGCAGATTTTTTTGTTTGTTTTTTGTTGTATTTTAGTTATCAGTTTGAGCTAAAATTAGAAACCCTAGGTAACTGAAAAATGTGTTTTTTTATTTATTTTTATTTATCAATTGTAACTAAAGTTAGAAACCCTAGGTAACTGACAAATGTTTATTTTGAATTTGTTTTTTGTTTTTGGCATTGCATTGTTTATTTGATTTTTTGAATGTGTGTACTATACATGTTGTTAATGTTTTTTTTGTACATTTATCAAATGTTTTAGCTGTACACTTATTAAATGTTTTAGTTGTACACTTATTAAATGTTTTTGTTGTACAATTTTTTTCTTTCATGTTTTTAATGTTTTTGTGTTGTTTTTGAATTTCAGGTGGTGAAGAGCCGGTACTGTGTGCCGATGGTGTTCTCAGAGGTGTGGGAGGCACTAACTACGGTGGACTAGGATTGGATTGAAACCCTTGGGCTCAAGAATGTGACTCGGTTAGAACATGTGGTGGGGGATCGAGCATATCTGATTGCCCTGATCATCTTATGGGATCCTCGCACCAATACCTTTCATATCCCAATAGGGTAGATGACGATGAATCTTGAGGATGTCTATCAGATTTTGTAGATTTTGATAGGCGAGCTTCCTATTTAGACTACTCCATGTGATCAGTGAATGGTGGTGCTGACACAGTGCTTTGGGCATGGGGTGGAAATGGGGGTGGATAGTCCGATGGAGAGGGCAGAGGGGGATTGCCTAATTGGTGGTATTTTGGTGTGGTGGTGGCTGGAGAAGGGCATGTTGGTGGTGAGGCATGCATTACTGATGACCCTCATCTCCAACATGTTGTTGCCTAACTCCTCAGGCATGAGGTTCCCATGGAACCTACTAGAGGTAGTTTTCAGACTGGTTGAGTGTTTGACCTTAGAGCCACTAATTATGAGGTGGGGTCAGACACTACTGGCACAGCTCTATGATGAGTTGTACGAGGTCCGCTATCAGAGGAGAAAGGGGATTGGATGTAGCTACCTATTGCAATGCTAGGGATGGCAGCACATAGTTGTTGAGAGGCCATATGGTTTGTTGTGGACTACTCGGTCAGAGATGGTGGACAGGAAGATAGGGTATGCGGCTCTCTGGTAGAGGTCTGAGGATCAGGGGCAAATTCAGTGGTGGGCATGTGTCGTAGGGCACTATACTGATGCCTTTATGGGTCTTGCTCTAGGGGATGTGTTCTGGTGACCATACCAGGACTTTCTATCTTGGCATGAGGCTAGAGAGTGGCTCCAATGGGTGTGCAGGGGGATATGGCTGATCGGGCGACATGGGACCGAGCAGGAGTACTTCCCATACATTCAGGTGACATGACAGTTTGGAGTGTGCCAGGGATTGCCTAGTGAACCTTTGATCTATCGGCTTTGGGACGATGAAAGGACTCTAGCCTGGCCGATCATTGAGCTACTAGGTGATGAGTTAGATGCAGTGATCGATGTCCCTAATGTGGACAATGTCAGGGTGACTACAGAGTATGACCAGTGGTGGGCGATGCAGCGATGGTAGGGTGAGGGGCCTTTAGGAGGTCCAGAGGTAGCAGTAACAGGTGGGGAGGTTACAGACGCATCGGGAGAGGGTTGGGGGGCCTCTGCTCAAGGATGTAAACATGGTGGAGGTTGATAGCTTTGGGGGGGATGATTTTGGGATTTTGGAGCATCCCGATACATAGGACATCCCTGAGTAGTGGGAGCTAGAGCAACCTATCATCCTAGATATGCCTATACCTCAGGCAGTCCTAGAGGGTATGGAGGCGAGGCATCGCACTGAGATAGCGCGATTGGAGGATCTGCTTTGAAGACAGGATGAAGAGCTCAGGGATGCTCTATAGGAGAGGGATATATTACGAACTTAGTTGGCAGAGTGGTAGAACGCATTGGCTACGTACCACCAGTAATATGGGGACACAGATGCTTTGTGGGAGAGGGATCTCCTGTAAACTCAGTTGGCATAGCGTGATGACGCATTGGCTGCGTACCATTGGTGGGATATGGATTTGGTTCAGCATCGAATGGAGTTGGAGGCATATATTATCCACGTCGATGGGCAGTTACCTGAGCTCCCTGGAGGTGGATCTTCATGTCGAACAAGAGACAATGATATTGAGCAGTCAACATCCTCTCATCACAGGCGACTAGATGAGGGGGGTACTAGTGGACATGATGCGGGGGCTAGCAGCAGCCACCCTAAGAGGTCCCATAGGACCCACACCACTGGGGGTAGTTTTCGTCGCACCGATCCTACGTGATCATGGTGGTCGACGCCCTAGGCTTGGGGGTTTTTGAGTTTTTGCTTTTTTTGGTGAGGTTCGAGGACCGTTTTATTGTAGCCTGAGGGCCTTTTTGATGATATATATACATGAATTTATTTGTGTTTATACACTTGTTATGGTTTGATTTTATGCACATGTATTTACATTGATGTATGCATATGTTATTGTGAATGCGAATGTTTCTAATTTATATGATATGCATATGGAATGGATGAATTGAGTTGTTGATAACTTAGCGGTGGCACCATAGACTCTATGGGATTTGTTGGCTTTTTGTACTATGTGATTGCTTTATGGAATGACTTTGCATGTGTAATTTTTTGTTTTGTATTTTTGATGGTGATGTAATAATGGAATGTGCTATAGTTGTGTTAAAATGTAGTTAAGGTTTTTTTGAGACTCAGATGTTTTAACTAACTAGCCAAGACTATACTTTTATCTTACAAGACTTTTGAATAAGGTATGAATCACACTTGATTTCGACCAAGTTATTTTGCATCCCTGTGTGTGCAATTGAGTTTGTTCATGTGGTATTTTTTAGGATACCGCCAGTGCCAGATAGGCTATCAACCAAACCTGTATTGAAGATCACCTAATTAGCTCCACTAGCTCCTTTGTTGTATTTAGTAAGATTAATCTACGGTGCCATCTAGGGTACCATAAGCTAGCTCATCCACATGTAAACATTGATCTGCACACAATTTAATGTGATAGATATATCGTCATGTGGGAGGTTTTGCCACCAGTGATCGATAGGCTATCCACCAAACCGATACTGAGGATCACCTCATGACCTTTCGAATGCTGAGAGTTCTAGGGATTCAAGTTCGACTCCCTTATTTTCTTTAATTGTATTGGGATACTTGCTCTTATATAGTGATAAAAATCACTGTTTATTTTTTTTTTTTCTTTTGAGCAAGGGATTTAGATATTGAGTGATGAGAACCACTATTTCTTGTGCCTTTTGTGTGCACTTTAAGGGTGTGGATATCAAATTGTGGAGTTTGAATTTTGACTTTTTACAATTTGTGATGTTTGCAACCCTTTGAGATTTTGGGGATTTGTGGTAGTGGTGAAAACCACTGTTTATTTTGGGGGAATTGGGTAGGGAAGATGCTTGTCCTTTTGCCAAATCTCAGCATTCTTGGGGTCATTCGCACAAGGGGATGAGCAAGATAACCATTTTACTTATGGTAACCGAGTCTGCTATGCAGGTGTCATATTTCGTTTACACAACTTGGGAATTTTTTTTAATGTGTTTTAGCTTGTGTTGGGATGCTACGTAACAAGGTGTGATCCAAGGAGAACTCTACCTTTGTAAAATCCATCTAACTTTGTACAGTTTTTGGCTATTAATCTAATGACAACTAAATGGCGAAAACCCTAGATACATTAGAAGGCAACTGACTATGGTATGGTGAAAAATGTGAATGGCGTTTATTTTTGCTGAATTATTTTCAAAGTGGAAAAATATGGAGAATGATGGAATTGCCCGTAATTACAGTCTATGGTGCCTTTGACTTGTATGATCAACAAATGTGCAATGTATGTATGTTATGCCTAATGCAGCTATATTTTGTTTTTGTATTTTGATTTGTAAGAGTATGCATGGAAGTGAGATGCAATTTTTTGTTATTTTGGATTATCTTTTGTTTTTGTTTATTTTTGACCAAGCGATTGTGGGAACCCTTGGAGCTTTTGGTTTGACCGAAGAGTTTACAGACACCTTTGGGGCATTTTTTGGGGTTGACCAAGCGATTGTGGGAACCCTTGGAGCTTTTGGTTTGACCGAAGGGTTTGCGGACACCTTTGGGGAGTTTTTTGGGGTTGACCAAGCGATGATGGGAATCCTTGGAGCTTTTGGTTTGACCAAGCAGTTATAAGAACCCTTGGGGCTTTTGGTTTGACCAAAGGGTTTATGGGCACCTTTGGGGCATTTTTGGGGTTGACCAAGCGATGATGGAAATCCTTGGAGCTTTTGGTTTGACCAAGCAGTTATAAGAACCCCTGGGGATTTTGGTTTGACCAAAGGGTTTATGGGCACCTTTGGGGTATTTTTGGGGTTGACCAAGCGATGATGGGAATCCTTGGAGCTTTTGGTTGGGATATTTATCTCTCTTAAATATGGAATGGCCTCAAATGGCTGATGTTCAAGGGTTCTAGTTCCTTGATTCCATCAAGAGAGGCTAGCCGGTATGTTCCAGGTCCTATTTTGCTATCAATTACATAAGGACCTAACCAGTTTGCCATGAACTTGTCCCTTAGATGGTGCAGCAAGTTAGAGTTTTGTTGGTTATCTTTTAAGACCAAGTCACCAACCTAAAAGTCCCTCAGGTGAACTTTCATGTTGTATGCTTTCTTTAGTCACTCTTGGTAGATACACAAATGCTCGAGAGTATTGAAATGTCGTTTGTCAAGCAACATAAGCTGGTATAACTGGGCATGCTACGCAGTGTCATCATCGATGAACTCTTGCATTGATATGCGTAGGGAATTAATTTCCAACTCGAGAGGCATGACTGCCTCAGAACCATACACCAACAAAAATGGAGTTGCCCTAGTGGGCGTCCGAATGCTAGTGCGATATGCCCATAGAGCAAGTGGTATTTGAATGTGCCAATCCTTATGACTATCTATGACTATATTTTTGATGATGGCAACTAGAATTTTGTTTGATACCTTTGCTTGCCCATTTGCCTGCAGATAATAGGGTGTCAAAAAACTATGCTAAATATTGTACTTCATGGTCAAAGCACGCATGTCTTTGTTCTTGAACGGCGTCCCATTATCCAAGATGATCTTGGATGGAATACCAAAATGACATATGATGTTATGTAAAATAAACTTCGCAATGTGGGTTCCAGTCGTAGAGGTAAGAGGACTTGCTTCCACCTACTTGGTGAAGTACTCTATGGCCGTTATGATGAACGTGTGATGACCTGACGATGTAGGGGAGATATTTTTGATTAGATCTAAGCCCCACTATGAAAATAGCCAAGACAATTGGATCAGTTGCAAGGCCTGAGAAGGTACATGTGTCAAATTAGCATGGTGTTGACACTTCATACACTTCCTTACACGCAATAATATCACTGTAAATATGGCCAATAATAGCCCATGTGAAGAATGTGATTTGCGATGGCCATACCACTAAAGTGGCCACTGCATGTACCATCGTGCGCTTGGGTGATTGCCCAAGCGGACTCCTACTGGTCTAAGCAACAAAGGAGGATTCCTTCGTAGCTTCTATGGTACACAATATCTCCTAACAAGACATGTTTTTCCACTTTCTATTTGAATGATCTTTTTGCAGTGTGTGTCAATCCAAGTGGGAGGTTACCTAGCTTGAGGTAGTCTCTTATGGGTGTGTACCAATCCTACTGATCAGAAGCCTTAATGGTATGAACAACCAATCCCTCTTGAAGTTCATCTCTAGCAAAAGCTGAGCGGGAAAGAACCTGTAAAAATAGTGTTGTGTTGCTATTGAGGGGGATAGGGGAGAACAAGGACCCCTAGTTGGCTTGATTCAAATAATCATGGATTCAAGAGAACCTATCCTAATATGGTTCAATCTGGATTAGGTGGATTCCTGGAATTAAGTCAGAGCTTGCACGCTCCATCACGGATTGCGATAGTGTTTTGACTTAAATGGTTGTCATCTCATCGGAAGGGTATTGTAGGATTAGTGACCCCAAGGAGTCCATAGTGTCCGCAAAACGATTTAATGACCGAGGGAGTGCCTCGATGTCATACCATTCAAAATTTTCTAGGAATTTATCCACAAGGGCTTTGTAGGCCTACAGAACTGGGCATTTACATTGGAATACCCCTTTCACTTGATTGACTATTAATAAAAAATCACTAAAGATGTTCAAGGTTTGATGTTCATGGTGATGGCTATCTAAAGACCTATGAGCAAGGCTTCATATTCTACGTTGTTATTGGTTCATGGGAAATAAAGTTTAAATGATATAGGCATTGAAGCCCCTTGTGGTGTGAAGAATATGATTCACACACCACCTCCTTGCTCACATTTAGAACCATCAAAAAATAGGGTTATGTCGGCCTATGACTTAGGCTCATCAGAATTTGGTGATTCTGAGACATGGAAGACCCCATCATCGGGTAGCTCTATGGTCAGAGGTTGATCATCTTTGAGAGGAGCCTCTTCTAGTTTATTGGTGATGACTTGACCTTTATTGGACTTCTATCCAATGATTTTGATGTCAAACTCTATCAACAACATGATCCATTTCATTATGTGGCTACTGTGATAAGTATGACTCATCATGTACCCCAATGGATTATCCTTAGACACAACATACGTCATGTTGCTCAACATGTAATGGCGTAGCTTTTTGGTAGCAAACACCACTGCCAAGCATAGCTTCTCAATGTATGCATAGTTAAGTTCATAACTAACTAGGGTGCGGATAAGGTCGCAAGTAGCCTATTCTTTGTGTAGTTCATTTTTTTGGGCTAGTATGGTGCCCAGTGCCACCTCAGTAGCTGAGATGTATAAGTAGTATGACACTCCTAGTCTAGGTGGTGCCAATACTGGTGGTGAAGCCAAGTATTGTTTGATGTCATCGAAGGCAGATTAGCACTCGTCATCCCAATGAAATTCTACCCCCTTGTGCAATAATTTATTCATGGGTCGGCACTTGTTAGATAGCTATGCTATGAAGCGCTTGATTGACGCGACCTTTCCCTACAGGCTTCTGAGCTACTTGATGGTAGTTTGGGGGACCATTTCAAGGATTACCTTGAATTTATGTGGATCCACCTTGATGCCTCATTTTGAGACTATGAAACCCAAGAGTTTTCCAGATGTGATGCCAAATATGCACTTCTTGGGGTTTAGTCTGACTTTGTGTTCGATGAGGCAATCGAAGATCTTGCTTAAGTCATTGAGATGATCTAGGCGCAAAAGAGATTTGGCCAACAAATCATCCATGTAATCTTCCAAATTTGTGTGCATGTGGTCGTGGAAGATGTATGTCATGGCACGTTGATAGGTGGCGCTAGTATTTTTAAGGCCAAAGGGCATGACATTATAAAAAAATGTCCCCCAAGGCATTGTGAACGTCATTTTTAGTTGGTCCTTAGGATTGATACAATTCTAGTTGTATCCCGAGAAACAATCCATGAGGTAAAGCATTTCATGGCCTGCTATAGTGTCTACCAATGTATCGATGCTAGGCAAGAGGAAATCGTCCTTGGGACTTGCTTTTTTTAGATCTCAAAAATCAGTGCATATGTGAATCCTCCCATTAGGCTTCTTGATGGGTACCATGTTGGACAACCATGGTGGGTAATCCATGCAGATGACAAACTGTGCATCCAATAGCTTTTGTAATTCATCTTTAACCATTAAGGCCACTGTTGGGTGCATCTTACGTATTTTTTTCTTAACTGTCTTGACTGTCAGATCAAGCGTTAGATTATTCATGACTAGCTATGGGTCTAGCCCTAGCATGTCTTTGTAGGACCATGCAAAAACCTCCTTCTTTCCTTTGATAAGGGTAATGTAGTCAGCTTGCTCTTCGGGGGATAGGCTTACCCCTAACTTGATGATATGTGGATTCATTGGATCAGAGCCGATGTCTACGTCAGTCGTCTCTTCGACTGACATGTGGGACCCATCCTCCAACTGGTGTGGAGTTGGGATCAAGTGGATATCATTTGCTAAATTTAGATCTGCATTAGGACCTTCGGGTCCCTCTTCAGCATGGAAGATATCCTGAGTTGGTCCTGGGGTGAAATGAAGCATCCCAACGCAAGGCCAGTACTCTGATGGGGATGGTGGTGAATTAACGTGATCCTAATCTATGGCATCTAGGTCTAGATACAATGACCATGCTGGATCAGCTAGATTATGGATGTGGGAAGTTAAGTCAATGGAGATCATTTTGATCAAATGATTTTGGTCTCCATTACTATGGGTGTGGTGACTTAGACTTCATGGATGATTTTTGTGCTCTGGATCTGGTTCTGGGAGTATTGGCACAAATGGATTGGCCCTATGTGCAGATAGAAGGACAGGGTCTACCCTTGGAACTGATGGCTCTATAGGATCTCTAGGTGGAAGGTGCTCTGTGTATACTTGAAGTGTCAGATGCAACACTTGGTCCAACTATGATGGGTTTAGGTGCCACCTATGCCTTGGCCCCATGTTTAATTGTTCAAACATGTCATTAATATTCATGGGGTATTGTTGCTACTGCATATGATTGAGATATGCCATCTCAGTTTCATATTCATAATCGATGTCGAAGATCCATAGACCTTCGTTGGCTCCGAAAATAGTTTGCAATATGTGAGGCTCATCTTGCTTGAGCAAATTGATCTGGTCCCATCAGGGTTGTTTCGCTCTCTATGGGGGGACCTAATTTTCTTAAGGTGGCACTTGCTCGATTGGAGCATCCAAAGGGAACATTGACAAGAGGCTTTCTTGGTAGTCATCCATGGGGATCACTTGTGAGAGATTTCTATCCAATTTGAAAGGGTCCCATGGTGCTACCTCATACTTTGAATCGTCTTTCGAAGATCCTTCTTGACCTTGTATATATCCCTATTGTAAGTTATTTCTCGAAATTTCTCCTTTCTCGAGCAAAGGGACGGGATTATCAAGGTCAACAAGGTGTGTTGTCAACAATGGGAGATAATCCCCCAATGTATATGTTGTGTTAGGATTGGCATATGGATCTAATGCCAACCCATCCTTGTTGCCTATCCCTAGGCCTTGCATGTTCTCTACCAAGATGTCCAGGGGCAGAGGGTGGTTGAATCCTACTCCTGACTTGTCGTATGGCATCTAATATCTTGGTTGGCAAAGAACGCACACTCCTTGCTCATATATGTCCAACCCATATCCATTCCAATTGCATTGGCCAATATATTTCAAAGAAAAGTCTAGATTGGATAAATAGTTGACATCCTCAGCAAAGTGCTCTTCATCTTCTTCTTCTTGCATGTAAGGTTCAATGCCATTATCAAGGCTCCCATATACAAAGTTTTTCTAGTTTGGTGGGTAACCTAAAGGAACAATAGTGCCGATGGGGAGGCAAGGTCTCCCCATGTCCTGTATGGACTCAAGTGTGGGCGTTGCTACAATGTTCCACACCAGGCACTCCCCTAGGCCCGTATTTGCCATCTCAATGGTGATCATTGGCTGTTGAGGGGGAGGGAATGGGAGTTCTTCCTGAGTCCACTCCATGTCGGGTGAACTAGGTGTCTCGACTTCCATTCGGCTAGGCATATCCTCGGTAGAGATGGTTGAGACTGATGGCGGTGCCTCTTCTAGGGGTTTCTTCCCATTTTCCTTCGATGTGGCCACCGTAGGTGGCATCATTGGTGAAGGACCAGATGATGAATATGGATCTAACTGGGGGTTTGGTGGACTTAACAATGGGGATGTATGCAGAATCAGACCCTATTTAGATGGATTCAACTAAAAATCCAAATGTGTTTATGGAAGGGTTGATTGCGGTATTAGCTGTACCACATTGCAATACTTGAAGGGTTCTAAGTCCACTAAGACTACATGCACTTGCCCTTTGAATGTGTACTTTAGGCATTGGTGGGCTATCGAAGGGACACACTTCATGTCCCTGATCCAAGGCCAACCCAACAAGATATTATAGGCCATCTCACCTTCCAAGATGTGGAACAACGTATGAATAGTATTTTGTCCCACCTGGATGGGTAGGACAATTGTGCCAACAGTCGAGCATATTGCATCATTGAATGCTTGCAGAGTATAGGTGGAGGTCACGATGTGAGATGCTAGCAACTTCAGGTGTTTCAATGCCACTGTTGTAATTATATTACTGGACGAGCTAGTATCCACCAACACCCTCTTATACGAAATCTCGTTGACCCATGCAATAATGTGCAGGGGTGGATCTGCCATGTCACCAGTCACTGATTTCAGTTCATCCCCTCTAAAGGTGATGACTAGCTCGATGTATCATTTGACATGTACCATGAAGTTGTTGAAAGAGTTTGCTTCATGGGGGTATAGCTCAATGGCTTTTAGTATCTCCATTAGAGCCTCCCGATGGGGTGATGATTGTTGTATGAGCTCGTAAATGGAGAGCCTAGCCGACGTGGTCCTCAAAATTTGGGTAAGTTTGGTCTGAATCGTGGCCACTAGTCTAGGTGAAGGAGGTTGTGTAGGGTGTTGTTGAGGTTGTGATGTTGATGGAACCTCTCCTGTAGCTACCACGAGGGCAATTGTGCTTGGGTACCTCTTGTTCCAAGTCACTATGCTTATCATCCCTACATACCCCTACATGGGGAAATTCTATGTCACCTCATTGACCTGTAGAGTCTTGGCCTGTTCATCATGGGAAGGTAGGGGGTCTTTGAAGACCTCCATCTATTGGTTGTTTGGTGCTATGGGATTATCCACAACTAGCATCTTGTTGTTTATTAGGTCTTGCACGAAGCTCTTGAACTTCCAACATGTATAAAGGTCATGTCCCTTCTGTCGGTGAAACCTACAGTACAAGTCTTCCCTATAACCTTTGGTTTTTTGTGGGTTGGGGTCTACAGGTCCACTCTCTGGCAGATTTATCAATTTTGTCACTGACAAACGATCAACCAAAGAGTCTTTAGACTTTGTAAAGGGTGTGAATTGTCACCTAGGGTGATGCGGCTAATTTTGCTCTTGTCAATGATTTTCTCTTTCATAACTATCAAGAGGGACCGCATGATAGTTAGCCTTTTGGGGTTGTGTTGCTTGCATAGGCTTTGGTGTATTTATAGCAACCTGATTGATCACAGTGGGTTTCGGTTGCGTAGTCCCTATTTTGGCATTTTTAGGCCACTCTTTCTTCTATGGCTTGGCAATATCACCATCCTGTATCTTGATCTCCTCAATGATTTTGGCTTCCACCAGGGATTCCTCAAGAGTGGCATATTGCTATAGCTGTAATAGCATGGAGATTGAACTCAAACAACTCTTTGAGAACATTTGGTTCAGGTCGGCCATGGGAGGGAGGTAAGGTAACTTTAACAGCAACATCCTCCATCGATTTCCATAAGCCACCATGGTTTCTTCCTCATATTGCCTGAGGCTAGCTAGGTCACTTAGTGACGCCTTCTTCTTGGTGTTGAAGACGAAGCGTTTGAGGAATGCATCCACTAGTTGATCCAAGTTACTGATGCTATGCTTTGGTAACTGAGTGAACTAATCCAAGGCAAGGCTTGGGAATGTGGTTATAAATGTTCTTAGAAACAAAGCATCATTGTCTTGAATGCCAAAGCATTGGCTCAAGAATCTAGTCACGTGCTCTTGGGCATCCTCCTCCCCTCTAAATATTGCCAACTGGGGCAGTTTAAAGTGTTCAGGGTATGGGGGTGTCGGCACTGACGGATGCACAGGGTGACTACAGATTTGGCATAAAGTGGGCTTTTGGGGCCCATAAGTCTTGGTCTCCACAGAATCTAAGTGCTCTAGAAATTCTTTATATGCATCAAAATATTTGATCTCTTCCTCCTTGGTTTGTTCCCACTGTGGGTTGCGAGGAACTTGAGGCCTATGGAGGGGTGGGCAGATAGCACCCCCTTTGCCTTGGTAGGGCATTTCAGCCTGCTCCTCTTCTTGCTCATAATCCTCATAGACTTCTTGAGGAGTTCCTGGGTGACCTATAAACATGGGTGGGTGCCCACGGAGGGTGCCCATCATTACTCTTGGGAGTGGCCTCCTGCTCAAGTCTAGGGGGTCTCAAAGGCAGCACTTGGTAAGGTTGTGGAGACCTGTCTCGTACCAAGGGGTTGTGCCTCTCATACAGTTCTGCTCTCTATGTGTGAGGGGTTGGAACCCTCTCAGGCATAGTTTTCTGGAGTATCTCATCTGTTTGACGTTGAATGCGCTCTTTGCTAAGGTGATACAGGTGCTCCAACTGTTGTTGGTCTTGCTCAAGCTGCATGATTTGTGCTTGGTGGGTGACATTTTTGGCAAAAGCCAAGTCAATTTGTTTTGCCATATTGATTCTAGGAGGCCTAGATGCCTTTCCTACATATTTATCTCAATCATGATGATCCTAGACCTCTGTAGGTCACTTTCCTCTGTCGAGGTTGGCGGCATGCACTCGAGGCTCTGGCCTTAGTACATGATCCTTATAGATAGCAGGTGCAAAGGTGCATTTATCCCGTGCTGTGTATTTCTCTTGAGGAATGTAATGGTCTTCCTCGTGCTCCCTTTCATATATGTGAAAGGGACGGGCAGAGTTGGTCACCCTATCTGAAGAGCCTTATGCTATGAATTTTGCCTATTGTTTCTAATAGTAATAAGGGGTAGATTAGGGATGATGTAATCATTTGGCCCCTCCTTATGGACCCTATGTTGTTCTAGCATTTCATTGCATGGTTTCCACTCATAACAAGCATCTAAGGGAGCCTTATCATTTATGTTCAATGCCATGTGCAAGGACTCATCCTAAAAGGGTCTATGCTGAATGGGAGTGCCCCTCGAAGGAGTCCCTCTATAGTCCCATTCTAAATGGCATGATTTGGATTATCTTGTGGGTCATACCGCCAAGGTGGTATGACCAAGTCCTTGGGGCTATAGCGGAGGTGACTTGTGCCCCCTTGTACACTCTCTGCAGCTTCTGCCCGTGATTGGTCTTGGCTACGGGTGTACACCATGGTGGTGTCTCTCTACAAGCTATGTAGGTTTTTATCTTCTTTGTGATTTTTTTATTCTACACTAAACATAGGGAACCACACAATAAAATAAGTGATTATCTCGTTTATAGATTAAAGGTGTGCCCTAAATTTGGTTTAGTGTGTTTTGATTTTTGTTTTGAAAGCTTTGTAAAGAACGTGTTGTTGTGCATGCAATATGATGGCTCTTATGTCTCCCAGAATGGTCACCCCTTCAATATACCATTGCCAGGCCATTATACCAAACCTATCAATATAACCGCCCTTACATGAGGAAAACTATTAGTACATGAGAGAAGAATGGTACGTGGAACATAAGTGGTACGAAAGGGAAATATCCTTGTTTTTGACACCTACCATAGAAGACTTATCCTCATGCGCTGGGAATCACCCTAGCTACACTTGGTCAGATTTCATCAGTATTTATGTCTAGCAATAGTAGCGATCAGGGTTATGTATGCAAAAATTCAAGCTAAGGTGGTGATGAAATCCACCGTTGGTATTGATCAAGGGTTGGGGTTTTATGACCAAATACTTTGTGTTTAAATTACCACGTGGTGTGTGGGGTTCTTTTATTTGCACAAAGAAAGAAGAACATGCAACAAAACTCTCCTATGCAAGCAAAGAAACATGAAATGATAGAGACAAAAAATAGAAAATGATAGCGAATGCTCAGAACCCCTACCTCTTCTCTGCCCAAATCGGATGCCTCTGAGTTTTTGCTCTAAAATTGCACATAGAGCTAATCATCTTGAGGTGGGATGAATAATGAATCTGTATTCATCATAGGATGGGATGAATGCCCATTTGTACTTGGGTGACACAAATTCTAGCTCTGTATTTGCCATAGGGTGGAACGAGCAGCAGTCCAGTGCTTGAAATATTGACACCTGAAAGCAAAAAAACACAAATTTTGATCAAAATTTGATCTCAAAATCATGGTACAAAGTCCCACCATGATTTCCACTAAAAGCACGAGGATACAAAAGTGTTGAGTGAATATTTTGCCCTATAGCAAAATGATCACCACAACTAGAGTATCAAACATGAAACTCTCTCTTGCAAAGAAATTAAGTAGCATTATTCATTTCTCCAAGGTTCTTTTGAACAAAAATTCATGTGCATATAATCAATCAAGACTAAAGCAAATAAATGAATGTATGCCAGAATAACTTAAACCATGCAAGTAACAGTTAACAAGAGGTCTTTAATGATTCGAACAAGTACTTTGCAACCATAATCCATTAAATCAACCAAATACGAAGATAACTTCTTTTAATGTTCTTGAGATTAAAGTGATCTACCTGAAACCCAGTTAGTAACCTCTTTTATCTTCAGCTTAAAAATATTCCAAATGAGAAAGTGTGTGGTGTAAGCCACTTCATTTTAAGCTCCATGTCTTTAACATGAGGTTCATTTTTAGAGTTAGCAGGTTCATTTTATCTTCATTTAAAAGTGTTCCACTATCCCTATGTTAGCATTTGGTGTTAGTAAAGTTAGCAATTTTAGCATTAAATGTTAGCAACAATTAGTAAGTTAGAAAGTTAGAATTCATTCACTTGATCTGACTTAATGTGCATTTGCAATTAGTAGCCCTCCTAAACCCATATTTTATCTAAAAATTAGATGAAGGTGTTTGGAGATGCAAGAATGAAAATCTAAATTAAAGAAGTGGATCTAGAAGCGTCTTTCTCTTCTTCGTTATTAATCTCTAGTTTTCTTTGGGAAACACTAGATCTGTAAACAAACCCTCCAATTTTTGGTGCGAGCAGATCGCTTTCTCAAGCGCAGACACAGAACATACTCTTGGCAAATTTATTTACCTTATTTATAACTTAGATTATTCATGGCAATAAATGAACTATTTATGCACATAAATTTTGGAATGGACCAGAATCAAGAAATCAACTACATACAAAATTTCTGGAATGGACCAGAATAGAATGAAAAAAAATGCAAAAATTCTGGAATGGACCAAAATTAAGGAACAATTAGCAGAAATTCTAGGATGGACCAGAATAGAATGAAAACAAATGCAAAAAAAATCTAGAATGGACCAGAATCAAGGAAAATTTAGAAATTTTTTTGTGATGGACCAGAATAGAATGAAAACAAATGCAAAAAAATTCTGGAATGGACTAGAATCAAGGAACAATTAGCAGAAATTCAGGGATGGAATAGAATAGAATGAAAACAAATGCAAAAAAAATTCTAGAATGGACCAGAATCAAGAAAAATAGATTTTAAGGTAAGATTAATCTAAATATTAGAAAAATAAAACAGAAACATTATTTACAAAAGTTAGTTGTAAAAATCAAAACAAAACATTAATTTGGTTAGCAATCTCCTCCCTACAAAATCCCAAGTTATGAGATGAAATTCTAAAACAACCTAACCTAACAGACCTGCAACATAAACACAGTCAGATTATATCAGATGCAAGACTCTAAGGAAACAAATAATTGCATCGTTCTATCATTCACCTATCATAACCCACTTCATAGCATAAACAAATAGATACAAGAAACAACAATGTAAAGGAAAAATTTATAGAAATAACAACAGTTCAGTCTCCTTTTGATTTCACACACAAAAGTTGCTTTTGCCAAATTGAAGCTCCTTTATTTCGAAAGATGGTATTTTTTTCTACAATTTCCAGCCATGTTTCCTTCTCATGCATTCTATTTAAAATTTTCTACCGTTTGCTTGTTCGTTTCTCCATTGTGATTCTTCGTTTGTCGTTGGCCGTTCATTTTATTTTACCCATTCGTTTTCCAAATGCAGGTTTTGTTTCGACATTCAACTTTCTGTTACTATTGTTTCGTGTTCCCCTTTTTATTTTAATGATATAGTCCACTTTAACTTTTATCAAGCTCTAACAAATAAAGCCTTTTGTCTTTATATGACAAGATTCGTGGGTTGTGAGTAACATTGGCACACACGTTTTAATAATACTAACCCTATGTTTAAAGCCAACGAGCTTATTTCACCTTTGCCAATAACCCAATGTTATTTCACCACCACAAATAAATCCATGCATCCGTGGATTTATTTTCATTAAAAGAAAACACTTTATTTTATTTAATTTACCATGCCACTAATGCTTTCTCTACCAAAAGCCCATAGAGCACATTTGGGTCGTTACGTCTGTCATCTGATGCTCCAGGATCTTCATCTTCATGTCTGCATTCGCTCTACCACATGGTGTGTCGTTAGTATAGGTTTGGTCCTATCGAATCTATCGTTATATTATTTCACTTGCTATGTGTAACCAACACGCTTCCTCATGTGGCACCTTGTCACTAAACTCTACCAGGTCACCTATGTTACTGATGCCAAGCTGTTCTAACCATGATCGATCTATGTTTGAGAAAACTCTTCCAGACTTGTCTGTCCTTGTTGGCATTAATCAACATGTTGATGTCTGTCGAAATGCGCTCTAGCCTCCTCTCATTGGTCTGCATTCACCCAATGGGCCTGCCAATCGGACCACATCACTACATCATCGCTATGTAAGCGCCACCACATAACCAAGTTGTTCGCTATCATAGAGGTGGTCCACCTTACAAATTCATCAATCGCATGGGGTCTGACATCTCCTTTCCTTGTCATAACCTTATATCTCCAATGAACATGCTGAGTCGACCACGGATGTAGTTGCACTAGCCTTCACATGCTTTGAGGTGATAATGCTTGGCTTCTCATGTTCTACAAACCGAAGCACCATCGACTAATATGTGATACCATCAGGGAAGCTTCAACAGTGCCTCTCCACGCTTCTCGGTCCTGCTTCAACCATCAAACCACAAATGAAAGCATTCTGCATTGTTGCTCGAGATTATATGGACAAATTTAGGTTTAGGGTTTTGAACTTTTCTTTGCCTTGCCGCTATCGCTGCTATATGATGTACTAACATATGACCTACCTATTATTCCTTTGCACCTGACATTACTATCTGCATCACCGACCCTCTCGTCGGTTACACTATAACATTCGACATGCCACCCCCAAGTATCCAAGTGAAAATTTTGACATCAAAATATTTGTCTACATGGCTGATGTGTACCGAGGCCCCATCATGCGCTATTGCTTTCTTTTCGAACCCGTCATTGTTTCACACCTTCACCGCTATCATAGATGAGTTCGTGCTATCCGAGGCCATGCTCCAATGGAATCGTGCACTCTGTAGCAACTCATGATGCCCTCCTCCTCGAATGCCTATGTAGGGTAGCTCCTCGATATTCTTCATCGGCATCATCACAATATTTTTGCTATGACGATCTTGTCAATGTTCTCTATTGTCCAACGTTTCCATGTCGGGCTTCCATATTGTCCAATAATACTCCAACCACTCCACGAAACCGCTGAAGTATGCACTTCTTCCTTCATCGATAAAGCTGACTTCTTCCTGCAAAATAGAATTTCCAAAAATATGGTAAATTATTCAAGTCTGTCCCAAGTAAAAAATGATGAAATATATGGTAGCATTGGCATGTAAAGCATGACACGGTGGGTCCGCGTAGTCGATATAAATAAATCACGAAATATTTCATGGAGAAGTGAAATTCACATGTAAGCTTAAACATTTTAATTCTCAATTTAATATTGAAAACAATGGGTTGAAATAAGGTATTAATTATTCTTCTTTGAATTTAGGCCAACTAATATATATGGTGCTGAAAGAAGAACGAGACAAAATGTAAAATGTAAAGTTATTTAATGTTTATATATTTTTTTATTGTTTTCATTATCTGAAACACTCATGACAAGAAACATCAACACTCGACAATAAAATTGCCAAAAACAAAAATCAAATTGACGACAAAGTTGTCATAAAAGAAAATTACGACAAAAGTCGTCAACAAGAAAAGGTTGTTGACAATAAAATATTGTCGACAATAAAAAGTTGTCGACAATAAAATATTGTCGACAAGGAAAAGTCATCGACAATAAAATATTTTCGACAAGAACCGACAAAAATTGCACAACCCATGACAAAACGAAGGCAAAGACCCTTAAAAAAAACTACAAACATTGAACTTTCAAAACAAAAAGGTGGGTCCCCAATTTTTGGGGCTCGTTGTGGAGCAGCCACAACAAATGATGACTCTACTGGGGAAATGCTCCTGAGCATTTCATTGAGAACCCAACCTGAAAACCTACAACTCAACTGCAAGCATTAGCAAATATCTAAAGAATGTAAATAGACCAAAAATACATGAAACAGTAGAATCATTCAGCATCCGCTCAATGTGTGCATAGTGATTTATTCTTTATCGTTTGAAATTAGTTCCACATTCTATTACCATTTTCACATGCATGCATATAATGAATCATGGAGGGTCTATGCAAGATTGAATGTATTGCCAGAATAATAACCTATGACTGACCTGCTTTGCAAGGACTCATAAAATTTTAGTAGGATGAGCAGAAACATTAAAACTATCAAACCCTCTTAGGACCAATCATGCATGTATTGAGTTCATATACCCTCTCAATATTGGTTATGAGCCACTACCATATTGAATCAATGTGCATGTGTAAGTGAAATCAGAGCTTTGGGGAATCAAATTCTCAACCTAAGCGGGATGAGAATTTAACCCTATCCTTACTACTCTGATTTGGGTTTATTACCTCATCTTAAGCAAAATGATTAAACCTGTTGTGGATAAAACTGCTAGGATAGCTTTTCCATGTGAGCGGTCAGAGGTCTTGCTTTTAAATGAGACATGTCACCATGCATGAGCCTACTTCACTGCCAATCAGGCATCTATAGCCCCGGTGGAGATCAGCCCCATAGTCCGGGCTTTGGATTTCTTGAATCTTAGGGATGACTACCCATCCTTGCAAGGGACATGTAGTACGATCCTTCCAATCCAAATGATGTGATGGATGTGGAGTAGTAATGGCTTCCTTGAACCTTAGGGATGACTACCCATCCTTGCAAGGGACATGTAGTACGATCCTTCCAATCCAAATGATGTGATGGAGGTGGAGTAGTAATGGCTTCCTTGAACCTTAGGGATGACTACCCATCCTTGCAAGGGACATGTAGTACGATCCTTCCAATCCAAATGATGTGATGGAGGTGGAGTATTAATGGCTTCCTTGAACCTTAGGGATGACTACACATCCTTGCAAGGGACATGTAGTACTATCCTTCCAATCCAAATGGGTTTTAAGTGGGAGTGGTGAAAACCACTATTTCATGGACTATGTTTTGCATGATGGGACAGGCAAGAAAAATTCTTTTCGCCTCACCTTTTCTTCCAAGTATGGTTTCAACCATTTTGCCCAACATGTTCTTTATATGTGCAGAACGTGTATAATTCAGGACAATGTGGCATCAGTTTCCAATATCAAGACCTTACTTGATGTTTATTGTGCAATGATCCTAAGAGGGTCTAACATGCTTTTGGCGGTTGCCTTTGAAATATGGAATAAAATGAGACTCAAAGCTATTATGCAATGTATCCTGAAAACAAATGAGTAAGATGGATTATGCAAAATGCTTCACTTTATCTGGAAAAATTGACAACTTTCATGTATCCCAAATTTCAAACGATATTCTTTAATGTGTTTGCAGTAATCATGGAGCTTTTTGTAATACAATTTTGTTGTTTCATATACTTCTAGTCTTAGAACATTGATATGGATACAAACTAACATATTTGCTATCCCCCATTTTTTATTTATTTTTTATATCAAGCCCAAAAATTGGTAAAGCCCAAAATTTGCACACACAAAAACAAAACATGACATATTTACATATAATACAAGGCCTTGCCATTTCAGGCCTGGAAATAGTGTTTTAAATGCAGCCCATTGATGGGTAAAGCCAAATATTTTTTGTCCAAGTTTTTTAATATAAAGCTGTTTTCACCTAGGACTTCTGAAATTTGGTAAGGACCCAACCATAAGTAATCAAATTTATCATGATCTCCTTTCCTCTCATGTCTCTTATCCCACAACAACACTAAATCTGAAACTTTAAATGTTTTGGCTCTAGACTTTTTATCAAACCACCTTTTTACTACATCTTGGTGTTTACTAAAGTGAAGCATAGCCTCATCCCTCTTTTCATCCAGATGCATCAATTGTGTTAGTCTAGTTTCAAGTTTATCATCAGTTCCAAGGTAATATTTCATGAAATGTAATGTTTGTAACTTAATATTTGTGGGAAAAATAGGATCTTGTCCATAAACTAAGTGGTAAGGATATTTTCCTAATGATTCCTTGATTCTGATTCTATCAGCCCAAAGAGCCAACTTAAGTTTGTTATGACAATCTCTAGGATTTCTTTCAAGCAAATTTTTAATGACACATAACAAATTCTTATTAGAAGACTCATCCAAGCCATTACCTTATGGATAATAATTTGAAGAAAAATTCAAACTCACCATGTTGTCGAATGCCCAATTTTCAAATTCTAGAGAGGAGAAAGCGGAACCGTTGTCACTTACAATGGAGTTAGGCATTTCGAATCGAGTGACAATGTTATCCTCTAGAATTTAATAACTTCTAAAGTGGTATTTTTAGTGGGAATAGCTTATGTCCACCTTGTGGAATAATCTGTAGCTGTGAGAATGTATTTATGGGAATATGATGAATTAGGACTGATGATACCCACAAAATCCAAACCCCATTGTGCAAAAGGTCTAGACTCAATTGCAAATTGTAATGGCATAGAAGCACCCCTTTCTCTATTTGCTGCAATTTGACAAGTATGACATGACCTCACATGAGCATGAGAATATTTGAACAATTGCGATCGATAGTAACCAGCTCTAAGGATTTGATGGGTTGTGGCATTAGCAGACCCATGTCCTGTCCCATACTTACCGTGGAATTCCTCAAGTATTTGTGCTGCCTCTTTTCGATCAACGCAATGAAGGTAAATTCCTTCGTGGTTTTTCTTGTATAATGCACCAGATCTGATTAGAAAATTAGAAGATTTTAGATGCAAGGCTATTCGATGAGTAGAATTTAAATGTGGTGGACACTTACCATTTAGTAAAAAATACACAACATCTATGTACCACTCATCTTCAGTTATATCTGTTGTTTCATAATGCTGACATGAAACTAAGGGATCATTTTCTACTATGGCGTTAACCAACCCTTGTCCTTGCACTATCTTCATAGTTTGAATTTCAAGATCAAATTCTTGAAGATTTGAGATCCACTTACCTCGTATTTCACCTAGTTTATTCTATATAAACATGGCTTTAACTGCAGGATCTGGGACTATAGCAAACACCCTACTGTGGACTATATAATGCCTGAATTTTTTAACAGTCTTAAATAGGGCATACATTTGCTTGTCCAAGAAGGCAATAGGATTTTAAATGTTGTGTTCACTCTTCTGAGTTAAAACACTTGCAAAGGAATAGTCTGAAGTAAATGTGTAAATGTAGAAAGGCTTCGCATAATCAGGACTCACTAAAACCGGGGCTCTAGAAATTGCATTCTTGATTCTTTTGAAAGCATCCCTGTTTTCATTCGTCCATTTTATTTGGGCCTATTTCTTCAACATATCATTCAAGGGTTTTGCAATTTCTGAAAAACCTAAAATAAATTTTCTAACAAAATTAATCTTCCCAAAAAATGATCTCAACTCTTTTTTGCTATTGGAAAAAGGAATTTGTTGTATGGCATCTATTCTTTTAGGATCAATGGAAATTCCATATTTGGATATTACATGTCCCAATAATTTTCCTTTCGTTACCCCAAAAATGCACTTCTTTGGGTTGAGTGAAATGCCATGTTCCCTACACCTTTGGAGAACTTTCCTTAGATCCTTGACATGGTTCTCCATGTTCTTAGAAAATACAGGAATGTCATATACATAGACAATAATGCACTTACCGATGAGCCCATTAAAGGCAAAGTCCATGGCTCGTTGGAATGTGGCACCTGCATTCAATAATCCAAAAGGCATTCTCCTATATGCAAAAGTGCCCCATTTTGTGGTGAAGGCGGTTTTCATCCTATCATTAGGATGGATGAGGACTTGATTGTATCCTAAATAGCCATCTAGGAATGACATCATTTCTGACCGATTTACCTTTTGAAGGATTTTGGCAATGGTAGGTAAAGGGTAATTGTCCTTTTGTGAGGCCTTATTCAGATTTCTAAAATCAATATATAGCCTTATCTCTCCACTATTTTTTCTCACAGGGACCAAGTTAGCAACCCATGTGGAATGCCTAACAGGAAAGATGAGTTTAGCTTCTAATAGTCGCTTTACCTCTTTTTCTATCAAGGGCTCTAGTAACGGATTGACTAGCCTCTGTCTTTGCCTAAAGGGTTTGGAGTCTAGCTTCAAAGGAATTGTATGCATTATAACATTCTGATCATAAGTTCTCAACTCCTTATAGCTCCAAGCTATGCAATCTATGTATTCCTTCAATGCATTGGCAATGGAATTCTTTTCATGTTCAGTACATTCCTTTACAATGATTATTTTGCGAGGGTTTTTTGCACTTCCAATATTGACTGAGTCACAAGCCTCTTTGGGAGATGGAACTTTTCTTCCTCCTTTCGGTTGGTATCCAATATCAAACATTTTCTCTAATGAGGCCATCCCATTTGGCATCTCATTCCATTTTCCAGTGGCTTCTATTTTCAAATCTGCATCTTCTTGCCCCCTCTCGTCTTCATCAATAACCTAATTTTCAAAGATACCATAATTAGTGACAAAATTGAATATATGTCTATCACTATCAAAGACTTGGAAATTCATGACGTTATCAAGTATCGAGGGGCAAGGGACTAATTCTATGGAAAACTACTTTCAATTCTTGTGATCCACTGGTTTAAGCATGCTAGCAGCTATGACTAAAGAATATTCCAAACGATTGCCTTTTATAGAGATTAGAGATATGTTAAAAGCATAAAATTTATTTATTAAATCTCTAACTCTAGTTTGGTAAAGGTTGAGTCGCTTGTTCTTACATGCATATTGTTATTTCACTTATTTTACCACCAATTCAGAATCACCTAAGACCTTGATACATTTGATTTTCTTCTGAAGGGCCAATTGGAGTTCGAAAATCAAGGCCTCATATTCTACCACATTGTTGGTGGTTGGGAACTGTAATCTATATGCAGCCAACATAGGTTTTCTGTCTAGACATGAAAGTTCAATACCAGCTCCCACCCCTTGCTTGGACTTGGATCCATCAAATCTTAGAGTCCAAACCTTATGGTGTTCTTCATAATCATTGCATCCAATACTTCCATTTTTAGAATTCTCAAGAATTTCTACGTCCAAGCAATTGGCTCCTAATTTAGTTTCAATGTATTGAGTCTCATTAGGTTTGTTGTATTATGTTATCATTTCCTTGAGCCTAGGTTCACTATAAATTCGAATTTGGTTGGCCACTCCTCTCCAAGGCAACCACATATGTGAAGAGTCTTTTACAATGTATCCATTTAAGTTCTTGCTCCAATCTCTTCCCAACACCCTGCCATATTTGATAGGAATGTTAAGGACCAATATATCTATGTGATGTTGAACCCTAGGTTATGAGTTGACCTGAATAAGAATATCACTTAATTATCCCACTGCCTCCATGGCCGATCTATCCAGTTGCACCACCTTGCTTTTAGAATATTTTGGTGTAAGTCCCAATTTTTGATAGATTTCTAGGGGTATAATGCTAGTAGAGGCCCCTGAATCTATTAGAAAATTGTGTAGATTTCTACCAGAAATTCTAATGGTTATAAGAAAGGGGGGTACGTCTTGATTTTCCCTTTTTAAAAACAATTGGGATTCAATATTCTTAGCTTCATGAACATGGGTAGGTGGATCCAAACCTTTTGGTGGACTTACTTATTGGCCTAAAAGTTGGGACATATCATACATTGAGACATTGGCCTTAGTTTTCTTCATGTCTTCTATCAAGTCATAAGTGGGTTTTTCCGAATTTGACATGTTTTGCATCAACTTAGACTTCTCCACCATTGATGGAGGAGGTGGATTAACATCTCCTTTGAAATCATGAGGAACTAATGGGTTGTTTGGAGGGGTAGAGGAAGTTTTGGGATCCTTAGAACTCCTTGTGTAATACTTGTGATTTCCTTTCCTAAAATGTTTATTGGCATGAAATTCCAATGTTTCTTCGTCTTCTTTTCCAAAAACCTCAACATCCTCCTCTTCTTCACTTTCTTGGGGACGTCTAACTTCAGTCAATATAGACTCCTGCTTTCCATGGCAACAGTGCGGGCAATCATTATCACAAGATCCTAACTCTCCAAAATATTTTGAGACATTTGACTGATTGGCTATGGGATTGGGTACTCGTCCATTATTAGGATGTGCGTTGTATGTTCCTTTTCATCTATGGTTATGATGTCAGTGTTGGCAATTTTGGGGACCTTGGGTACATTGCTTTTTCTCAAGTGTATAAGTTTTCATTGATGTCAAGAAGTTTTTGAAGGAATTTGATTTGATGTAAAATAATTTGTTTTGATGAAGGTTCGACATGACAGGTTCGAAAGAAAGTAAGTTGGAAAAGTGTTGCGATATCGCGACATGTCGCATTTTCGCGACTTAAGCAGGCGAGAGAAAGCTTTTTAGAAGAGTGTCACGATATCACGACATGTTGTAGTTTCGCAACTCAAAGACGAGAGAGAATGTTTGGAGTCATAAATGTCGTGATTTCATGACATATTGCAAGGAAGGTTGAACGGACGAAAAAGTGTCACGATTTTGTGACATGTTGCAGGAGAGAGAGTCCGAAAGAAAAAGTGTCGCAATTTTGCGACATAATGCAGGAGAGAGAGTCCAATAGAAAAAGTTTCATGATTTCATGACAAGTCAGAAGACAAAGTGGAAGCAAGATAAAGTGTCAAGATTTTGTGACATGCAAAGAAAGGGAAGAGTCTGAAAATGAGAACTGTCGCGATTTCATGACAGGTTGCAGAGAAGTCGTACGGAAGCTGAAAGCGTCACAATTTCATGACAGGCTACAAAGAAAACGTACGAAAGCTAGAAGTGTCACAATTTCATGACAAATTCAAGGAGGAAGAGCTCAAAGGTGAAAGCATCATGATTTCATGACATGTTTTGTTTTTGTGGGCGTAAGGCAGAGAAAAACACAAGGCAATGAAAGTGTCACAATTTTGTGACATGTTCCATTTTCACTAGTGCAAGCAGACAAGAGTGCAAGGAAGAGAAAGTGTCATGATTTCACGACAGATTGAGATGGTAGCGTTCGGTTGGAGAAAGTGTCATGATTTCATGACAAAAATAGAATGCAACAATTCTATAGGAGAAGTGTCACGATTTCATGACAAAAGCAAAGAGGAAGGCTATGAAGACAGAAGTGTCACAATTTCACGACAAAAGCAGAGAGGAAGGCTATGAAGACAGAAGTGTCATAATTTCATGACAAAAGCAGAAAGGAGGTCGACGAAGGGAGAAGTGTCATGATATCATGACAAAAGCAAAGTTGATGCTGACTAAGTCAGAAGTGTCACGATATCACGACAAGAGCTTAGTTGAAGTCGACAAAGGCTGAAGTGTCACGATATCACGACAAAAGCCAAAATAAAGTATATGGTTGCTAAGGTGTCGTGATATCGTGACATGTTGTAGTTTCACGGTAGAAGCTACAGAAGTATTCCAGAGGCAGTGAAGCTGACAAAGTTAAATTTTAGCCAACGAAAATTAGGGCTTGCAATCGACGTAGATTAGGGTTTGTTTTTGGTATAACAATGACTAAGATTAAAGTTTTCATCTTGAAAATTTTGATATAAAAGGAGGGCTATTTGGGTGATTGGATGAGTAGTTGATGTGCGAAATTCAGAGATAGTGCGTAGTGCAAGAAGTTTGATCACTATGAGCAGAGTGCGAATTCGATTTTAGTGTGCAGAGTGCATTTCGTCGAATCATTATGAGTGTGAAATATCACAAAGGAAGAAGAGTGTGCGTAGACAGTGCAAGGTTTGAAGTTCAACCAAGTGCGGGTGTGTTTGTGTAGAGATAGAAGAGGGCGTAGAGAGCAGACATGCAAATACAAACGAGGACATTTGTGCTAGACCAAAGGACTGTGTTTAGTGCAAATTCAAGGACCAACTTTGGAGGTGATAGAGTTGAGGACAGTGGTCTCTAGCCAGAGCAAGGAGGACAGGTGTCTTTTATGGATAGAGTTCCATTTGCTAAGGGCAGTAGAGGCAAAGGTATTTTAGAGGATCACCAGCCAAAGTAGAGCTATGGGATTGGTGTCTCCTATGGGTTGGTGCCCATGAACTCGATATTAGGGGATTGGTGTCTCCTTTGGGTTGGTGCCCATAAACATTATAATCGGGAAAGGTATTACCATAATTTGGATTGATAAAATTTAGTGAAATATTTTATCCGTGGATGTAGTTCACATTGAGCGAATCACATAAATTGGTGTCTCATGTGTGTGTGATGATTTGTACATTGCTTTGGTTTCTTCTATTGATATTGCCATTGATATATTGTATAATTTTTATTGGGATAAGAAAATTAAAAAGTGGTCTTATACTATTCACCCCCCCTCTCAGTATAAGCTTGTGTTCTTCAATTGGTATCAGAGTCGATGCCTTCGGAAAGTTTAACAGCTTGAAGGAAAAGCTAGTAAAGAACACAATGGATTATTCAAGTGGCAATGCAGCACCTATTCTTGATGGGTTAGATTTTGTTCTTTGGAGTGCAAGAATGAAGGTTCATCTAATGGCACTTGGTAATGAGGTATGGGAAGTAATTGAATATGAGTACACTATTCCTGTACATGGTCCAAATACTAAAGAAGAAAGGCTCCTACATCACAACAATTCAAAAGCAATGAATGCAATCCTAAAAGGCTTACATAGAAGCGGATCTCACCAAAGTGATTCACCGCAAGACAGCTAGTGAAATGTGGAAACAACTGCAGGTGCTTCATACAGGTGATACAAATGTCGAAAGGCCAAGTTGAGACACTTCAAAGGTATGTTTGAACAACTCAAGATGAATGATGATGAAAATATTAGTGACTACATGCTTCATATGGATGAGGTTGTTAACTCCATGAAAGACTTAGGTCTTGAGCTTGCTGAAAATGATGTTTGTGATAAGATTTTAAGATCTCTTCCGAATAGATTTAGTGAAAATATTTTTGTTATTGAGGAAGCTAAAGATTTGGATAAGTTGAAAAATGATGAGCTCCATAGTATACTTGCAACATTTGAGTTGAGAACTCAAGTGAAGGTTGACGTCAAGAAAGAGGCAGACTTCAAGGCTACCAAGAAATCCAAGGGTAACAACTTCAAGAGAGTGATGAGTCTTCTAGTGATGAAGAGGCATATTACAGCAAGAAAGGTAAGTTCTATAGAAAGCACAAAAGCGTGAAAAATATAAGATGTTTCAATTGTGGAAAGTTTGGTCATTATGCTACTGACTGTACTGTTTCCAAGAATGAAAGTGATGAAGAAAAATAGGATTCTAAGAGCAAGGATTCTGAAAAGCACAAGCATCACAGAAAGAACAAAGATGAGCTCAGCAATCAAGGAAAGAGGTATTCTCACAAGCACAAGAATATTTTCTACCTAGACAAAGCAAGTAAGTGTTCGAGTAGTGATAGTGAAAGTTCTTCGAGTGATGATGAAAATGAGATGTTGTTCATTTTAGAAAAAGAGGAAGAACCGAAACATAGATTCATTATCATGAAATGTCTTAGATGTGGAAATTTTGGTCACCTTGAGGATGATTGTACAAATAATGATTTGGTTTCCAAGATGTATGAGGATGCTTCAAAAAACTATAAGGAAGATGCATGTATGGTTTTCGAAAAAGGTAGCACCTCTAGTGATAAGAAATCTAAAAAAGGCTTTGATGATTCAGATAGCAAACAAATAAAGGATCTTGAAAGTGAACTTATTAATGCTCTTAGTGATTTGAAAAAAGAAAGAAATAAGAATGCTAGACTCAAGGATAAGTTAGATGAATGTTGTATGGAGAGAGATGACCTTATAGAAAATCTCGATTTCTCTATAGCTAAGACACAAGAACTCAAGGATGAGTTAGAGTCTAAGGTTCTTGAGTATAGTGAGTTAGAACAGAAAATGACTTCTTTGAAAGAGGAAACTAAAGAGTACAAGGATAAACTTTATAGGTTTCAAGATAGCTCCAAAAAGGTTAAGTCACTCATCAAAGGTCAAAGAAAGACAACAGATAAAACAAGCCTTGGTTTTTTTAAGCCACACAAGGAACAAGCTGGAGAGTCTAGTAAGAGATTCCAAAAGGAAGAGAGTTCTGATGAGGAAAGTATTTCAGATCATGAGTCATTGAATGATAGATGCGCAGAAATAGAAAACAGAATTCATAATGAGAAAAAGTTTTCAGGACCTAAGAGGTCGAATAAAGGAAAATTTCACGACAGATGTTTTGCATGTCACAGGTTTGGTCACATGGCTTCACATTGCATGACTCAAGTAAGGAAGGTAAAGGACAATTTCAGAGGTGGTAATTTCTTTCACGGGTATTGCTACTCTTGTAAATAGTTTGGGCATAAGGCAATTTTTGGTAAGGCTAATAACAGGAACAGGGTTAGTTAGAACAGGCGGATTCAAAGAATAGGTATGCATAAAAGAAATAACATAGTTACTTGTTATAAGTGCAACAATGAAGGTCACACAGCTAGACAATGTAGAGCTGAAATTATAACAAAAACAGTGGTATGAACAGGTCCAAGGATCAAGACATGGAAAAGAACATGAATGATAAAAGGAACAGGAACAGTGACAGGAACAGGAACAAGAATATGGACAAAGAGTTCAAGAGAAGGCCCGAAAAGGAAATTATAGACGCTGATGATGATCAGTGCCTAATGGGAGTTTTACTCCCACGCCAGAATTAATCACCTCATCAAGATGTGGGGGAAGGACTAAGCTAAGAGGCTCATTCTTAGTCTCGAGCCCCAAAGGTGACCCTTTGCCATTGATGACAAAGGGGGAGAGATATGAGTAAAGGGGAGAGCTTCAAGTGAAGAGGAAAGCTTCAAGTCAGGGGGAGCAAAACTTCAAAGGAAGATTCTCAATTGTGGGCATAGTTTCTCAATTGTTAGCATAGTTGGTTTTAGTTTTGGCTTGTGAGACGTGTTTTCAGTAAAGGTTTGCCATCAATGACAAAGGGGGAGATTGTTGGCAATTTTGGGTACCTTAGGTACATTGCTTTTGCTCAAGTGTATAAGTTGTCATTGATGTCAAGAAGCTTTTGAAGGAATTTGATTTGATGTAAAATAATTTGTTTTGATGAAGGTTCGGCATGATAGGTTCAAAAGAAAGTAAGTTGGAAAAGTGTCACGATATCACAACATGTCGCATTTTCATGACTTAAGCAGACGAGAGAAAGCTTTTTAGAAAAGTGTCGCGATATCGCGACATGTCGCAGTTTCATGACTCAAAGAGGAGAGAGAATGTTCAGAGTTAGAAATGTCACGATTTCGTGACATATTGCAAGGAAGGTTGAATGGACGAAAAAGTGTCACGATTTCGTGACATGTTGCAGGAGAGAGAGTCCGAAAGAAAAAGTGTCACGATTTTGCAACATAATGCAGGAGAGAGAGTCCGATAGAAAAAGTGTCACGATTTCACGACAAGTCAGAAGACAAAGTGGAAGCAAGAAAAATTTTTGTGATTTCATGACATGCAGCAAAGGGAAGAGTCTAAAAATGAGAACTGTCGCGACAGGTTGCAGAGAAGTCATACGAAAGCTGAAAGCATCGCGATTTCATGATAGGCTGCAAAGAAAACGTACGGAAGCTAGAAGTGTCACGATTTCATGACAAATTCAAGGAGGAAGAGCTCAAAGGTGAAAGCATTGTGATTTTGTGACATGTTCCGTTTTCATGGGCGTAAGGCAAAGAAAAACACAAGGCAGCAAAAGTGTCACGATTTTGCGACATGTTCCATTTTCGCTAGTGCAAGGAAGAGAAAGTGTCATGATTTCATGACAAATTGAGAAGGCAGCATTCGGTTGGAGAAAGTGTCATGATTTCACGACAGAAATAGAATGCAGGCCTTCTATAGGAGAAGTTTCGTGATTTCACAACAAAAGTAGAGAGGAAGGCTATGAAGACAAAAGTGTCGTGATTTCATGACAAAAGTAGAGAGGAAGGCTATGAAGACAGAAGTGTCACGATTTCATGACAAAAGCAGAAAGGAGGTTGACGAAGGGAGAAGTGTCGCGATATCACGACAAAAGCAAAGTTGATGCTGACTAAGTCAGAAGTGTCATGATATCACGACAAGAGCTTAGTTGAAGTTGACAAAGGCTGAAGTATCACGATATCACAACAAAATACAAAAGAAAGTATACGGTTGCAAAGGTGTCACAATATCGTGACATGTTGTAGTTTCACGGCAGAAGCTACAGAAGTGTTCCAAAGGCAGTGAAGCTGACAAAGTTAAATTTTAGCCGACAAAAATTAGGTCTTGCAGCCGACGTAGATTAGGGTTTGTTTTTGGTATAACAACCGACTAAGATTAAAGTTTTCATCTTGAAAATTTTGATATAAAAGGAGGGATGTTTGGGCGATTGAATGAGTAGTTGATGTGCAACATTCGGAGATAGTGCGTAGTGCAAGAAGTTTGATCGTTGTGAGCAGAGTGCGAATTCGATTGTAGTGTGCAGAGTGCATTTCGTCGAATCATTTTGAGTGTGAAAGATCGCAAAGGAAGAAGAGTGTGCATAGATATTGCAAGGTTTGAAGTTCGACCAAGTGCGGGTGTGTTTGCACAGAGAGAGAAGAGGGCGTAGAGATCAGAAAGGCAAAGACAAACGAGGACATTTGTGCTAGATCGAAGGACTGTGTTTAGTGCAAATTTGAGGACCAGCTTTGGAGGTGATAGAGTTGAGGACAGTGGTCTCCAACCAAAGCAGGGAGGACAGGTGTCTTCTGTGGATAGAGTTCCATTTGCTAAGGGTAGTGAAGGCAGAGGTCTTCTAGAGGATCACCAACTAGAGCAGAGCTATGGGATTGGTGTCTCTTGTGGTTTGGTGCCCACGAACTCAAGATTAGGGGATTGGTGTCTCCTTTGGGTTGGTGCCCATAAACATTGTAATCGAGAAAATTATTCCCAAAATTTGGATTGATAAAATTTAGTGAAATATTTTATCCGTGGATGTAGCTCACATTGAGCGAATCACGTAAATTGGTGTCTCATGTGTGTGTGATGATTTGTACATTGATTTGTTTTTTTCTATTGATATTTCCATTGATATATTGTATAATTTTTATTGGGATAAGAAAAGTAAAAAGTGGTCTTATACTGTTCAACCCCCACCTCTCAGTATAAGCTTGTGTTCTTCAGTCGGTTATGACCAATGACTTGGTCAACTTTTTTATTAACATTTCCCACAGTAACCAAAACTTTGGCCAATGTTTCCTTCATGTCTTCTATCACATATTCAGGCCCTTGTGGTTGGGGCACTATAATTCTAGACCCAGTTGTGTTTGCTGCATTAGCCACCTCTGGAACAGGTACAATGGCTTGGGTCTGGGCACTTTGATTCCATCTTGGATTCACACTTTGAATAGGAGTGATTGTTGGATAAGTCATTCGGTTTGGCATGCTAATAGTAGTAAACCTAGGTATGGTCAATAAGTTATTTCCCATACTGAACCCAGGCAAGGCCATCGGGTTATTTAGGATGAATGCCTATGTTGGAACAGAGGCATTAGGATAAGTGGGAAATGATGCGACTTAAGATGGTCTTTGGAAATTGTTCATTGTTGGAACTTGTGGTGCCATTAATTGATTCATCATGACGAATTGACTGTATGGACCGTATTGTCCTATCCCAATCAATTAATACAACCCTACTCCTGGTAAATTCATTTGTTGTTCAAGGGTCATTGTCTCTACATAAGCTAACAAAAGTGTCGTAACCTGAGGATTCCTTCTAGTCAACAAGGATGTTAACGAATCTAAAGCTCCAAAGTATAGTTGCAGGGCCACCATAGGATCTACTACAAAGTGGTGAGTTAAATTTGTATATAGTTTTTAGAACCTTTGATTGAATGTTCTTATGGGCTCATTGGGTAGCCTTTTGCATGATATGAATAAATTATAAATTATGGAAGGATCCAACAACATTCAAAATTGACTAATAAATGCAGTTTCTAATTGGTCCCATGAAATAATGGACCCTGCGGGAAGATTCCTGTACCATTCATTGGTCGTATTGTCTAGACTAGCAGGGAAAATTTGACAAGCAATATCTTCATGGGTAACTCCTTGTCTAAACATGTAATCCTTGTAAATTTGGACATGTTCTTCGGATGTTATGGGACCATCATGCACGAATTTAGGCAATCCCCTTTTAATATTTCTAGGCAAGTCATGGACTACCCTAGGGATATCCAAGGGAGAACTTTGCGCACCATACCAAATGGTAGGTGGCTATTGTTTTTGTTGTTGTTGGGCCATGTTATTCAAGGGTATCGACCCTATATGAGCAATGGTGACACTTGTAATGATGGGGACATACACACTTGGTGTAGCTGTCATATTTGAAACTAGGGGCTCAGGCCCACTAGATGTACTTGAATCTAAAGAAGCTCCTAACTCAAGTATACTGGGTGGCATTTTGATCTCTAATGTTTTGTTTCTCAGCTTCCTAGTAGTGGGAGAAAGGCTTTGGAAAATAGTTTCCCCTATGGTTTTGGACCTAGTAGCTATGTACTCAGGTTTGGCCAGCTTAAAAACTCTAGAATTCTAAAATACTTCTCTCAACTCACTTGCAAAATAAAAACAGATAAAAGTCATACCTGCAAGCACAATAGGTGGAAACAAAACTACCCACGTTAATCATTAGAACAGATCGCAATCACAAAGCAATAAATAAGGCCCTCCTTCTAGCACCAAAATGTTGAGTGAATATTTTTCCCTATAGCAAAATGATCACCACAACTAATGTGCATTTGGAATTAGTAGCCCTCCTAAACCCATATTTTATCTGAAAATTAGATGAAGGTGTTTGGAGATGCAAGAATGAAAATCTAAATTAAAGAAGTGGATCTAGAAGTGGCTTTCTCTTCTCCGCTATTAATCCCTAGTTTTCTTTGGGAAACACTAGATCTGCAAACAAACCCTCCAATTTTTGGTGCGAGCAAATCACTTTCTCAAGCGCAGATGTAGAGCATACTCTTGGCAGATTTATTTACCTTATTTATAACTTAGATTATTCATGGCAATAAATGAACTATTTATACACATAAATTCTAGAATGGACTAGAATCAAGAAATCAACTACATACAGAAATTATGGAATGGACCAGAATAGAATGAAAACTAATGCAAAAATTCTGGAATGGACCAGAATCAAGGAACAATTAGCAAAAATTCTGGAATGGACCAGAATAGAATGAAAAAAAATGCAAAAAAATTCTGGAATGGACCAGAATCAAGGAACAATTAGCAAAAATTCTAGGATGGACTAGAATAGAATGAAAACAAATGCAAAAAAAATCTGGAATGGACCAGAATCAAGGAACAATTAGCAAAAATTCTAGGAAGGACCTGAATAAAATAAAAACAAATGCAAAAAAAATTTTGGAATGGACCAGAATCAAGAAAAATAGATTTTAAGGTAAGATTAATCTAAATATTAGAAAAATAAAATAGAAACATTATTTTCAAAAGTTAGCTGGAAAAACCAAAACAGAACATTAATTTGGTTAGCAATCTCCTCCCTGCAAAACCCCAAGTTATGAGATGAAATTCTAAACCAACCTAACCTAACAGACCTGCAACATAAACACAGTCAGATTAGATCAGATGCAAGACTCTAAGGAAACAAATAATTGCATTGTTCTATCATTCACCTATCGTAACCCACTTCATGGCATAAATGAATAGATACAAGAAACAACAATACAAAGGAAATATTTACAGAAATATCAATAGTCTTAGTTTCAGTCTCCTTTTGATTTCACACACAAAAGTTGCTTTTGCCAAATAGAAGCTCCTTTATTCCGAAAGATAGTCTTTTTTTCTACAATTTCCAGCCCTGTTTCCTTCGCATGCATTCTATTTAAAATTTTCTACTGTTTGCTTGTTCGTTTCTCCATTGTGATTCTTCGTTTGCCATTGGCCGTTCATTTTCTTTTACCCATTTATTTTCAAAATGCAGGTTTTGTTTCGACATTCAACTTTCTGTTACTATTGTTTCACGTTCCCCTTTTTATTTTAATGATATAGTCCACTTTAAATTTTATCAAGATCTAACAAATAAAGCCTTTTGTCTTTATATGACAAGATTCGTGGGTTGTGAGTAACATTGGCACACATGTTTTAATAATACTAACCCTATGTTTAAAGCCAACGAGCTTATTTCACCTTTGCCAATAACCCAATGTTATTTCACCACCACAAATAAATCCATCCATCCGTGGCTTTATTTTCATTAAAATAAAAAACTTTATTTTATTTTATTTACCATGCCCCTAATGCTTTCGCTGCCAAAAGCCCATAGAGCACGTTTGGGCCATTACGTCTGTCATATGATGCTCTAGGATCTTCATCTTCATGTCTGCATTCGCTCTACAACCTGGTGTGTCGTTAGTATAGGTTTGGTCCTGTCAAATCTGTCGTTATCTTATTTCACTTTCTATTTGTAACCAACACGCTTCCTCATGTGGTTCCTTGTCACTAAACTCTACCAGGTCACCTGTGTTACTGATGCCAAGCTGTTCTAACCATAGACGATCTATGTTTGAGCAAAATCTTCCAGACTTGTCCATCCTTGTCAGCATTAATCAACACGTTGACGTCCATCGAAATGCGCTCTAGCCTCCTCCCGTTGGTCTACATTTACCCAATGGACCTGCCAATCGGATCGCATCACCACATCATCGCCATGTAAGCGTCACCACATCACCAAGTTGTTCGCTATCGTAGAGGTGGTCCACCTTACGAATTCATCAATCATGTGGGGTCTGACATTGCCTGTCCCCGTCATAACCTTATATCTCCAGCGAACGTGCTGAGTCGACCACGGATGTAGTTGCACTAGCCTTCACACGCTTCGAGGTGATAGTACTTGGCTTCTCCTATTCTACAAACTGAAGCACCATCGACTGATATGTGATGCCATTAGGGAATCTTCAATAGTGCCTCCCCATGCTTCTCGGTCCTGCTTCAACCATCAAACCATGAACGAAAGCATTATGCATTGTTTCTCGAGATTATATGGACAAATTTAGGTTTAGGGTTTTGAACATTTCATTGCCTCGCCCCTATCGTTGCTATATGATGTACTGACATCTGACCTCCCTGTTATTCCTTTGCACCTGACATTACTGTCTATAGCACCGACACTCTTGTATAACATTCGATGTGCCACCCCCAAGTCTCCAAGTGAAAATTTTGACGTCAAAATATTTGTCTACATGGCTGACGTGTGCCAAGGCCCCATCATGCGCTATTTCTTTCTTTTCGAAGCCGTCATTGTTTCACACCTTCACCGCTATCATAGATGAGTTCATGCTATCCAAGGTCGTGCTCCGATGGAATCGTGTGCTCTATGGCAACTCATGACGCCCTCCTCCTCGAATTCCTATGTAGGGTAGCTCCTCAAGATTCTTCATCGGCATCATCACAATATTTCCGCTATGACGCTCTTGTCAATGTTCTCTATTGTCCAACATTTCCATGTTGGGCTTCCATATTGTCCAATAATAATCCATCCACTCCATGAAACCGCTAAATTATGCACTTCTTCCTTCATCGATAAAGCTGACTACTTCCTGCAAAATAGAATTTCTAGAAATATGGTAAATTATTCAAGTTTGTCCCAAGTAAAAAATGACGAAATATATGGTAGCATATGCATGTAAAGCATGACACAGTGGGTCCGTGTAGGCAAGATAAATAAATCACAGAATCTTTCATGGAGAAGTGAAATTCACATGTAAGCTTAAACATTTTAATTCTCAATTTAATATTGTAAACAATGGGTTGAAATAAGGTATTAAATATTCTTCTTGAATTTAGGCCAACTAATATATATGGTGCTGAAAGAAGAACGAGACAAAATGTAAAATGTAAAGTTATTTAATGTTTATATTTTTTTTTATTGTTTTCATTATCTGAAACACTCATGACAAGAAACATCAACACTCGACAATAAACTTGCTAAAAACAAAAAACAAATTGACGACAAAGTTGTCATAAAAGAAAATGACGACAAAAGTCGTCAACAAGAAAAGGTTGTCGACAATAAAATATTGTTGATAAGAAAAAGTTGTCGACAATAAAATATTGTTGACAATAAAAAGTTGTCAACAATAAAAAATTGTCGAAAAGAAAAAGTTATCGTCAATAAAATATCATCGACAAGGAAAAGTCATCGACAATAAAATATTATCGACAAGAACTGACAACAATTGCACAACCCACGACAAAACGAAGGCAAATACCCTTAAAACAAACTACAAACATCGAACCTTCAAAACAAAAAGGTGGGTCCCCAATTTTTTGGGGCTCGTTGTGGAGCAGCCACAATAGAAAGCAAACAAAATGGGAAATGTAACACTAAGTCCTATGAACGAGAATGCATGAAAAAAGGGAAAACAAACGAATTGAAACGAGATTTAAAGCAAATGTAAAAGTGCAGCCCTTTATTTTATTAATTTGCTCGATATTGGGTTACAATGCATCTCCTCCCTTTTCAGGGGCTGGGAGCGTCGGACATAATTTTGTTACACCACAAATGAGATATTCCCCTTTGGGATCTTTTGCATGCCCACATTGAAAATGGGTGGATGAAACGTCGCCACCGCTTGTGTGAGTGCATCTATAGTTCCTTGTTGCCCCTCTGGTGTCAATATCCTGCATTAATAGAAACAGTAAACGGTTAGTAGCACCTATGGATGGAGGGAAACATGCGATCCCCAAGGTCTACGGTTAATGCATGCATAAAATAATTAAAATGATAACTGAAACATATAAGAATGAGCTAAAATTTTGAAAAAAGCAAGAAAAAATTACCAGGAACACACTGCAAAAGGAATATTCGAGAAATCTACCACATATTTCTAATCGCTCCGAGGTGGGACGATTAGGACTATCATAAAATGTCATTAGGTAACCTCCTAAATGTCCCATCCAAGGGCCTCCAAAACACATGTAAAGTCAAGGTTAGACAAAAAGTGGCATTTTGGGATGACCCAGATGGTCGTATTTTGTATATTCTACCTTGATCGCCCTGTATCCAATGATGCTTCTTGTATGTTAGTGAAAGCAACAAATATTAAAAGCACAGTCAAAACTTATCCAAATGACATAAAATTTAAATGAAAACATATATAGATGACCTAGAATCAAATGCAAAAGAAATAGTAGGGAAATTTGCCACAAATTTTTAATCGCTATGGGGTGGGACGATTAGGACTGCAGTAGTGCAGGGGGCACCCAGGGGTAAGACGCCCACCATTTGGGGCTTGTTTTTGGCACCAATCCACTTGGGATGGGTACAAAACATCTTATGGGCTTGTGTCAAAAAATTGGGTGGGGTATTGTGGCCAAATGTTAAGGTTTTGGGTCTGAATTGTACTTCCAATAATCACCCAATAACCTCCCTTACAAAAGAGAGATAAAGGATGTACGAAGAGCAAAAGATAGGTGAGGATGTAATTCAGAAGCACTCTATTGCTCCAAATGCTCCTGCTCTATTTTTTTTTGGGGTGAGAAGACTCACCATTTTATAGACCTGAGGGTTTCTTGTAAATGATCATGCAGAGGCACCACTTGGCCATCATGCCCTGTCAGGGGAAGAATATTCCTCCATGATTAGGGACTCCATGACTACTCCTATGACTGCCTCTTTGAGCTCAAAAATGCTTACTCGCACTCCATGAATTGAAGGAGTTAAGTGACGGATCTGAGATGCCATTTTTCAATGTTTGACCTTTTGCCCATCAAACCTACTATTCGCCCCACCCTGCAGTGAATTTTGCTAATCGTCCCAGGGTGGGATGAATACCAATTTGTAATCATCCCAGGGTGGAACGAGTAGAGAGTAGAGTACCTAAAAGGTGCCAAATTGACCTTTGATCTTCCAAAACTATTGTGGGAGTGGTTAGGACCACTATTTATCCTCTGGGGGCTGCCCTAGGTGTTGTATATGTCAATTCGACCAGTTCTTGTCGTCACATAATTAGATTGGTTTTGTTTTGGTGTCTACATATAGACATCAATCATTTATTCAAATATAACTTGTTTTCCTATCAGATATTTCAAGATTCAACAACGTTAAAAAATTATTTGCATTATTGAACTCTCAATTTTAGAAATATCAATTGCAATATTTCATAAGAGATGATTTAAAACTAAAGTTATTTAAATAAATAAGGATACACAATTTTGTATACAATACACGAACTTTGCTCAACATCACTATAAACACTTGAATATTTTCTCAAATACATTTTTTGTTCTAGCAAAAGAAATAACAACAACACACGATGCTTTATCTCATATTTCATGAAATGGAAATCATATATTCATTGTTTGACTTTGAATCACTTTCGCATATGGGCTTGGTTTGTCCAACTAGACAGCTACTCATCTTCAAAAAAATTTCTGCACTGCTCAAGCGCTGTATATTCAAGTACTATACGACCACGTCCTTTCGTTTCTAGTATTCACACTACAACATATTTGGCATGATGTCCCTCGATGTGAACTTTTGGCAATGTGCTTTCCAGTTTCACTTAGCACCATAGTATTTACTTACAAATATCAGTAGTTCGTATAGGGAGAAACTCAAAATAATCTCCGAGGATTAGATACGATTCTAAATTAATGTACATGCAAATTTTAACATGCCTAAATGCAAATCAAGCTATCAAAAGTAGCATACAAAAATTCACAAATTTCCTTTTCTAGATTTGCCAAATATTTGTCTTTATAATTCTCTTTGTTTCTTCCTTCTTTCTCTCATTAGGTAAGACTTCCTTGAAACTTACCTCCCATCACATGAGGTGTTTTCTAGTTCCCACAGAAGTATAAATTAAGTTTTCCCAATTTGTTTTAAATTAAAGTACAACTCACTCATGACACTCAACATCTCATTACTTCCAAACACAATGTTTACCACAACACAACAATGTAACAATCATAAATTCTCTTTGTAATGCAATGTTTAAAACAACATAACAACAACATTTAAGCAGTATTATATTACTTCTTTGAAATATAACGATTTTTAGTAATTTAGTAATTCATCTATCTTTCCATTACTTTTAGTTACTATCTATCAACACAACATCACAACAATATTTCACATAGTGAAAATCTTACTAATACAACAATATATATATATATATATATATATATATATATATATATATATATATATATATATATAATTTACATGGTGGAATCGATAGTCGCCATGAATTCGGGCAGGCTGTCTAGCTTTTTATGGCCGCCATAGTATTCTGCGCTATCCACCCCGTAAGTCGCCACACAGATCTTCGTGCAGTCCGCCCCTATAACCACCATGCCACAATCATTTTAAACCTTTTATGCCACTGAAAGCACCAAGAAAGGGACAAGCGTTCAGTTCGACGAGGCCCGATATTTGAACCTTGGACCTCCACCCCCCTTATGGGGTTTGGATGAACCAATTATTCTATACCTCAGACCTAAAATATTACTAATACAACAATATTAAATTATCAAATGCTTTGCTTTTATTTTACCATCTACTAACATGGCAATATAGCAATGTTTCACACAATGATAAGCGAGACTTGTTAAACATTTTTAGCAAGCATGAAGAACACATAATTTTTATTAGAACTACAAAAAATTGACCTGTTTCATGCTTTCCAACCACTTCCGTTCTCTACTCTTCAGCTCCTACTCTCGCTTATCTCGCCTCTCCTTTTTCTTTCCTTCTCCCCTCAATATTGGTTTTCTATTTTCTTTTATTTTCCTTTTTCCAAAATAATTTGTGAAGGATATGCAAGTTGTTTACATTTCCCCTTCATGCGTAGCAATAGATGGTTGAGTCACCACCACTTAACTTCATGCACACACTGGGTTATCATGACCATTAATAATTCATAATGGTTTAACAACAAACATGGAGAACACGTCTTCCCACATGGATGTTTTCAATTAAAACTTATCTCTACCCATCATCTAATCATTTATTTAATATTATTAACAATAATTATTTCCATAGTCGTATAACTACTTTAGACACACATTAAAGTAGGATAAGATAAATAATATTAGAACCAATCTACTTCCACCTCTACGTAATGCAACAATGGTATTTATAAAAACCTTTCCTACATGGTAAGCTTATTTACTATAATAAATTCATATATAAATAAATATCATTTAAAATAACATATTTCTCATGCCATAACAAGCAATCACACACACAAGCATTTCTAAACTAGTGGCTCCCAACATCATTACCACTTTAAACAACATCTCCTATTTCTTACCATACAAGCAATATATGAGCCAAATAAATGCACACAATTATGCAATATGCAATGCACCTAAATGATATGGAAGCGCGCATTTCCATGTACTCGCAAGCAGAATCATCACTTTTCTATCTTACCTTTTTCCTCCTAACTTATTTTTATTCATTACCATTATGCACAATAGTCCTGCACTCACATAAGTCATTAGCAGTACCAAAAATCATAAAAAAAGGTAAGTGTATACATAATTCACTATTTTTCATAAAATGTGTGAGGAGTATAATTACACAACATATTCTTTGCCTATCCATATCACCTTCTCACTCCAAATATCCATTAGGAGAGTAGATATTTGGAACCAAATTAGAATAGAAATAGGTTCAACTTAGGGATCTTAATCCACTCTTTAGGACTAAACAAATAATCCTACCAGGTCACTGTTTCTCTTTTTTTTATTTGAATACCCTATTTCTATGGGTTAGAGAGGAAAATTTAGCAATAAAATCTACATTACTAATAAACCACATGGAATACTCACCAAGAGGCTCTCAATTTATTTGAACCCCTAAATGCAAGAAGTTCAAGGTAGCATGAGTACCCATGAATATGTAAATCAGATCATGATTGACTCTATATAGTATTTTTTACTCTATTATTCTATACTAAATGATGATATTTGGTCTTAATTAAGACTATGCCAAGCATCCATTTACTCTTTTAGGTTCCTCCATGCTCATTGATATTTTTCTAATAGACAAGAAGAGCATTTTCAACATTTTTTCATTCTTCTTTAGTCTATGTTGGAGGTTTCTCCTTCAACAAATCTTCAAATAAACTATATTTATCTAAGAGAAGATCTAGAGGCACCCCCATTAGGTCCTCTTGGATAGTATTCTTAGCTAGGGTTTTTCCTCCATAGCCTTCCATAGTCATCTAAGGTTTTTCCATTATGCAATTAAGAATTACTAAAAATAAATTTTAAAAAAGGTCTTTAAATATCCATCACAATACATATGCATATACACAATTTATTTTCACTTTATTGAAGTTTATATCTCTTAAATGAATCCACCTATATTATTACCAATATTTTTCCATTTTTTTATTATTTATAAGTTTCTTTGGATGCTTAGAAATTCTAGTCAATATTACAAACCTTTAGTTTTTATAATTAAAAGTTTCTACATCCATAATCTATTCACTATGACCCAATTTATTTAAAATTCTAAATAGAGAAAATGATTTAAATTTTTTTAAAAAATCATTGAATAATGCAAATTCAATCCCTATTTATTTCCAAATCTCCAAGAAAACTAGCTAGTGTCTTTTGAATCCATATATGGACCCTATGCATTCAGGAATATCATATAATTATTGATCATCTCATTTTTTGAGAAATTTTTTTTGTGAAACATATATGGTCTAAATAGGAATTATATACATTTGTTCCCCTTCATTATTTTATCTAACTTAATCCTTCATTTTTTCACCTCCTCCAAATATAAAGTGAAAACATTGAAGATGAAGCTAAATGTTTCTCTAACTTAATCCTTACTAAAAATTCACTTTTTAATATTTTTTTAAATACATAAGGAAATTGATAACACCAAATGAATGTTGTCTCTATAAATCTTAATCAGCTCAGTAAGATGAAGTTAACTAGACCCTACCCTTACTAGAAGTTCAATTTTTATTTTATTTTTTATACATAAGAAAATTGATAACATCAATGGAGGTTACCTCTATAAACCTAAACCTAGCCCACATACATCATGGTTTAAACCTTGGACCTTCCTAAAGAAAGGCCAAAAACCTAACCATTATGAGATGTTGGATGAACATTTCATCTCTTTTTCACAGCTTTTTTCACTATGTTATTCAAAACATATAATATTGTTTCTATTATTATTATAAAACCACATGCATTACATATATTTTTAATAATTTACATGGTTACAACAATTAAGATATTGAAAGATAGTGCAATATTTTGGGTTTTTGTTTTTTAAGGTTCAAAGTTCAAATCTTAACGTGTGTTATTAAATTCCTTATTTTTAAGTTCATCTCTCCTTATAAAAAATCGTAATAAAATAAATATTAATTGTAAAAATTTACCATAACCAAATCTTAAAAAACAATAATACATAGAATTTGCTGCTTTCAGTAGTTGTTTTGTTTTGTTTGTCACCTTTTCACTTTGCAATTTGTAAAAATAATAATATTAGTTGACGAATCATCTCAACAAAAAGCTTGACATGTGTGCATTATCTTCGTCGTTAAAAAAGGACAAAAATTGAATGCTTCACACCTCACCTTCACTAAACTGATATATGCTATAGATGGGGCCATTAGTGGTCTGCGCATGCTTCATCACACACGATAAGGTCGTACTAGTAGCAAGATCGATGCTTTTCAATAGAAGCGTCATTGGAGGTTTTCTACTTTTGTTCTAGTGCTGAAAGCAACAGCGACCGACAATGCCCACCCAAGCAATACTCATCAAACACGCAAACACTGCAACTTGTGGAATTTGACTCCAAAAATTCAATGACGACAGTGAATATCGTTGCGATGGTGCAATAGTTGAAGCTGGTTCCATATTCCAACCCTCTGAGTTTGATAGAAGACAGCTCGCTAAGTTAGGTTGCAGTCCATGTGAAATCACCGTACCATCGTTGTACTTTCCAATATCAGATATTTTATGTATTGACGAATCCATTGAGAACACTATAACTTCATTGTGTCGCTAGAATCCAATAAAAGCAAGCCGCATGAATCCTCCTTTGTACGCCATTGGCACCATTTTTAAGCTTTTAAAATTCCAACTCGGTGGAAACGACATATTTAAATCAAACGTAGTCATATGAGTCTTTGAAAATATTCTGGTTGGCTAGTTGGAAAGCCATCACTCTGTCTAGCACCAAGAAGCATATCAATTGGTGTTTGGCACGGTCCATATCGATGGCTTTAGCGGATGCACATGCAAAAACGAAAGTAAAACACAATGGTATCCCACAGTTCTCAATTCAATGTATCGTTGGTTTGCTACATATCGTGCTAGATGACAAATAATATATTTATTTGAATTCTGCGACACCTGCTTTCCACACTCAAGATCCTAATAATTCCACAATCTTGATCCTTCATTTTTCTTTTCCAATATCCATCTCAGCCCACTAACTCATAGAAGACAAAAGTACCGTCCAGCTTTTCTGCAATTCCTCGGTTTACAGATCCTATAAATGATGGTAGACAGAGTAGAAATTAGAGACAGAACTTGCGGCAGAGATCTCATCGTTTTAGTAGGATAACTTTCTCGACCATTAGCAGGGGTAATTTTTAATCAGACAAGGCTGGAGAAAAATTACAGTTCAAATTGTATCATATATTTTAAGATTATTGCTTTCGAAGCAGAGATTAGTCAGCATGGCGAACAACATTGTCCAATCGCAGTCCTTAGAATGGGAAATTAATGTTGTGGAAGGGACCGAATTCAATGAATACAAATTGCACAGGGGTGCGAGTAGAAGCGTTGTTAAATCATTTAAAAGGTGGAAAAGTATTGTTTCCTCCACATTGTGGAGAATCTGGGAGATTGGTTCAGATGATCCTCGAAGAATCATCCATTCTCTCAAAGTAGGACTTGCACTTGCTGTGGTCTCCATATGTTACTTTATGAGACCGCTATTTGACAGTATGGGTGGAAACGCCGTGTGGGCCGTCATGACAGTTGTGGTTGTCCTCGAATTCAGTGTAGGTATGTGCAGATGAAAACCCTGTTTGTCTCGTCATTTCTGAGATAGAAATGAATGTAGGCTTCTTTTTTGTATCGCACAAAATTCTATGACTATTGGGATTATCCGTGAATTATTTTTAAAGAAAATAGTTGTCTATTGAATGAAATACACTACCTGATGCTGAGGTTAAACAGGGTACCCATCATTAAGAAAACTTTTGTCTACTATCTTCTATTTTGCAGGGGCGACATTCAGCAAAGGTTTGAATAGATGCTTTGCTACTTTGGTGGCTGGATCATTGGGGGTAGGGGTCGGTTATCTTGCAGAACTCGCCGGAGAAAACGGGGGGAAATTTCTACTAGGTGTCTCTGTTTTTGCCTTAGGTGAATATTTCAATCCCCTTAAGCAACAACGAAAGCACAAAACTGGCGTTTAAGGTATTATGAGAACTAGGGCATGACTGTGTGTGTGTTTGAGTGAAGCAGGTGCAGCTTCCACATTTTGCCGTTTCATTCCAAAGATCAGGAAGAAATATGATTATGGGGTGGTCGTCTTCATTCTCACCTTCAGTCTTATTGCCGTCTCCAGTTACCACGTTGAAAACCTCTTCAAAATGGCGTATCAACGGCTATGTACGATAATCATAGGGTGTATACTATGTTTCCTGATAAGTATACTTGTTTTTCCCATCTGGGCCGGAGACGATCTTCATGGTTTGATTATAAGTAATGTGGAAGCTCTGTCTGCATCCATTGAAGGTAACTAGCTATTCATCATTCACACCAAATATGGATCACTTAAATTTAAAAACGTCTATATGGGGGGCATTCTTACACATAATTATTATGTTTGCTTTCTTGCAGAATGTGTGGAAGAATTCTTCAAGCCTGTTGAGTTGGAACATGGCCAGGTGTCAGACATCAATCGAGCTTGCAATGGCTACAAATGCGTATTAAATTCAAAAACCACAGAAGAATCCTGGGTGAGTATTAAACATTTAATGACATATATTAGGATTAATGTTGCCTCTTACAGAGAATAATCCTTCCAATTCACAGGCAAATTTTGCAGCTTGGGAGCCTAGCCATGGAAAGTTTTTCTTCGCCTATCCCTGGAATCAGTACGTTCAACTTGGAGCTAAGCTGCGCTACTGCGCTTATTCTGTGGAGGCTTTGAACGGACTGCTGAGCTCTGAAATTCAGGTATTTTTACTTTTTTCAATGCATTTAAAAGGGTAAAGTATAGATTTTCTTTCAGTCCGTGGAAAGATGGGTCTTGAATTACAAAACATTATTTTATGGCCTAGTGTGTAGTACCACAGAAACTTCAGAAATACTGGTTTCATGTGCATGTGTTCAGGTCCCAGATATTTTGAAAGAAAAAATGGAAACCCCATGCATGAACATATGCAGAGAGTATAGCAATATTTTACGGGAACTTGCTAAGAGTATGAGAACCGCGACAATCAATACAAACAGCGGTTCAATGATAGATCGCCTGGAACTAGCGTTGGTGGAACTGCAAAGTTCATTGACTTCCCATCCAGAGATTTTCCTCCACTCTAAGCGCTGGCAAATTGCCAAGGAAAAGTACTTCAAAACCCCAAAGACCTGCTCAATATCACCTGTACAAAAGGAGGAAGAAGATAGTCAATCATTTCCAACTATTTTTCCGTTGCCTGAAGAGAAAGGCGATCGCATGCCCACGGATAGCATCCACAAAACCCATCGATTCAACGACTTGAAGCGATCCTGTCCCGCTTTTGCTTTTTTAGAGGCTCCTCCTCTTGCTGCCTTTGCTTGTGTCGTGATAGACATTGCAACCAGATTAGAAAGCGTTATTTTGGCCTTAGACGAGCTGGCGGAAAAGGCCAAATTTAAGAAAATAGAAATTAAGGAAGTCTCAGCGACGGCTAACCAAACTTCATTAGAACGGTCAGTGCCAGATCCACCTACACCATCCCCAATACTTGCAGAATCAGCAGTTGCACCGGCACAAGTACCCTTCTCAACCCCAGCCGTGCAAATATCAGTAGCAAAAATGGACATAAACGAAGATCTCGGTCAAAAGAATAGCTGCAGTTGATATTCTGGGACGTCACAAATATTACTATAAAGCATACACTCTAGTCCCCTTTAGGAAGACTTCTCTTCAAAATAGTCGCGCGAAAAATATTATTATTTACAAATATATTATATTTCATTTACTATTATATAAATGAAAAGCAGTTTTATATTTTTATATTCGTATTATATTGTATACTCTATTAAGCAGTTTTATATATTTATATTCGCATTATATTGTATACTCGATTCTTGAAGGTCGAGGAAGTATACCGTATTCTATTTTCCTTGCTATTTGCCCAACTAAGTATGAAGCGGGAGCACAACCCCAACCTAAAATTGAAAATGCTGAACATAAATTTACTAAATTGTATTTGTTAATTTATTTTAATTAACTCATTTAAAACTGTAATGAGAAGGATGTTCCATTAGTTTAATTTTCATTGTTACATAACATATTTTATAAAATATAAAATATTATATTATTGTATATAAATAATTTTAAAATAATTTATTTATTTATTTTTATTATTTTAAATTTATAAATATTTAATATAAACATTAAAATTTTATATTTTAAAGAATAAGAGAGACAAAAGCTCAAAAAATATATTTCAAAAACAAAAGGTGAATTTATATATTTTTATTAAATTTTATATTAATAATTTATACAATTATAAATCTATTTACAATCTTAAAAAATAGTTACCACTTGTTTTCAACACTTTGATCCTCTAATTAATTTCTTTACAACTACATAAAACAATAAATTAATTATATTTTCTATTTTAGGATTTCGTCATTCTTTATCTTAGTTATATTTTATAATTTAAGATTTTGTCATTGTTTATCTTGGTTATTGCCTTGGGCTTTTACAGTATGCAAGCGTGAAATTTTGACATTGTGTAAACAAGTGGTTTTCAATTTAAATGGGATAAACAATTATAATATTATGAGTGAGATTTCAATGTTCATTAATAAAATGATGTTGAAGTAAATGGAAGAATGATAGATTAATTGGGTGGTTCTCATTAATAAAATGATGTTGAGTAAATGGAAGAATGATGGATTAATTAAGTGGTTCTTATTAATAAAATGATGTTGAAGTAAAGGAAAGAATGATAGATTAATTGGGTGGTTCTCTTTGTATTGGTTATTGATATAATCTTGAATGGGTTTTTCATCATTGTTAACATTATAATATTGATTGTTAATTATTTATTTTTTTATGGTAATTATGGTTTAATTCAAAAAAAATAGCTCATTTTTTATATTGTAATTTATTATTATTTTTGTATATAATATTGAATCTAATAATTTTTCTTTATTATTAATCTTGGCAGATTGCTTCATTTAGAATATTATTTTTTTAAATGAAAAATAAATTGATCTTTATAAATCATAATACATTTTTCATTGTTTAAACATTCAAATTCCTGAGTAAGTTTGATTTTTTTACCATTTATATCTTTGTATGCTTAATTCTAATTATTCATTCTCAACCCCAAAACAAACAACTTCTTCATCTTATGGTGGTCATATGATGAATAATTCTAAAATTTAGAAAATTATTATTTTGTATTTTAAAGGTTAAATAAATTATAGTAAAAAAGAAAATTAAAATAAAACTTAACTCTAGATTGTGATAAATTTAGAAAATAAATCACTTAAAACTAAACCCGTTTGACTTAGTCTTTATAAAAAATACAATATTTTAATTTAAATTTAAATTGTTCCTCACGTTCAAAGATTATAACTTTAAGCCTAAAATGTATTTAAAAACTACTCTTAATATTAAAAACTAATCTTTAGATTTTTGTTTGAAAAAACCATGAGATAGACATCAATTGCTTATCTTTGATTTGTATTTTTTTAATTTAGGAAAAAAAAACTGCAGGTCTTCTTGGTTTGAAAACCATGATCAAGATTCTACACCATCAAAATTATGGGGATTTGCATCCGATTTTGATGACACCAGCATTATCAACTAAATTCTAAATATCCACGTTTTGGTGAGGTGAAAATTCGAAGTGAAAAACTCCCTTTAAGGATTACCCTACCCTTAGCTTACTAAAATTATATACGTTTTTATATGGATTTAATATAGATAACCCAATCCTAATAGAAACATTTTGGTTTTATAAAATATCATTTGAAGTACATAGAGTATTTTTCTTCCTTTACCTTCTTTGTTCATTATACTTTTATATAGAAATGACTTTAGTGTTCTAATTTGTTTTATAATATTTAAAAGTAAAATAGTAGAAATTAATTTTCACATATTTTATATTTAGTAAAATATTAGTTAAATAATTTCATTACCTTACATGTTTTATTATACATTATTTAATATATTTGACTCTTTTCCATGTCAATTATGGTAACTCCATAATTAATAAATCCCATGATTTTTCTTCCATATGTATATGGTGTGGTATTTTCATCCTCTCATTGAATGAATAATTGATATTTATACCTTATTTTCCTTATAGGATTCTTCTCATTTAAAAGTAACTCTATTTCATGTATTTAAAGATAAAACCTCCAATGCTAGCCATTGTGGCTAAATATTTGAATGAAGGTCTTGTGATATTGTATTTAATTAGGTGACCAAATCTTGAGATAATATTTAGATATAATTAATTATTATTTTTTATACATAAATATGAATAATCATTTATTTTATATGTTCTATTCACTTATTTGAATAATAAAATATTTTTAAATGCGATCACAAAAAATATAAAAATGTATGCATTTCTATTAGATGAAGATAAAGTAAAATTGATTATGGTGTTTAGACCTTTCTAATTAATCTTTATCAACAATTTTATTTTTTACTTGAATAATTGAGTTCAATTGTATCATCTCAACACTGGCCAAAATATATTGGAATACTATTTTTTGTACCCTTTAACTTATATGTGTTTTATAAATGTTTTCTTTATCCCCAACTATTTATTAGAATTTAAAAATCAAAATTATCTAAATTCTATTATATGTACACTAGTAATAAGCAATAAGTTGTGCTCAAGTAATAAGGTTGAATAATACACTTATTCTTATAACATCATTTATCAATATTGATAAAATAGGTATGCAATTATTGTTCATGGTAAACCATGTAGTATTCCATCATAAATTAAGCATAAATAATTGAACCCCATTCCAATGGATTCTCTTTATTTAATTTTTTTCCTTTATTATGTTTACTCTATGTAAGGACTATTATTTATCTCCCTAAAATAATATATATTTCTTGGAAGTAAAAATTTATTTGCATGTTTTATTTTTCTAGTGGTTTCTTGATATGATGCCAACATTCCTTCTTAATGGTGTATGATCTAACTATTATAATTTAACATAATAGTTTTATTATTTATATATATTATGTTGTAAGTTGATACATGTACATGAATATAATGGCGTATGATCTAACTATTATAATTTAACATAATAATTTCATTATTTATATATTATGAATATAATGGCTTACATGAATATTATCTTTTGAATATTTACTTACCTAATGAATGAATGTCTATTATGACTTGATAATATCATGGAATCCATGATTCTCAAACAAATACTTTTATTTATTTTTATAAAATTAAATATACAAGTAACTTATATGCATACCTATTGGTTTCTTTTAAATTTTTTGGTTTTCCTTAGAAGAAATATAGAGTTCCTATAAACTTATATTCTTTTATATCATTATCCTCAAAGGCTACATAATTAGAACTTGAGGAAGCATTGCCACATTTCTTCTTATTATCTATTTTACAATATTGTGCTATCTTTGGAGTTTCTTCATATCACCATTATGATTCCTATGGGTCAAACTATAAATTCGCTAATGGAAACAAAGAAAACTTTTTCTTCCATTTGATATAAATTGACTAATATAATACAAAGTTAATTGTAGATCACAAGTAGAAAATATAAAAATTTAAACCAATAAACACTTAATTTTAGAATCTACTCATAGTAACCTTTATATCAAGTTATATTCTATAATAAAAACCACATTATTAGTTCATTTGATATGATTTTTACATGCCATGGTATAAGTGGTGTCACATAGTATTCATACTAAAGCTTTTGAGTACATACAAATCATTGATATTATATAAAATCATATTATATGCATCGTTATTCCTTATTAGCTTTGTCAATTTAAGAAGCATTGAAATATTAGAGGGAGAACACATTTTATTTGGTAGTTTTCTCACAAATTTTGGATAGCAAAATATGCCATTTCATTACAATAAAATCATTGTTACAATATGATTTACAAATTCTCCTTGGGCTACAAATGAGGGTATTTCAAGGATGAAGTTCTTTCCAATACATGTTTTTGGCATACCTACTTTTTTTGACAACCTCAAGAGGGGTGTGTTTATGCTTGTGTACCACCACTAGTTGAGTAGAGCATGAAAACCTACACAATCCAAGAAAATAGTTAGTAGCACCAATTGAATTTCTCTCAATTAGACCCAAGTTGATAAAAGGGGCAAATAATAAAAATTTTAAACTAATGCATTAAATAAAACTTAAAATAAGCTAAAAACACATTAAACTATCTTACTCACCTTTGTAACTAGTTTTCAGGTGACTAAAACTAGATCCTAATAGGAACTATCCCAGTAAAAATAGTTCTAGCAATAAACCATCCTTGTCTCAATAATTTTTACTATGTTGACCTAGATGGAAAGCCCTTTCATGGAAATATTATATTGGTTGTCAGGTAGCTCTACTATAAATTTAGTGGTTGTTTGAATCTAGATATACAACCTATATACAAAATGAGGGAATACAAAGAGATACAAAATTATATCCATCGGGTTAACATAAGATATGGATTGCATATAAGTGGGGGTTCGAGAGATTTTGATAGATTTTCTCAAAGCAGCTATCATATTTTTGCAAATGAAGGAAATGAGAGGGCTATTTATAGATTTTTTTCAAGGGTTAGGAGGTGGTGAGGTGGCATGGATACACCATGTCTCATCAATGTTTTTGGATGGAGAAAGTTCTCATCCCACTCATATGCATTAGATGAGTATAGGTGCACCATGCCTCATCAATGTACTTGGATGGAGAAAGTCCTCATTCCATTCATATGTATTAAATGAGCATGGGTGCACCATATCTCATCACTATTCTTGGGTTGAGAAAGTACTCACCCCACCTATATGCATTAAATTAGCATGGGTGTGCCATGCCTCATGGGAAAAGAAAGTCTACACCCAATTTATCACATGTGGATGGAAGTCTTTACCCCACCCATGTGCATTGAATGGGCATGGGAGGCGGTGTGGGTGCATGGGGATGTGGAGAGTAAGGGGTAAGGTACACTAGGATCATAGGTTAGACTACAGTGAGGTGGATCTAGGCTAGGTGAGTGGGATGGTCACATGGTGACCATCCGCTAGGTGTAATATGGGGCTTACTGGGGAAAAGGGGTTAAGATGGATAATTAATGTTTTAATACAAAAAAATTGGATTTTTGAGGTACTTTAGAAAACTATTAAATATTAACACTACACAAATGATAATATGATATTTTTAAGTGTCTATATTTTTTTGTTTTTGTACTATAGTGTGTGTAGACATGATGTAGTGTAAAAACATATGATATCAGATAGGTGGATGACTATGACAAGAATGAGTTGATAGTGGATGATAATGGTTTATCATGGTTTTTGATATGCTGCAATGATTATTGAGGGAGGAGACATAAGATTATCTCAAATCATGAACAATGTAAGAAATACCCCAATTATGGAGGGGATGAATATCCTTGCATATTTTCCTCCTCTATCATGAATATTTTTGAGTTCACTTGATTGAGTAAGCTAACCAACCATAGTTATGCAGCCTTATGATGCTTTTATTGATTTTAAATGGGCTTCAGTTGCCACCTCGATGAAGCGAATGTATGAGTAACCATAGAACATTAATGTAGAGCATACTGAATTTAGATTGAAATAGAGTTTGATTTGAGATGAGAATAATAAAAATAAGAAGAAGAAGAAGAAGAAAAACTCTAATTTTCCCCTAGAATAGGAGGGCTAGTGGTAGTCTCAGGTAAATTTTCTGGACAAACATGATTCCAAGATTTAGTGTTTGGATGTTGGATATGTTTAATATGATATTGATGGGTAATATCTTCCCCCTCAAGTGGTGATTTTATGAGTGAATAAACAAAATATAACAATGAAGCACTTGAAAAAAGGTTGTTGTGCAACCATAGAGTAGAAATGATGGGAGGTACTAGCAAAATGTGTGAGTAGGAATAAGAATTGCCTTATCAAACTAACATTGAATAATCGACACAAAAATATGTGGATTGTGCAGTCAATAGAAAAATTGTCTGGATTGTATGACCAACAAGAAAACTGTGTGGATCATTTGAGATAGTTATTGACCATTCTAGATAGTCATTGATCATATATGATAGTTAGGAATCATTATATAATATAAAAGAGTTTTGTGGGGTGCACAAGCTCATTTGCTTTGCATAATTTGGGAGAAGAGAGAGTGAGAGTGATGAGTGAGGTTGATAATTTAACATAGAGCATTGTTAAAACACATATATAAAGGCATGATATGGTGAATAGTGGACTGAGACATAGCAACAAAGGAAGTGCATTGCAAGTTAGTGGGTTTTTACATCCTTCTTTCATATGTTTGTGTTTTTTGGAATAAAATAAACCCTACGGACTATTTTTAGGAAAATAAGAAACCGTAGAAGCTTAGGCTAGCATAGGAACAGTAAAAGTGAATGTAATATTTGGTTTTTTGGACTAGGGTTATTTTTGTTTATTTTATTTGGAAAAGGATTTTTATTTTTTGTGTTTTGTACTTTTGTGTTTGTGTGGTTCATTTTGTTATTTTATTTTTATTTTTTGTGTATTTTTTCTTATTTTGGGTTATTGGGTGTCTGTAAGACCTCTTGGATATGAACTATATTGGTCGATATGTTTTTTGTGTCTATACATTGCATGGATCGTATGGTTGTACGAAAGGTTACGATAACTATCCGATAGCCATATGAGTTTTTTGTGGAGGTGATAGAAAATGATAGAAAAAGGGATTTAACGGATGGAATGATGGTTGGGAAAGGCAATATGGTTGTGGCATAGATTTAGATGACTCCTTTTTAGGTTGAGGAGGTATTTGAATGAGGATGACTAGGATTGGTTGGCTAGGATTGGATTTTGGGATGTGGCACATATGAAGACCATAAACATTGATTGATTGTACTTGTTGATGATGTGTGAGTGCTAGGACCTAGATAGGGGTACCTTCCATTTACCTATAAGGGTAATGACATTGAAACTAGAGGATATCTATAGGATATACCAATTACTCATGGAAATATGTACAATCATATGATTTCAACACAATAGGTAATGGTGATGGGTAGGATTTTTGGGATAGAGTGGGACTAGATGGACACTCATAGTGATGGGGTATTGTAGACACCAAAATAGCACCAATCTAATTATGTGACTACAAAAACTGATTGCATTGACACACACAGCCCCAAGGGCAGCCCCCAGAGGTTAAACAATGGTCCTAACCACTCTCACAGTAGTTTTGGAAGGTCAAGAATCAATTTGGCACCTTCAAGAACTTTGCTCAATATTCACCCTACCCAGGGATGAATTCAAACTGGGATCTACCCCACCCAGGGACGAATATCAGGATTCGCTCCAAGGTGGGGTGAATTTTAGGTTTGACAGACAAAAAGTCAAATCTTGACAAATGGCAGCTCAGATCCACCACTTAACACTTCCTTCATCGCATGGGAGTATGGGTGAGCATTTTTGAGCATTAGAGGTAGTTTCAAGGGCAGTCATGAGGTCCCTAATCAGGGAGGAATCTCCTTCCCCCTGGGAAGGCATGACTGCCAAGTGGCACCTCTGCATGCCCAATTCAAGAGACCTCCATGTCTATAAATTGGTGAGCTTCCTCACCCCAAAAGAGAGAGAGAGAGCATTTTAAGCAATGAAGTGCTGCCATTTTATTTCCCCATACACCCTTGGTTGATTTGTGCCTTTCACATCCGTGATCTCTTTTAGAGAGGAGGTCATTGGGTGATCATTGGAAGGTCGAATCTTGAGCCCAAAACCTGAAACTTGGCCATAGAATACCACCCAATTTTCCAAAAATACTTTACAAGATATTTTGGACCCATCCCAAGTGGATTGGTGTCAAAATCAGGTCCCAACGGTGGGCGGCCTGCCCGGGTGCCCCCGCACTACTGCGATTCTAATCTTCCCTTTTAGGAATGATTAGAAATCCGTGGAAGATTGTTATTTATTTTATTTTTATCTTGCATTTCATATTATGTTGCTTAGATAGTTTGCAATTTTGATTTCGTAATTTTTTGAGCTAATCTTATCATGTTTTATCATTTTTCGTCTTCACTAACTTGCAGAGACCATCATCAAAATCCAGGTGTTAGAGGCCAAATCATGGAAATATGACCATCTGGGTCATCCCAAAATGCCCCCAATTAGCTAACTCCCACTTTTTCAAGATATTTGGAGCTATCCAGATGTGACATTTTGAGTGGTGCTATCTGGCATTTTGTTGTAGGTAAATTCGTCCCACCCCGAAACGAATTCAAATCGGTGAGGAATTTCCTAACTGTTATTTTTGAAATGCCTTCCTAGTGATGTTTCTATGCCCTTGTAAAATTTTTATATCATTTGGATACATTTTAGTCATTGTTTTATCTATTTCTTCCACGCACTAATCGTAGGCTTGGGGATTGCATGTTTCATCTCATCTGTGGGTGCTACTGACTATTTCTTGTTTCTTTGAATGCAATATTTGGATATCAGAGGAGCAACATTGATTCAAAATTCGTACACATAAGTGGCGATGATGTTTGGTCCGCCCACTTTACATGTGGGCACGCGGAAGAAGGAATGGCATCCGTGGATGTAACAAAGAAACGAATTTAACGCTCCTCACCCCTAAAATGGGAGGAAGCAAATTGTAATCGAGTTCTGAAAGATATCAATAAAATAAAGGGTTGTCTTCCTTATTTGCTTTGTTCGGTTTCTATTTGTTCATGCTTTCTCCTATTTCATACATTTTTTACTCATAGGATTTAGCGTTAAGTTTAGTTTTGTTTTTGCATCGTACTTGGAGCCTTGTTTCCTTTTTGTTTTTGTATCCTCATGCTACAATGAATCGGTCGTGTGACCCCACAATAAAATCCAAAAGCTCAAAAACCCCCAAGCCTAAGGCATCGGCCACCATGATCACGTAGGATCGGTGTGACGGGAACTACCCCCCATGGTGTGGGTCCTATAGGACCCCTCAGGGCAACTGCTGCTAGCCCCTGCATCATGCCTGCTACTCCCTCCCTCATCCAGTCACCTGTGATGAGATGATGTTGACTAATCAGTATCACTACCCCTCGTCTGACGTGACGATCCACCTTTCGGGGGCTCAGGTAATCGCCCATTAAGGCGTATAATCTATCCCTCCATATCCATCCAATGCTGAGACCAATTTGTCTCCCACCGCAATCACTCTGCCTCCCACTGATGGTAATAAGCTACTGCATCATCACATTGCACCAATGTCTTCGCCTTCTCTGCCAGCTAAGTCCGTAGGAGATCCCTCTTCTTTAAAGCCTCCCCCAGATCCTCATCTTGCCTCTGTAGTCCACCATGACCTGATGCATAGGCAACTCTGGAATAGTAGCCTACTCTGGCTCCCACTACTCTGGGACATCTTGCATCTCCGACTGATCTAGAGCCCCAAAATCCATGTGATGCGTAGTCGTTATACCATCATTAATTCTCAATGAATCTGTCAATCTAGGGCAGTGTACAAGGCTATCTGCGGGAGAAGAAGTGAAACAACTATAACTTAGGTCAATCTAGGGCAACAAGTCTTATCGGTGGAACTGATTGTGTGGGGGGTTTTGGAACATTCCTATCTCTAAATTACATAAATTAAATTTGAATCTAAGTTGCAGAATTGGAAACTAATCATTAACTATAGAAATGAAGTCCTAATTACAATTACAGAATGAGACCTAATTATATTGCGAAATTAACAGTTGCAGAATTGAAAGTCTGATCCTAATTGCAGAAAGGAAATCTAATTACTTTTGCGGTAATGAAAGTTTAGATCTAATGTGGAAATAAAAACTATCAATGTTCTGTAACAGAAGGTTGTCAATATTCTGTTCATATTTTGACAACAAAACATAAAATGCAGGAAATTACTGAAAAACAGTAAATTCTAGAAATAACAATCTGAAAATAAAGTGGAAACTTTGCTGAAAGTAAGATTGCAACTAAAACTTTAAGCACAAGATTAATCTAAGTATAATTAAACTAATACTATAAATATTGTCAACAATTTACAAGCAATTGACATAACAAGTTCTACAACTCATTCTGCTGCAGCAAAATCAGAATAAAAACCTGCTTTATTAGTCCTCCTCCTAGGTCTAGAAGTGGCCAGCCTCTTTGTCCAGAATAAGGTGCAAGTCTCTCTTTTTCTAAATCTTAATCACATTAATTTACGAGTAATTTGAAATAGAACTGGTGCACTTTATTGATCAAAAGACATGATTACAAGAATTCTGCTGAAAAACTATTATAGGACTGTAACAGTCAATTTCTAGTTATACTTTGTATTTTCTGCTAGCTTCCTTACTCTATTTTCTACCTCTTTTTCTATCTATCTCACTCAACCTGAATAGGAGCAATATTTATAGCTATCCTATGATCTGATTACAAACAAAGAATATCAAAAAGATCTAATCCTACAATGCTACAACAAATTCTGGTTTTATCCTAGAAGAGGACTAAAACTTGATCTTTTCCTTAATGATGGCTTTGGTCGGCAATGACGGCAAAGACAGATGGAAGATATTTCTCTTTACTTTTTCCAACCTTTATTTCCCTTTTTTTGGCTTCATAAATTGGTCAAAAGGTCAAAAACACATTATGTTCTTCATTCCGAAGACAATGCAGTTTTCATTCCGAAGATCGCTCATTTCGAAGATACTGCATTCTCATTCTGAAGATCACTCATTCTGAAGAAACTGCATGCTTCATTCCAAAGATCCACTCATTCCGAAGATGCTGCATTCTTCATTCCGAAGATCCACTCATTTCAAAGATGTTGTGTTCCTTCATTCCGAAGATATCTGTTCATTCCAAATATATCGTGGTATGAACAAATATATGCTTTTCCATTGATTTCTTCTACATTTTTCATGTGGGTTATCTCCTAAGATCAAATTCTAATGGTCTTCATCCCTTTCCTCATGTGAATTCCATGCCTTGCTATTTATGGAGAGCTGGCTGGAATTTACATGGGAAAGACCAGTTTTTGCTGCACAGCAACAGTTTGCTTGCACTATTGCCAGATTTAGGTGAAGTAAATGCTTGAGAAAAATAAAAATATGATTATTGAAATGCTGCTATTATTCTAAGCATATCCCATTATAGCAAATCATAGCAAAAAGAACACAAAACTATGCAAAAAGCTGTAAAATCAACATATAATATTTCAAATTTATTGATCATGCAAAATGGTTAATATACAGCATACTAAATCAACTTAACTAACATATCAGATAAAACATAAGAGTTTATAGGCATTTTTAGTGTACAAAACATGTTATGATTGAGGCATTTCCAGGCCTCATCATTTTCCCCCCAACTTATATTAATGCATGCCCTTATGCATTATGTTGGGCTATGGAATCGCATATGTCCATGTTTAGATTCCATGACCTGTAGAATAACTTCTTGCCTATGTAATACCCCCTGTTTTCCTGAATGTTTCTGAGCCAATATTCAAATTGTTCATCAGGCTGGGCATCTTCCTCAAAGTAGAATGGAACTGGAGTAATGATGGTTGGAGGCCTGAACCTGAGACCTATCTAGTTATGTTGCATGATCTGGATCGGCTTGGACTACACCTTCTGCTCTTCTTCCGGACCATTCTAGATTGATGGGGGAGATAGGTTCTCTTTTCCTCAAAGACATGGAAAGTTCATTCCATCCGTCTCTCGCATACCGATAATGCTCGGGAAGAAATTGTGATCACGGAAATTGTTAAATCCGCCACACAGTCCCTCAAATTGTTCAAGTACATTCTCTTAATATCATTCCCTGTTCATCATTGAGAAGTGTTGCTTGAGTGATATTTAGGTGATTTGGTTGGATTGCTCTGACTAACAACTCAGCCCTTGTTTCAATCACTTTATTCTGCCTTTTCTCGTGATCCCAATAAAGCTGATTTTGCAAAGTAGACATAAATGCTCTTGAAAGCACGAGATTCCGGGTGAAGGAAACACTAATTGCGATGCATTCAAAATCAAATACGCTTAAGTCCTAAAAATGTAGAATGCATGAAATGAAAGAGACGCATTGAAATGAGATACAAGCAAATGGAGAAAACACAGCCCTTTCATTAAACTCTCTTGATCTCCGTTACAAAGATGCCTCCTCCCTTTTCAGGGGCTAGGAGCGTTAAAAGAATTTGATTACAATCAAGACTTAATGTTCCTTTTTCCGCGTGCCCACACTTGAGATGGGCGGGCCAAGACGATGCCGCCGCTGATGTTGATGAGTCCTTAACCTCTGCTGCTCCTCCTACGAACAAAGAAACAACAAAGATGTCAGTAGCACCTGTGACAAAAAGGAAAGTTCGTTCTTTGAAATCGCCAAAAGATGCATGCAAAAGATTGTCAAATACAGTGAATAAAATGGATCTAAGTCACCTACAAATTCGACAGAGGTCAGAAGACATTACCAGAGGGCCACTGCCGTTGAAACAGTCGGCCAATCTACCTTCACCTGGAATTCGTCCCTGGGCAGGACGAATTCTGACTGCTATTCGTCCCTGGGTGGGACGAATTCGACTGTGTTGGAAAAGCCGAAGTGATCCTGCTCCAATGTCGACTCCCGAGACCTCCAAAACACCTGCAAACAGAGGGGTTATGTAATTGGGGCCATTTTGGGATGACCCAGATGGTCGGATTCTCCCAATTTGGCCTCTATCCTCGAGAATTCGATATCGCCACCTGCAAGTTAGTGGGACAACAAAGCGACAAAAGGCATGATAAAATCTGATCAAAATGTTATGGAATTGAAGCTATGAGTTCACTAAATAGAATAACACAAAATGCAACATGAACAAATAATCTAGAATGCTTTAGAATAAAACTTAGAAAATGCGGGGTGCCCAAGTGGGCCTCCCACCGTTGGCACTTGATTTCGGCGCCAATCCACTAGGGATGGGCCCAAAACCTCTTAGGATTGGGGTGTCTGCAAATTGGTGGTGTAAGGTGGTCAAATGTTGGATTTGGGTTGGATCCACGCTTCCAAAAGCCACCCAATAACCTCCCTTGCGAAAGAGATTAGTGGATGTGAGAAGGTGAATCAAAAAATGCAAATGGGTGTTCAATTGGACAGCACTTCGTTGCTTGAAATCGCCTCCAATCTCCCTTCTTTGGGTGAGAAAAGTCCCACCTTTTATAGACCCATGGGGTCTCTTTTGAGAGGGAAGCATAAGCGCCATGTGTTGGTCATAGGTGCCATGTGGCGGTCATGTCTTCCCATGAGGGAGGGGAGTCCTCCATGACTTGGGCTTTCATAATTGCCCTTGTGACAGTCCTCTAACGGCCCATCTGTCCACCCACACACGCGTGCGAGGCAGGAGTCATCAATCGATTGTCCTTGGCTGCCACTTGGCGCCATTCTTCTTTTTGCCCGTTAAACTTGGAATTCGTCCTGACCAGAGACGAATTCAGAATTCATCCCTGGGTGAGATGGATCCCAGTTTGAATTCGTCCCCGGGTGAGACGAATACCGAGCAAAGTGCCTGAATGTGCCAAATTGCCTCTTGACCTTACAAAATTGCTATGAAAGTGGTTAGGACCACTGTTTAACCTCTGAGGGCTGCCCTGGGGGCTGTGTTTGTCAAAGCGATCAGTGTTTGCAGCCACATAATCGGATTGGTGCTGTTTTGGTGTCTACAGATGCCCCTTTTTGGGATGCGCTGTGCATGGCGCAACGTCGAGCAAAAATAGATAACCAAAGCACTAATGATTAGGGTTTCTTGGTAACCTAACCAACTTTTGATGCCCCAAGCATGGAAAGGGCATGCATTCTTGAATCCTTGCTTCTGACGAGCTAAGGAGTTTGGTTTCAAGTATTAACCTATTTTGGTGAGGTGTGACTTGAGCTTGGACATTGATCAGTCATGATTAGGCAAAGGGCGCAACCTTTTGTCCACAGGGGAACCTTGTGTTCATGATTCACGAATGCCAAGCGTTTGATCAATTTGATTGTTGCTTGTTTACTGCCCCAAGCAGGAGCGTAATTGTCTTTGTCAATGATTCTTTGAATGCATGTCGTTTTCCTTAATTGGGTGTGTGATTGTTGATTGGTGACTAAGTGTGACTACCCCCTCAAGCGACGAATCGATGAGGGAATGACCTTCGTGAGAAAAAGCGACGAGTCGCTTGACCCAAGATGACTTGTAAGGGTGCCTTTAGATGTTTTATCGTTAAGCATGTGCAATTTTTCCAACATTTGGACCTTTTTTTGGTGGGTGTTGACCCTTTTTGCGACGCTATTTGGAGCTGAAATTGGCAAAAATTCGTCTTCCCATGGAGCGGTCCGGCTAAAGTAGCCTTCTTAGGGAGTAGGATAATGACAATTTGTGACCCCAACATCTATTTTGTATGCCCGGGATGTCAAGTGCAACAGCGCTCTTATCGGGCAAATTTATTGTTGGTTTTTAGTTCATTTTTGATCATTTTTTGATGTTTTTGAATTTTCTGGCCTGAGTTCGTCCCAGGGTGGGACGAATTCCAGCTGTAGAATTCGTCCCTGGGTGGGACGAGCGCTAACCAGAGTGCTCGTCCCAGTCAAGGATGAATTCCAGCTCAAAAGGCCTATTTAAGGGCCAAAACTTGAATTTGGGCTCATTTGTGTCAAATTTTTCTTGCGATTTTGGAGCTTCGGGAGGAGGAGGTAATTCTGCGAAGCGAAGCGCTGCTGAAATTTTCCCTGCAATCATGAGTGCACAAACTGGTTCGAGCGGCGGGGCCGAAGCGAGACCTGTAAGTGCTCCCTAGAGTTTATTTTTGTTTTTAAAGCTGTGAGTGTGCTTTTCTGTACAATTTTTTTTTCTATGATTTTTATTAATTTTTTTTTTTGTTGAATTATTTTCTTTTCAGGTTGTTAGGAGCCGGTACCGTGTACCTGCTGCTTTCACTGAGGCACGGGGGGCACTGTCTGATGATGACTGGGAATGGCTTGATGCCCTTGGGCTCAAGCAGGTGGCTCGACTGGAGCCTGTGGTCCCGGATCAGGCTTATCTAACGGCCCTGATCAAACTTTGGGATCCACGGACCAACACCTTCCATCTTTCGATCGGGGAGATGACTGTGACTCTGGAGGATGTCTATCGGTTGCTTCGAATTCTGATAGATGGACTTCCTATTAGGACATCACCGTTTGATCAGCGGACTGCTGTACTTACGAGATGCTTCGGGCATGGGGAGCGGCTGGGTGTAGAGAACCCAATGGAGACAGCCGAGGTGGACTGCCAGGCTGGCGGGATTTTGGTTGGATGGTGGCAGGAGAGGGGGGTGTTAGGAGTGAGGCACGCATTCTTGATGGGCCTCATTTCTAACATGCTTTTACCTGACTCGTCAGGCGCGAGGTTCCCGTGGAACCCGCTGGATTTGGTGTGGCAGTTGGTAGAGTGCCCGATAGAGGCACCGCTGATTTTGAGATGGGGACAGACACTGTTGGCACAGCTCTACGGGGAGCTGTATGGGGTCCGCTGTCGACAACGAAAGGGGGTCAGCTACAGTTATCTGCTGCAGTGCTAGGGTTGGCAGCACATAGCAGTTGAGAGGCCGACCGGGTTACCATGGATGACTCGAGCGACGATGGAGGATGAGGAGATAGGCTATGCAGCTCTGTGGCGGCGGTCTGCGGAGCAGGGGCAGAGTCGACGATGGGCAGGTGTCGTAGAGCACTATATTGATGCCTTCTCTCGGCTCACTCCAGGGGAGGTGGTTTGGCACCCTTATCGGGACTATCCAGCCTGGCCGAAGGCTGGAGAGTGGCTCCGACGGGTACGTAGGGAGCGGTGGTTGATTGGGCGGCACGGGACCGAGCATGAGTTATTCTCATATAGCCGGGTTACACGATAGTTTGGTGTGCGCCAGGGGTTGCCTGGTGAGCCCATGGTCTATCGACACCGGGGAGATGAGAGGGCTCTAGATCCACCGGTCATCGCGCCACTGGGCGAGGAGTCAGATGCGGTGATTGACGTCCCGGATGTGGATGACGTCGGGACTACCACTGAGTATGACTCGTGGTGGGTACTACGTCGATGGAGAGGAGAGGGGCCACTGGGAGGCGCTGAGGCGGCAGTGGAGGGTGCTGAGACAGCAGGGGATGATTGGGGAGTTCCATTGGATGACGCGGACATGGTTGAGGTGGGGGATGAGGATGTAGAGGGATCAGCCGGACATGCAGGACATGGAGGAGCAATGGGAGCCAGAGCAGGCTGCTGTTCCGGAGGGTCCTGTACTTCAGGCGGATACAGAGGAGATGGAGTCTGGGATACACGCTGAGAATGCACGACTGACAGAGCTGCTACGGATTCGGGATCTGGAGCTAGGGGACGCGCTGCGGGAGAGGGATCTCCTACGGGCTCAGCTAGCAGAGCGGGATAGGGTTTTGGCACAGCGTGATGATGCAGTATCCTACTACCATCGACGGGAGGCAGAGTGGTTTCGGCACCGGCTAGACTTGGAGAGGGAGGTCATCCGCCTTGGTGGGCGGCTACCTGAGCCTTCGGGAAGTGGATCTTCATGGCGGACGAGGGATAGTGCGACTGAGCAGTCAACATCATCTCATCGCAGGCGATTGGATGAGGGAGGCGGTAGCAGGCATGATGCGGGGGCTAGTAGTAGCCGCCCTACAGGGTCCCATAGGACCCACACCACGGGGGGTAGTTCCCGTCGCACCGATCCTGCGTGATCATGGTGGTCGACGCCTTAGGTTGGGTTTTGTTATATGATTGCGAGGCCTGAGGACCAGTTTTGTAGCCTGCGGGCATTTTTTTGACGATATATATATATATATACCGGTTTTATTTTGTTTTATGCATATGTGATGATTTGATCTTATGCATGATTGTTGATGAATATGGATGTATGTATATTTATTTTGATGAATGCATATGTTATGATGAATGCAAATGTTTTTGATTTTATATGTGATATGCAAAAATGAAATGGATGAATGGAATTTGTGATGTTTGGCTATGGCACCATAGACTGTTTAGGATTCTATTTATTTCATTTTTAGATGATTGCTATTTTAAATGACTTTTTATGTATACATGTGTTTTTTTTTCTCTCTTTTTGTATATTTAGATGGTATTGCAAAGATGGAAAGTAGCTCAGTTGGTTTAGAAATGTAGCTAAGGTTTTCTGAGGCTCAGACGGTTTTTAACTCACTAGCCACGACTGTACTTTATCTTACAAGACTTTTGAACAAGGTATGAATCGGACTTGTTTTTGACCAAGTTATTTCACATCCCTATGTGTGCAATTGAGTTCATTTATGTTGTATTTGTCAGGATACCGCCAGTGCCAGATGGGCTTTCAACCGAACCTGTACTGAGGATCACCTAATTAGCTCCACTAACTCCTTTGTTGTATTCAATTAGATTAATCTGCGGTGTTATCCAGGATGCCATAAGCTAGCTCATCCACATGCAAACATTGATCTGTACGCAAGTTAATGTGACAGATATATCGTCATGCGAGAAGTTTACCGCCAGTTACCGATAGGCTATCAACCAAACCGGTACTGAGGCTTGCCTCATGACCTATTAGAATGCTGAGAGTTCCAGGGATTCAAGTTCAACTCCCTTCTTTTCTTTCATTGTATTGGGATACTTGCTCGTTTGTAGTGATAAGATCACTGTTTATTTTGATTTGTTTTTCTTTTGAGCAAGGGATTGGGGATATGGAGTGATGAAAATCACTATCGTTTGTGCCGTTTTGATTTGTGCACTTTAAGATGTCAAATATTTGAGTTTTGACGTTTTGCAAATTTTTGATGTTTTGCAACTATTGAGAACTAGGGATTCTTAGGGAATTGGGTAGGGAGGATGCTTGTCCTTTTGCCAACTCTCAGCATTCTTGGGGTCATTCGCACAGGGGGATGAGCAAGATAACCGTTTCGCTTTTGGTGACCTGGATTACTGTGCAGGTTTCATCTTTCATTCACACAACTCAGGAATTGTCTTATGTGTTTTAGTTTGTGTTGGGATGTTACGTAACAAGGTGTATTTCAAGTGTAACTCTACCTTCGTAAAATCTGTTTGACTCGATACATTACATGGCTAAAGAGCAAAATGATGACTGAATTACAAAAACTCTTGATACATTAAAAGACCACTGACTCTAGTGTGGTAAAAAGCAATGTATGGTGTTGTTGTTGTTTTTGTGAAATGGAACAGTGTGGAACAAGATGGATTAGCAGAGCAATTACAGCCTATGGTGCCTTTGACCTATATGACCACAAGTATGCAATGTATGGATGCAATGCTTTTATGCATCTGTGTATTTTTGTATTTTTGATGGATTGTTTTTTCTGAATATGAAGATGAGATGCGAGAAAAATTCTCGATTGATGAATTTTAGCATGCCTAGAAATGAGATGCAAATTTTTGTTGTTTTTTTTTTTTGAATTTTCTTGATTTTTGACCAAGCGATTGTGAAATCCTTGGAGCCTTTTGGGATGACCAAGTGATTGCGATAATACTTGGAGCTTTTGGGGAGACCAAGAGATTGCGATAATCCTTGGAGCATTTTGGGATGACCAAGTGATTGCGATAATCCTTGGGGCTTTTGGGTTTGACCAAGCGATTTTAGGGATCCTTGGAGCATTTTTGGGGTTTGACCAAGTGATTTTAGGGATCCTTGGAGCTTTTTGGGTGACCAAGTGATTGCGATAATCCTTGGAGCTTTTTGGGGTGACCAAGTGATTGCGATAATCCTTGGAGCTTTTTGGGGTGACCAAGTGATTGCGATAATCCTTGGAGCTTTTGGGGTGACCAAGTGATTGCGATAATCCTTGGAGCTTTTTGGGGTGACCAAGTGATTGCGATAATCCTTGGAGCTTTTTGGGATTGGACCAAGTGATTGCGATAATCCTTGGAGCTTTTTGGGGTGACCAAGTGATTGCGATAATCCTTGGAGCTTTTTGGGGTGACCAAGTGATTGCGATAATCCTTGGAGCATTTTTGGGATTTGACCAAGCGATTGCGATAATCCTTGGAGCATTTTGGGATATGGCTCTCTTAGATATGAAATGGTCGTAAATGACTGATATTCAAGGGTTCTGTTTCCTTGATACCGTCAAGAGAAGCTAGCCGGTACGTCCCGGGTCCTATTTTGCTATCAATGACATATGGACCTAACCAATTTGCCATGAACTTGTCCCTTAGGTGGGATGGCAAATTAGAGTTCTGTTGGTTTTCCTTCAAAACCAAATCACCAACCCGAAAGTCCCTTAGGTGAACTTTCATGTTGTAAGCTTTCTTAAGCCGCTCTTGATAGATACGTAAGTGCTCGAGAGCATTAACGCGTCATTCGTCAAGCAACGTAAGTTGGTCTAACCGGGCCTGCCGTGCAGTGTCATCATCGATGAACTCCTGCATTGATATGCGAAGGGAAGGAATTTCCAACTCGAGAGGCATTACTACCTCTGAGCCATACACGAGCGAAAACGGAGTTGCCCTAGTTGGCGTCCGAATGCTAGTGCGATAAGCCCAAAGGGCAAGTGGGATTTGTATGTGCCAATCCTTATGACTGTCTGCGACCGTATTTTTAAGGATGGCAACTAGCATTTTGTTTGACGCCTCTGCTTGCCCATTTGCTTGCGGATAATAGGGTGTCGAAAAACTATGCTGAATTTTGTACTTTGTGGTCAAAGCACGCACGTCTTTGTTCTTGAATGATGGCCCATTATCCGAGATTATTTTGGATGGAATACCAAAATGACATATGATGTTATGCAAAATGAACTCCACAATGCGGGGTCCTGTCGTAGAGGTTAGCGGAATTGCTTCCACCCATTTGGTAAAATACTCTGTGGCCGTTATGATAAACGTGTGACGGCTTGACGATGCAGGGGAGATCTTTCCAATTAGATCGAAGCCCCATTGCAAAAATGGCCAAGCAGACTAGATTTTCTGCAAGTCCTGGGAAGGTACGTGCATCAAATTGGCATGATGTTGACACTTCACGCACTTCTTAACATATGCGCAACAATCTCGCTCTAAATATGGCCAATAATATCCCATGCGAAGAATGCGCTTTGCAATGGCCATACCACTAAAGTGGCCACCACATGTACCATCGTGCGCTTGGGCGATCGCCCAAGTGGACTCTTGTCTGGTCCAAGCAGCGAAGAAGAATTCCTTCATAGCTACGACGATACAAAATGTCTCCTATCAAGACATACTTAGCCGCTTTCTGCTTGAATGTTCGTTTTGCGGCGTGCGTCAACCCAAGGGGAAGATTACCTAACTTGAGGTAGTCTCTAATGGGTAAATACCAGTCTTGTTGATCGAAAACCTCGACAGTATGAACAGCCAATCCCTTTTGAAGTTCTTCCCTAACAAACGCTGAATGGGATAGAACTTGCAAGAATAGCGTTGTGTTGCTATTAATGGGAGTAGGGGAAAACAAGGACCCCCAGTTGGCACGTTTCAGACGATCTCGGATTCGAAAGAACTTATCCGAGGATGGTTCGATCTGGATCATGTGGATTCCTGGCGTCAAGTCTGAGCTTGCACGCTCCATCGCGGATTGCGATAAGGTTTTGACTTGAATGGTTGTCATATCACCGGAAAGGTCTTGCGGAATTAGTGACCCCAAGGAGGCCATTGTGTCCGCAAAACGATTCGATGATCGAGGGAGTGCCTCGATGTCATACCACTCAAGTTTTGCCAGGAATTTGTCCACAAGGGCTTTATAAGCCTGCAAAACTGGGCATTTGCATTTATATACCCCTTTGACTTGATTGACTATTAACAACGAATCACCAAAGATGTTCAGTCATTTGATGTTCATGGCGATTGTTGTCTGAAGACCTAGGAGCAAGGCTTCATATTCTGCATTATTGTTGGTGCACTTGAAAGTTTAATTTAAATGACAGGGGCATTGGAGCACCCTGCGGTGTGAAGAATACAATTCCCGCGCCACCACCTTGCTCACATTTAGAACCATCGAAGAATAGGGTTATGTCGGCCTGTGACTCAGGCTCATCAGAATCTGGCGATTCTGATACATGGAAGACCCCATCATCGGGTAGTTCTATGACTAGAGGCTGATCGTCTTCAAGAGGAGCCTCTGCTAGTTGATCGGCTATGACTTGTCCTTTGATAGATTTTTGTCCAATGAACTCAATGTCAAACTCCGTCAACAACATGATCCATTTCGTCGTGCGACTACTATGATAAGTACGACTCATCATGTATCGCAATGGATTCTCCTTAGACACAACATACGTAGTGTTGCTCAGCATGTAGTGGCGTAGCTTTTTGGTAGCAAACACCACTCGCTCGAAATGCATAGTTAAGTTCGTAACTGACCAGGGTGCGACTAAGATAGTAAGTAGCCTGTTCTTTGTGAAGTTCATTCTTCTGGCCAGCATGGCGCCCAGTGCCACCTCGATAGCTGAGATGTATAAGTAGAACGAGCACTCCTGGTCTAGGTGGTGCCAACACTGGCGACGAAGCCAAGTATTGTTTGATTTCATCAAAGGCTGATCGGCACTCGTCATCCCAATGAAATGTAACCCCCTTGTGCAATAATTTGTTCATGGGTCGGCATTTGTCAGATAATTGCGCTATGAAGCGTTTAATCGACGCGACCTTTCCTTGCAGACTTCTGAGCTGCTTGATAGTGGTTGGGGGAGCCATTTCAAGGATTGCCTTGACTTTCTTTGGGTCCACTTCGATGCCTCGCTTTGAGACTATAAAACCCAAGAGTTTTCCAGATGTGACGCCGAATACGCACTTCTTGGGATTTAGTCTAACCTTATGCTCTATGAGGCGATCGAGGATCTTGCTTAAGTCACCGAGATGATCTGAGCGCAAAAGAGACTTGGCTAACAAATCATCCATGTAATCTTCCAAAGTTTTATGCATGTAATCATGGAAGATGTACGTCATGGCACGTTGGTAGGTGGCGCCAGCATTTTTAAGGCCAAAAGGCATGACCTTATAACAAAATGTCCCCCAAGGCGTTGTGAACGCCGTTTTGAGTTGATCCTCAGGATTGATACGAATCTGATTGTATCCCGAGAAACCATCCATGAGGGATAGCATTTCGTGACCTACTGTAGCGTCTACCAATGCGTCGATGCTTGGCAAGGGGAAATCATCCTTAGGACTCGCTTTGTTTAGATCTCAAAAATCAGTGCATATGCGAATCCTCCCGTCGGGCTTTTTGACGGGAACCATGTTGGACAACCATGGCGGATAATCCATGCAGATGACAAACTGTGCATCCAACAACTTTTGCAATTCGTCTTTGACCATCAAGGCCACTGTTGGGTGCATCTTACGTAGTTTTTGCTTTACAGGCTTGATTGTCGGATCAAGCGTTAAATTATGCGTGACTAGCTACGGGTCTAGTCCTGGCATATCCTTGTATGACCATGCAAAAACCTCCTTCTTCTCTTTGAGAAGGGCAATGTAGTCGGCTTGCTCTTCGGGGGAAAGACTTACCCCTAGCTTGAGAATCTATGGATTCATTGGATCTATGCCGATATCTACATCAGTCGTCTCCTCGACTGACATGTGGGATCCGTCTTCCAACTGATGTGGAGTCGGGATCAAATGGATATCATTAGCTGAATTTAGATCTACGTTGGGAACCTCGGGTCCCTCTTCAGCTTGAAAAATATCCTGAGTTGTCCTTGGGGTAAAATGAGGCATTTCACCGAAAGGCCAGTACTCTGATGGTGATAAAGGTGAATTGGCACGATCCCAGTCGATGGCATCTATGTCTAGATGCAATGACCTTGCTGGATCGGCCGGATTGCGAATGGGTGCGGTCAAGTCAATGGAGATCATGTGGATGAAATGAGTTTGGTCTCCATTACCGCGGGTGTTATAACTCGAACATTCTGGATGCTCCCTATGCTCTGGATCTGGTTCTATAGGGACGGGTATGAACGGATCGGCCCTATGTGTTGGTAGGAAGACAGGGTCTTCTCTCGACACTGATGTCATGATAGGGTCTCGTGGTGGACGGTGCTCATCTTGAATTTGGAGCCATGGATCCAACACTTGGTCCCACCTTGTTGGGTCTACCCACCATTCATGCCCTAACCTTATGCCCATCTGTCCCATTAGATCTTCATGAGTTAAAGGGCGATTATTCCATCGCGCATGTCTGAGATAGATCATCTCAGTCTCATCTTCTGAATCACTTTCGGAGATCCAAAAATGTTCATTCTCTTCAGCAACTGTTACTTGCGACATTGAAGGTTCTCCTTGTTCCAGCAAGTTAATCTGGTCCCATGGCGGTTGTTCCACTCTTGGTGGAGGGACCTGATTCTCTTGACACTGTATTGATTCAACTGGAACCTCTAAGGGGAACAACTTCAAAAAGATGTCCGGACATCGTTGATATTCTCTTTGGGGATTAATGTCCGAACTTTCACCTCTCTCTAGCAAAGGAGAGGGATTACTGTTGTTGCCAAGGGTGTTTGTTGACCACGGGAGGTAATCTCCCAATGTATATTCTGTATTTGGGTTGGCATAAAGATCTGGTGCCAATCCCCCCTTGTTGCCTATTTCTAGGCCTTGCATATTTTCTACCAAGATGTCTAAGGGCAGGGGGTGGTTAAACCCTACTCCTGACTTATCATATGGCATCTGATATCTTGGTTGGCAAAGGACACGCATCCCTTGCTCATATCTCGCCTAGCCCATATCCATGCCAATTGCATTGGCCGAGATATCTGAGAGCAAAATCTGGGTTTGACAGATAATTGATATTTTCAGCAAAAGGCTCTTCGTCTTCGTCCTTTTGCTTGCATGGTTCAAGACCATGATCAAGGCCCCCATACACAAAATTTTTCTGGTTTGGTGGGTAGCCTAGAGGAACAACTGTTCCTATGGGAAGGCGAGGTCTCCCCATGTCTTGTACTGATTCCAATGAGGGCGTTGCCACAACATTCTGCACTAAATACTCCCCCAGGCCCGTATTGGCCATTTCAACAGTGATTGTTGATGCTTGGGAGGGAGGGAACGGTAGTCCTTCCTGAGTCCATTCCATGTTTGGTGTTTTAAGAATCTCAGCTTCCGTTTTGCTAGGTATTTCCTCTGTTGATACAGTTGATATTATGGGCAACCCCTCTTCTAGGGGCTGAGCCTCTTCCATGATCTGTTTTCCCTTGTCCTTCTGTTTGGCCATGACAGGTGGCATTGATAATGAAGGAGCAGATGATGAAGACTCACCTGGCTGGGATTTTGTTGATTTGGTCACCAGTGGTGCCTGCGGTATCGGACCCTCGTTTAAATGGATTTAACTGGAAATCCAAATGCGTTGAAGGGAGGGTCGATTGAGGCATTAAATGTACCGCATTGCAATACTTGAAGGGCTCTAAGTCCATCGGGACTACATGTATTTCTCCTTCAAAAGCATACTTTAAGCACCGGTGAGCGATCGAAGGGACACACTTCATGTCCCTGATCCAAGGCCGCCCTAGCAGTATATTGTAAGCCATCTCGCCTTCCAACACATGGCACAATGTAGGTATTGTCTTTTGTCCTACCTGGATAGGCAGAACAACTGTGCCGACTGTCGAGCATATTGCATCATTGAAAGCTCGCAGTGTGTATGTGGAGGCTGTGATGTGAGAGGCTGGCAGCTTCAAATGTTTTAGTGCTGCAGTGGTAATGATGTTATTGGACGAGCCAGTATCTACCAACACTCTCTTGTACGGGATCCCGTTGACCCGCGCGATAACGTGCAGGGGTGGATCTGCCATGTCATTAGATATCGTTTTGACTTCATCTTCTCTGAATGTAATGACCGGCTCCGTACATCGTTTCACATGTCCCACGAAGTTGTTGAAAGAATTTGCTTCGTGAGGCTGTAATTCGATGGCTTTTAAAATTTCCATAAGAGCTTCCCTATGAGGTGTTGATTGTTGAATAAGCTCGTAGATGGAAAGCCTAGCCGATGTGGTCCGCAAACTCTGCGTGAGTTTGGTTCGTATCGTGACCTCGGGTCTAGGCGGAGGCAACTGCATAGGGCGTTGTTGAGGCTGCGATGTTGTTGGAACTTCCCTTGTAGCTACCTCGGGGGCAACTGCTGGGTACTTTTTGTTCCTCGGTCACTATGCTAATCATTCCCACAAATCCTTGCATGGGAAGATTCTGTCGCACCTCATTAATCTGGAGAGGTTTTGCCTGTGCCTCGTGGGCAGGCAAAGGGTCCTTGAATACCCCCATTTGTTGATTATTTGGCGCTATGGGGTTGTCCACGGCCAATGTTTTATTGTCGATCAAATCTTGGATTAATCCTTTGAATTTCCAGCATCCATTTAAGTCATGTCCCCTTCGCCTATGGAATCTACAATACAATTCCTCTCTGTATCCCTTAGGCTTGGGAGCGTTAGGGTCTATAGTTTGGATCTCTGGAAGGGTGACTAAATTTTCCGCTGACAAGCGGTCAAATAGGGAGTCCCTGGACTCCGTATAAGGGGTGAATTGTCGCCTAGGGCGACGCTGCTGATTCTGCTCCTGTCTTGTATTTTCTCTTTCATAACTAGGAGGCATTGCCTGGTAATTAGCCTTTTGGGGCTGCATTTCTTGCACAGGCTTGGGGACATTTATCGCAACTTGGTTAACCGCAGCGGGTTGTGATTGCGTAGTCCCGGTCTTAGTGGTTTTACTCCACTCTTTCTTTTTAGGCTTGGCGATTGCGCCTTCGCCTATTTTGATCTCTTCTATAACTCTGGCTTGCGCCAAAGCTTCTTCTAAGCTGGCGTATTGTTGCAGCTGCAATAGCCCAGAGATCGATTTCAAGCAACTTTTTGCGAACATCTGTGTGAGATCAGACATAGGGGGATGGTAGGGTAGCTTAGAAAGCAAAGCCCTCCATCGATTCCCGTATTCTGCCATTGTTTCTTCCTCATATTGCCTGAGGCTGGCCAGATCACTCAGTGATGCCTTCTTCCTTGTGTTGAAAGCAAAGCGTTCAAGAAACGCATCTACTAATTGATCTAGGTTGTTTATGCTGTGTTTTGGTAATTGTGTGAACCAATCCGAGGCAGGACCTACGAATGTGGTTATGAATGTCCTAAGCAACAATGCGTCATTATCTTGGATGCCGAAGCATTGGCTTAGGAATCTTGTGACATGTTCTTGTGCGTCCTCTTCACCTTTAAAGACCGCCAATTGAGGCAACTTGAAATGTTCGGGGTAAAGAGGTGTGGGCACTGAGGGATGCACTGGATGACTACGGAGTTGACGTAATGTGGGTTTTTGATGCCCAGCAGCTTTTGTCTCCACGGACTCCAAACGCTCTAATAGCGCTTTGTATGCATCTGAAGATTTTATTTCTTCCTCTTTTGTTTGCTCCCGTTGTGAGTTATGGGAGACTGGAGGCCTATGGAGGGGTGGCCGAATGGCAACCCTCCTGCCTTGATGGGGAGTTTCAGCATGTTCTATTTCTGGTTCATACTCCTCATAAAGTTCTTGAGGAGTCTCTGGGCGAGACCTATGACCCTGATTGAGTCCCTGCTGAGGGTACCCATCATTGTTTCGGGGAGTGGCCTCCCTCTCGGGTCTATAAGGTCTTGGAGGCAAAGCTTGACGAGGTCACGGAGACCTGTCCTGCACCAAAGGGTTGTGCCTCACATATTGTTCTGCTCTTTGGGTGCGAGGGGTTGGCACCCTTTCAGGTAGTTTATAGCGTAACTCATCCACTTCGCGCTGCATGCGCTCTTTATTCAGGCGGCATAAGTACTCTAACTCCTGATGACCTTGCTCAAGCTACGAGATTCGGGCTTGGCGAGCGGCATGTCTGACGACTGCCGGGTCAATTTGGTCCGCCCTCTTTTGCTCAGGAGGCTTGAATGTTTCTTCTATGTATTTGCCTCGATCTTGATGATCTAAAATTTCAATGGGTTGCTTCCCTCTGTCAAGGTAGGCGACATTTACTTGAGGCTCTGGCCTCGATGTGTGATCATGATACCTAGCAGGTGCGGAAACGCAAGGTTCCCGCGTTGTTTGTTGTCCTTGAGGAATGCGATGGCTTTCCTCATACTCCCTTTCATGGGTTTGAAAGGGGCGGGCGGAGTTAGCTCGCCCTGTGTAAAGAGCCCTACGCTCTGGATTTTGTCTTTCTGTTCTGATGGGAGGTAAAGGAGGGACGCCATATCCACGTTGTCCCTCCAAATGGACAGTGTGCCTCTCTAGCGCTTCATCGCGCTGTGGCCACTCATGTCTAACCTCAAAAGGCGATTCTCTATTTACGTCAAGGTCTACATGTAAAGCGTCTTCCCGAAAGGGGCTGTGTTGAATGGGCATACCCCACAGAGGGGGATCCCAATAATTCTTTCTTGATGTGGTCTGACGTGGACCTTTTTGTGGGCCAGACCGCCAAGGGGGTATGACTAAGTCCTCAGGACTAAAGCGAAGGCGACTTGTGCCTGCTTCTTGTGTACCTTTCGGAGCTTCTACCCTTGATTGGGCTTGGCTACGGGTGTACACCATTGCGGTGCTTCTCTACTATCTAAGCAGATTTTTATCTCGTTTATGATGATTTTTCTTTTTGTCTACACTAAGCAGAAATGAACACACACATACACAAACCGTGATTATCTCTTTTAAGGATTAATGGTGTGTCCTAAACTGGTTTAGTGCATTTTGATGTTTTGTTTTGTTTTTGAATGTTTTTGAAGAACGTTTAAATGCATAATGAAGGTTCATATAACTCCCAAAATGGTCGCCCCTTCAATATACCAACCAGGCCGATATACCAACCTCTCTATATACCCGCCCTTACGAGAGGGAGACTATAGGTACGTGAGAGCAGATGGTACGTGGTACGTAGGTGGTACGGAAGGGGGATTGTCCTGTTAATGACACCTACCATAGAAGACTTATCCTCGCGCGCATGGGAATCACCCCAGCGACACTCGATCAGCTTTCATCAGGATTTACGCCTAACAACAGTGACAATCGGGGAAATGGATGCAAAGCTAAGCCAAGGTGGTGATGAACCCACCGTTGGTCTTGCTCAAGGGCTGGGGTCTTACGACCAGCTCCTTGGTTTAATTTACCACGTGATGTGTGTGGGATTCATTTTATTTAACGAAAATGAAACAAGCATAAATGACTTTCCCTAAGCAAGCAGGATAAACTAAAAACAACCAAAGAACAGAAACAAAAACAAAAAAATTTAACAGAGATTATAAAAATCCCTACCTCTTCTCTGCCTGGACCGGCTGCTTCTGACTTTCTGCTCTAAAAATTTACAGGCAGGAATTCGTCCCCCTATGAGACGAATTGCAGAACAGAATTCGTCCCTCCCAGAGACGAATTTGAATTCGTCTCAGGGTCAGACGAATTACAGTAAAGAATTCATCACAGTCAGAGACGAATAACAGTCTGCAAAAAAAATTGTACCTGTCAAGCACAAAACACAAAAAAAGGGATCAGTTATTTGATCTTAAAACCAGGGGACAGTGTCCCACCGTGATCGCCACTGAAAGCACGAGATTTCGGGCGAAGGAAACACTAATTGCGATGCATTCAAAATCAAATACGCTTAAGTCCTAAAAATGTAGAATGCATGAAATGAAAGAGACGCATTGAAATGAGATACAAGCAAATGGAGAAAACACAGCCCTTTCATTAAACTCTCTTGATCTCTGTTACAAAGATGCCTCCTCCCTTTTCGGGGGCTAGGAGCGTTAAAAGAATTTGATTACAATCAAGACTTAATGTTCCTTTTTCCGCGTGCCCACACTTGAGATGGGCGGGCCAAGACGATGCCGCCGCTGATGTTGATGAGTCCTTAACCTCTGCTGCTCCTCCTGCGAACAAAGAAACAACAAAGATGTCAGTAGCACCTGTGACAAAAAGGAAAGTTCGTTCTTTGAAATCGCCAAAAGATGCATGCAACAGATTGTCAAATACAGTGAATAAAATGGATCTAAGTCACCTGCAAATTTGACAGAGGTCAGAAGACATTACCAGAGGGCCACTGCCATTGAAACAGTCGGCCAATCTGCCTTCACCTAGAATTCGTCCCTAGGCAGGACGAATTCTGATCGCTATTCGTCCCTGGGTGGGACGAATTCGACTGTGTTGGAAAATCCGAAGTGATCCTGCTCCAATGTCGACTCCCGAGACCTCCAAAACACCTGCAAACAGAGGGGTTATGTAATTGGGGCCATTTTGGGACGACCCAGATGGTCGGATTCTCCCAATTTGGCCTCTATCCTCGGGAATTCGATATCGCCACCTGCAAGTTAGTAGGACAACAAAGCGACAAAAGGCATGATAAAATCTGATCAAAATGTTATGAAATTGAAGCTATGAGTTCACTACAAGGAATAACACAATATGCAACATGAACAAATAATCTAGAATGCTTTAGAATAAAACTTAGAAAATGCGGGATGCCCAAGTGGGCCTCCCACCGTTGGCACTTGATTTCGGTGCCAATCCACTAGGGATGGGCCCAAAACCTCTTAGGATTGGGGTGTCTGCAAATTGGTGGTGTAAGGTGGTCAAATGTTGGATTTGGGTTGGATCCACGCTTCCAAAATCCACCCAATAACCTCCCTTGCGAAAGAGATTAGTGGATGTGAGAAGGTGAATCAAGAAGATGCAAATGGGTGTTCAATTGGACAGCACTTCGTTGCTTGAAATCGCCTCCAATATCTCCTCCTTTGGGTGAGAAAAGTCCCACCTTTTATAGACCCATGGGGTCTCTTTTGAGAGGGAAGCATAAGCGCCATGTGTTGGTCATAGGTGCCATGTGGCGGTCATGTCTTCCCATGAGGGAGGGGAGTCCTCCATGACTTGGGCTTTCATAACCGCCCTTGTGACGAGTCCTCTAACGGCCCATCTGTCCACCCACACACGCGTGCGAGGCAGGAGTCATCAACTGATTGTCCTTGGCTGCCACTTGGCGCCATTCTTCTTTTTGCCCGTTAAACTTGGAATTCGTCCTGACCAGAGACGAATTCAGAATTCGTCCCTGGGTGAGACGGATCCCAGTTTGAATTCGTCCCTGGGTGAGACGAATACCGAGCAAAGTGCCTGAATGTGCCAAATTGCCTCTTGACCTTACAAAATTGCTATGAAAGTGGTTAGGACCACTGTTTAACCTCTGAGGGCTACCCTGGGGGCTGTGTTTGTCAAAGCGATTAGTGTTTGCAGCCACATAATCGGATTGGTGCTGTTTTGGTGTCTACAGACTCTCAACTAAACATCTCCAATGTAGATTTGAGGATGAGAGTCAACTTCCTCTGGAATGAAGAAATTGTGTAAAAACAGTTCACACAGGATATTTTTCTGCTCAAAAGGACTGTTAAAATATGCTTCCAAAAAATCTTCAATAGTGTCCAATTTATAGGGAAGATTTGAAGTAATCCTCATGACCTGCCATCTGAGGTACTTTTCCTTCAAAATAAAGCTGTAAAACCTGGCTAGTCGTCTAAATTGGACTAAAAATTCAGCAATTTGACATAAGTCAGACACCTTTTCTTTCAATGCCTGAATTTTTGTGTCCTTGGCTTCTAGCTGTTTTGCTTCCAATTTGAATTTTTCAGTTTTATTGGCAAGTTGTTCATATCTAAGCATCCAGCTAGCTATGTCTGCATTGTACTGCTCTAGAGACACAGTATTAGGTGGTCTTACTATAGGGGGGATCCTAGGAAATATATTTGTCTGAACTCCTTTTTCTACCACTTCCACTGGTTGTTCATTTGTCAATAACTCTACTTGCACCCCCTTATTTGCTATTTCTATGGAGTTGTCATCAGATAGTATTTCTATTTGTACCCCCTTATCTGTTGTTTCTATTGGAAGTGTAGCAATTTGAAATGCAGGGACCTCAGTAGGAGTACTTACTTGAACATTTTCTTGCTGTTGGGACTATTTCTATGTTGGTGGCTCATTTTCAACATCCTCTGCAATATTCCTCACCATTTCTGAAGTATCTTCTGAACAAGAAGGCAATGCTTCAGAATAAGATGGTGTTGCTTTAGAATGAACAGGCACTTCTTCAGAATGAAGGAGTGTTGTTTCAATATGGACTCCCATGTCTGCTTCATCAGAATCATCTGCTCTTGATAAACCCAGAATCAATTGAGCCAAATTATCTTCATCATGGGATATAGTTGGCTGTTTTTCAGATTGTGACAACAACAATTTTTTTAGTTCTACCACTTCCTGCTGAAGTTCTGTAATTTTTCTTTCTTGCATCTCAATGATGCTTTCTTTCTCTATGATCCATTTGGTCTATGTTTTGACAACACTTCTTGCTGCCCTCAGATGCTCAGTGATGTCTTCCACTTATGTTTCTGCTTCAGAAGCTGATATAGACAAATCAGTTGCAGTTGGCTGCTCAACCAATATCTCTTCTTCTACAATAGTTTGTTCTTGTTCAGGAGGCTCTATGAGACTATCTATAAGGATATCTACCATATCTGTAGCCTGTTGAACTGTAGCCTCTTCCAAACCAACTTGCTCAGTTTCTACCTCAGCTATCTGTTTAGGGAATTCTAGAAAGTTGTCAGATGCTGGTTGTATCTCTATGACATTTGGGCTACTTGGTCTATCTTCTTCCTCCATGACCCATTCTACAGTTTCTTTCAAATGGATTCTTGTAGACCTCCTAGTTCCAGATGCAAACTTCTTCTTTTTGCTGTATTTTCTGGTGACAGCAGGGGTCATGGGGTTAGTTTTAGATGTCTCTGTTTCCTTTGTTTCACTTCTCTGTTCTGACAAATCAGTTGCAGTTTCAGCAAACCGAACTTTCTTTTGTTTTTTTTCTCTGCTGCTAGTTCCAGATCCTCTTCTCTTTTTTCTCTTAACTTGTGAAGTTAAGGGTTCAGGAGCAAGGTTTTCTGCTACTGCTGTGGGGTGTAGTTCTGTAATAGCTTCAGGGGCACCTTCTGTAGCTTCTTCTACAGCATCCTCTACAACATTTTTTGCAGCAACTTCTGCAATACTTTCTGTAGCAGTTGTTTCCTCTTCTGCAGCAACATCAGCAGTATTTGGTTCTTCTTCTTCCTCACTTTCATCCCCAAAAATGACATCATTTAGGTTAGAATAAAATCTATCAAAACTCCTAGGTTTTTCTCTAAAATGGTGTTGGCAAACTAATTTGATGAGGCCATAATGGCGAAGGCTTCCTTTACCCTCCTGATATCTTTTTTCCATGTTCTTTAACTCTTGATACAGATACAGGGGAAGATTTACCCTAACTTCTGGTTGTTGTCTACCATGTCTGAGATGGTTTAAAATTCATAGATGATGCCCTAACAACAACACATACTGCCCTTCATAGGTCAAAAACTTAATCACCCAGGTGGCTACTTCATCCCAGGGTTCCTGCAGGCTGGCCCTTTTTAACCCTTTGCATGTGTTGTTATGGGTTAAGTATTTAGGTTCTCTATCATTTTCTTCTACAAACTGATTAAATACATTTGCCAATGTGTTCTTGCCGGATCTAGTAATTGAAATCCCTTCTAATGGCAGCTCTGTAATCTGACTTAAAATTTTAGGGCTTACCTCAATAGACATGCCGTTGACATGTTCTCGGTTGTTTCTGAACGTATGGGCGAACATGCCGGTGAAAGCATGAGATTTCGGAAGGAAAAACAATATTAAAGATGTAATGAAAATAGAACTTTGAATCAACCGAATATAGAGGAGAAAAGCAGGAGCACAGCCCTTTTATATCAACTTCATCCGGTTACAATACATCTCCTACCTTTTTAGGGGCTAGGAGTATTAGTCTGTCTCGGTTACAATCAAGATTAATATTTCTTCTATCCGCATGCCCACATTTGAAATGGACGGGCCAAAGTATTGCCGCCGCTTGCGTTGATAAATCCTTGCTCCTTGCGGCTCTTCCTGCGATCAGAGAAACACAGAGACGTTGTTAGTAGCACCTGCTGCAAAAGGGTAGAGCGTTAGCTTTAAAAATCAATAGGTAATACATTCGAAAGATTCATTAAATTCATACAACCAAACAACTCTATGCAACCTGCGTTTCTAATGGAAATTCGAAAACGTCATCAGATATAAAACGTATTTAAAAACATAAAAACATAAAATGTAATGTTTTAACGTGTTTGAAAACAACATACATTATAAAACGTAAACTATCATTAAAAAGTCGACCGATTTTGAACGTTGTTGACGTGGGGTGCCCAAGCGGGCCGCCCTGTTAAAAATCCGACTTTGACGCCAATCCACTAGGAATTGGCTCAAAATCCAGGATAAAGTGTTGTCGGCGAATTGGTAGTTCACTGTGGTCGAATGTCTGGTTCGAAGGTCAGACTTACACTTCTGAAACCACCCACCAACCTCTCTTTCACAAGAGATTCTGGATGTGAAGAAGATAAAAATCTAAACTGATGCAATCGGGTCTTTAAATGAACAGCACTTCGTTGTGTTCACCCAAAAATGCTTGGTCCTTTTACATTGCATTGAGCTAGTTCTTATAGAGGATTTCACCTCTGAAACATTAATGTCAAACCCTAAATCCATAGGGGCCACTGAGATTTGATCTTTGTCAGGTGATTTATGAGACATGGCTCGCACTGACATCAGTAGTTATGAGGCATGGCCTCGGATCGGATTTGTTGCTAACACTGCTTGTCTCATTAATGCAGTTGGTGAAGTCCGCCGTTCTACGGACACACGGGGTCTCTTTGAAAAGGGGCACGTAGGGGTGCCACGTGGCGGCCATGCCTTCCATGTGGCGGCCATGCCAAAGTCCGCCTTTGATTGGTCGCAAGTATGCCTTTGAATGTTGATTTTGGATGCTTCTATGCCGAAGTGTCGCGATATCGCGACACTTCGGCCCGGCTTGGGGCCGAAGGTGTCGCGATATCGCGACACTTCGGCCGAGGCTTTCGGGCCCGTAGGTGTCGCGATATCGTGACACTTCGGCCGGCTTAGGGGCCTGAGTGTCGCGATATCGCGACACTTCGGCCCAGGCTTTCTAGGGGCCTTAAGTGTCGCGATATCGTGACACTTCGGCCCGAGGCTTTGCTTTGAAGACTTTGTCTTGCTTTGATAAGGCTTTCTTGCTTAAGGCTTTCTTGCTTGCTTAAGGCTTGTTTGCTAAAGGCTTGAAGTTTGACTTTGTTTTGATGAAGGCTTGTCTAAGACGACCAACTTTGCTCTGCTCATTTTTTGACCTTCTAAACTACTGTGTGAGTGGCTAGGACCACTGTTTGACCTCTGAGGGCTGCCCTGAAAGCTGTGTGTGTCAATGCGATCAGTGTTTGTAGTCACTTAATCGGATTGGTGCTGTTTTGGTGTCTACAGATGCCCCTTTTTGGGAAGTGCTACGGGTGACGCAGTGCTGAGCAAAAATAGACGACCAAAGCACTAATGATTAGGGTTTCTTGGTAACCTAACCAACTTTTGATGCCCCAAGTATGGAAAGGGCATGCATTCTTGAATCCTTGTTTCTGATGAGCTAAGGAATTTCATTTCAAGTGTTAACCTATTTTGGTGAGGTGTGACTTGAGCTTGGACATTGATTAGTCATGATTAGGCAAAGGGCGTAACCTTTTGTCCACAGGGGAAACCTTGTGTTCATGCTTCGGGAATGCCAAGTGTTTGATCAATTTAATGATTGCTTGTTTACCGCCCCAAGCAGGAGCGTGATTGTCTTTGTCAATGATTCTTTGAATGCATGTCATTGCCTTGATTGGGTGTGTGCTTGTTGATTGGTGACTAAGTGTGACTACCCCCTCAAGCGACGAATCGATGAGGGAATGACCTTCATGAGAAAAGCGACGAGTCGCTTGACCCAAGATGACTTAGGTTAGGGTGCCTTTAGATGTTTTACCGTTTAAGCACGTGCAGTTTCCCGACATTTGGACCTATTTTTGGTGGGTGTTAACCCTTTTGGTGATGCCATAATGGGGTGAAATCATCAAAAACCCATCTTCCCGTGGAGCGGTCCGGCTATGGTAGCCTTCTTGGGGAAGTAGGAGAGTGACAATTTGGGCCCCGACATCGATTTTTTTATGCCAAGAGGTTAAGTGCAAGAGCACCTGTGTCCGGCAATGCTTTATTGCTTATGGTTTTTGTGTTGCATTTTTATGATGTTTTTGTTGTTTTGATTTTCTTTCTTTGTGTATACGTCATGATATTATGGTATGCACAATGATTGATATTGATGGATGCATGCTACTTTATATTGATGGATGCATATGGTATGATAATTGCGAATGTTGTATGTGGATTTATTTTGATGGATGCATGATGAATGCAAATGTTTTTGATTGATATGTGATATGCAGAAATGAAATGGATGGATGGACTTTGTGATGTTGGCTATGGCACCATAGACTGTTTAGAACTCCATTATTTTGTCTTTTGAGGCGATTGTTGTGATACATGACTTTGTATGTATATATGTGGTTTTTCTTTTTTTGTATTTTCTGATGGTATTGTAAGGATGAAAAGTAGCGCAGTTGGTTTAGAAATGTAGCTAAGATTTTTTTGAGACTCAGATGGTTTTAACTTACTAGCCATGACTGTACCTTATCTTACAAGACTTTTGAACAAGGTATGAATCAGACTTGTTTTTGACCAAGTTATTTCACATCCCTGTGTGTGCAATTGAGTTCATTTATGTGGTATTTGTCAGGATACCGCCAGTGCCAGATGGGCTTTCAACCGAACCTGTACTGAGGATCACCTAATTAGCTCCACTAACTCCTTTGTTGTATTTAGTTAGATTAATCTGCGGTGTTATCCAGGATACCATAAGCTAGCTCATCCACATGCAAATATTGATCTGTACACACAGTTAATGTGATAGATATATCGTCATGCGAGTAGGTTTACCGCCATTGCCCGATAGGCTATCAACCAAACCCGTACTGAGGCTTGCCTCGATGACCCGTTTTCGAATGCTCGAGAGTTCCAGGGATTCAAGTTCAATCTTTCTTTTCTTCAAATTGTATTGGGATATTGCTCGTCTGTAGAGTGATAAAATCACTTGTTTATTTTGATTTGTTTTTTTTTGAGCAAGGGATTGGGGATAAGTGACGAAAATCACTATTATTTGTTTTGCTTTTGATATTTGATTTGGTGTAGTATGTTCATTTGTTGGAATTTTGACTTGCAAATTTTTTTGATTTGTTTTGCAACTATTTAGAACTTTGGGATTCTTAGGGAATTGGTAGTGGGTTTGGAGGTGAGTGGATGCTTGTCCTTTTGCCAACTCTCAGCATTCTTGGGGTCATTCGCACGGGGGATGAGCAAGATAACCGTTTCGCTTATGGTGACCTGGATTATTGTGCAGGTTTCATCTTTCGTTCACACAACTTGGGAATTTTTATGTGTTTTAATTTGTGTTGGGATGTTACGTAACAAGGTGTATTTCAAGTATAACTCTACCTTCGTAAAATCTGATTGACTTGATACATTACATGGCTAAAGAGCAAAATGATGACTGAATCATGAAAAACTCTTGATACATTAAAAGACCACTGACTCTAGTGTGGTAAAAGCAATGCATGGTGTTTTTGTTGTTTTTGTAAAATGGAACAGTGTGGAACAAGATGGACTAACAGATTTATTATAGCCTATGGTGCCTTTGACCCATACGACCACAAATATGCAATGTATGGGTGCAATGCTTTAATGCAGCTATGTATTTTTGTATTTTTGATGGATTGATTTTGGTGAATATGAAGATGAATTGCGAGAAGAACTCTCTATTGATGAATTTGAGTATGCCTAGAAATGAGATGCAAAATTTTTTGTTGTTTTTGATGATTTTTGTTGTTTTTGAATTTTCTTAATTTTTGACCAAGCGATTGTGGAAATCCTTGGAGCATTTTGGGATTGACCAAGCGATTGCAAGAATCCTTGGAGCATTTTGGGATTGACCAAGCGATTGCAAGAATCCTTGGAGCATTTTGGGATTGACCAAGCGATTGCAAGAATCCTTGGAGCATTTTGGGATTGACCAAGCGATTGCAAGAATCCTTGGAGCATTTTTGGGATTTGGCTCTCTTAGATATGAAATGGTCGCAAATGACTGATATTCAAGGGTTCTGTTTCCTTGATACCATCAAGAGAAGCTAGCCGGTATGTCCCGGGTCCTATTTTGCTATCTATGACATATGGACCTAACCAATTTGCCGCAAACTTGTCCCTTAGGTGGGATGGCAAACTGGAATTTTGCTGGTTTTCCTTCAAAACCAAATCACCAACCCGAAAGTCTCTCAGGTGAACTTTCATGTTGTAGGCTTTCTTAAGTCGCTCTTGATAAATACGTAAATGCTCGAGAGCATTAACGCGTCGTTCGTCAAGCAACGTAAGCTGGTCTAACCGGGCTTGCCATGCAGAATCATCGTCGATGAACTCCTGCATTGATATGCGTAGGGAAGGAATCTCCAACTCTAGAGGCATGACTGCCTCGAAGCCATACACAAGCGAAAACGGAGTGGCCCCAGTGGGTGTCCGAATGCTAGTGCGATAGGCCCATAGGGCAAGTGGGATTTGAATGTGCCAATCCTTATGACTGTCTGCGATGGTCTTTTTAAGGATGGCAACTAGCGTTTTGTTTGACGCCTCTGCTTGCCCATTTGCCTACGGATAATAGGGTGTCGAAAAGCTGTGCTGAATTTTGTACTTTGTGGTCAAAGCACGCACGTCTTTGTTCTTGAAAGGCGTTCCATTATCCGAGACTATTTTGGATGGAATACCAAAATGACATATGATGTTATGCAAAATGAACTCCACAATGCGGGGTCCTGTCGTAGAGGTAAGCGGAATTGCTTCCACCCACTTGGTAAAATACTCGTGGCCGTTATGATAAACGTGTGATGGCCTGACGATGCAGGGGAGATCTTTCCAATTAGATCGAAGCCCCATTGCGAGAACGGCCAATCATACTGGACTGTCTGCAAGGCCTGAGAAGGTACGTGCATCAAATTGGCATGATGTTGACACTTCACGCACTTCTTGACATAGGTGCAACAATCTCGCTCTAAAGATGGCCAATAATAGCCCATGCGAAGAATGCGCTTTGCGATAGCCATACCACTGAAGTGGCCACCACATGTACCATCGTGCGCTTGGGCGATCGCCCAAGTGGACTCTTGCTGGTCCAAGCAACGAAGGAGGATTCCTTCATAGCTGCGACGATACAAAATGTCTCCTATCAAGACATACTTAGCCGCTTTCTGCTTGAGTGCTCGTTTTGCGGCATGAGTCAATCCAAGTGGGAGATTACCTAACTTGAGGTAGTCTCTGATGGGTAAATACCAGTCTTGTTGATCGAAACCTCGATAGTATGAACAACGAATCCCTCTTGAAGTTCCTCCCTAGCAAACGCTGAATGGGATAGAACCCGCAAGAATAGCGTTGTGTTGCTATTAATGGGAGTAGGGGAGAACAAGGACCCCTAGTTGGCACGTTTCAGACGATCTCGGATTCGAGAGAACTTATCCGAGGATGGTTCAATCTGGATCATGTGGATTCCCGGCGTCAAGTCTGAGCTTGCACGCTCCATCGCGGATTGCGATAAGGTTTTGACTTGAATGGTTGTCATATCACCGGAAAGGTCTTGCGGAATTAGTGACCCCAAGGAGGCCATTGTGTCCGCAAAATGATTCGATGATCGAGGGAGTGCCTCGATGTCATACCACTCAAGTTTTGCCAGGAATTTGTCCACGAGGGCTTTATAAGCCTTCAGAACTGGGCATTTGCATTGATATACCCCTTTGACTTGATTGACTATTAACAACGAATCACCAAAGATATTCAGTCGTTTGATGTTCATGGTGATTGTTGTCTGAAGACCTAGGAGCAAGGCTTCATACTCTACGTTATTGTTGGTGCATGGGAAGTTTAATTTAAATGACAGGGGCATTGGGGCACCCCGCGGTGTGAAGAATACAATTCCCGTGCCACCACCTTGCTCACATTTAGAACCATCGAAGAATAGGGTTATGTCAGCCTATGACTCAGGCTCATCAGAATCTGGCGATTCCGAGACATGGAAGACCCCATCATCGGGTAGTTCTATGACCAGAGGCTGATCGTCTTCAAGAGGAGCCTCTGCTAGTTGATCGGCTATGACTTGTCCTTTGATAGATTTTTGTCCAATAAACTCTATGTCAAATTCCGTCAACAACATGATCCATTTCGCCGTGCGACTACTATGATAAGTACGACTCATCATGTATCGCAATGGATTCTCCTTAGACACAACATACGTAGTGTTGCTCAAGCATGTAGTGGCATAGCTTTTTGGTAGCAAACACCACCGCCAAGCGTAGTTTCTCAACGTATGCATAGTTAAGTTCATAACTCGACCGTGGTGCGGCTAAGATAGTATGTAGCCTATTCTTTGTGAAGTTCATTCTTCCGGGCTAGCATGGCACCCAGTGCCACCTCGGTAGCTGAGATGTATAAGTAGAACGGCACTCCTGGTCTAGGTGGTGCCAATACCGGTGGCGAAACCAGGTATTGTTTGATCTCGTCAAAGGCCGACTGGCACTCGTCATCCCAATGAAATGTAACCCCCTTGTGCAATAATTTGTTCATGGGTCGGCACTTGTCAGATAATTGTGCTATAAAGCGTTTAATCGACGCGACCTTTCCCTGCAGACTTCTGAGCTGCTTGATTGTAGTTGGGGGAACCATTTCAAGGATTGCCTTGACTTTCTTTGGGTCCACCTCGATTCCTCATTTTGAGACTATGAAACCCAAGAGTTTTCCAGATGTGACGCCAAATACGCACTTCTTGGGGTTTAGTCTAACTTTATGCTCCATGAGGCGATCGAGGATCTTGCTTAAGTCATCGATATGATTTGAGCGCAAGAGAGACTTGGCTAACAAATCATCCATGTAATCTTCCAAAGTTTTGTGCATGTAATCATGGAAGATATATGTCATGGCACGTTGGTAGGTGGCACCAGCATTTTTAAGGCCAAAAGGCATGACCTTATAACAAAATGTCCCCCAAGGCGTTGTGAACGCCATTTTTAGTTGGTCTTCAGGATTGATACAAATCTGATTGTATCCCGAGAAACCATCCATGAGGGAGAGCATTTCGTGACTCGTTGTAGCGTCTACCAACGCGTCGATGCTCGGTAAGGGGAAATCATCCTTAGGACTCGCTTTGTTTAGATCTCAAAAATTGGTGCATATGCGAATCCTCCCGTCGGGCTTCTTGACGGGAACCATGTTGGACAACCATGGCGGATAATCCACGCAGATGACAAACTGTGCATCCAACAGCTTTTGTAATTCGTCTTTGACCATCAAGGCCACTGTTGGGTGCATCTTACGTAGTTTTTGCTTTACAGGCTTGATTGTCGGATCAAGCGTTAAATTATGCGTGACTAGCTATGGGTCTAGTCCTGGCATATCCTTGTATGACCATGCAAAAACCTCCTTCTTCTCTTTGAGAAGGGTAGTGTAGTCGGCTTGCTCTTCGGGGGAAAGACTTACCCCCAGCTTGAGAATCTGTGGATTCATTGGATCTGTGCCGATGTCTACGTCAGTCGTCTCCTCGACTAACATGTGGGATCCGTCCTCCAACTGATGTGGAGTCGGGATCAAATGGATATCATTAGCTGAATTTAGATCTACGCTTGGAACCTCGGGTTCCTCTTCAGCATGAAAAATACCCTGAGTTGTCCTTGGGGTAAAATGAGGCATTTCACCGAAAGGCCAAGACTTTGATGGTGATAAAGGTGAATTGACGCGATCCCAGTCGATGGCATCTATGTCTAGATGCAATGACCGTGCTGGATCGGCCGGATTGCGGATGGGTGCGGTCAAATCAATGGAGATCATGTAGATGGAATGAATTGGGTCTCCATTACCATGGGTATGATAACTTGAATCTTCTGGATGCTCCCTATACTCTGGATCTGGTTCTAGGGGAACGGGCACGAATGGATCGGCCCTATGTGCGAAAAGGAGGACAGGGTCTTCCCTTGGCACTGTTGTCATGATAGGGTCTCGGGGTGGACGGTGCTCATCGTGAATTTGGAGCCATGGATCTAACACTAGGTCCCACCCCGCTGGGTCTACCCACCATTCATGCCCTAACCTTATGCCCATCTGTCCCATTAGATCTTCATGAGTTAAAGGGCGGTGATGCCGTCGCGCATGTCTGAGATAGTCCATCTCAGTCTCATCTTCTGAATCACTTTCGGAGATCCAAAAATGTTCATTCGGTTCAGCAATTGTTACTTGCGACATTGAGGGTTCTCCTTGTTCCAGCAAATTGATCTGGTCCCATTGCGGTTGCTCCACTGTCGTGGAGGGACCTGATTCTCTTGACACTGTATTGATTCAACTGGAACCTCTAAGGGGAACAGCTTCAAAAAGATATCCGGACATCGTTGATGTTTTCTTTGGGGATTAGTGTCCGAACCTTCACCTCTTTCTATCAAAGGAGAGGGATTACTGCTGTTGCCAAGGGTGTTGGTTGACCATGGGAGGTAATCTCCCAATGTAAAGTCTGTATTTGGGTTGGCATAGAGATCGGGTGCCAATCCCCCCTTGTTGCCTATTTCTAGGCCTTGCATATTTTCTACCAAGATGTCTAAGGGCAGGGGGTGGTTGAACCCTACTCCCGACTTATCATATGGCATCTGGTATCTTGGTTGGCAAAGGACCCGCACCCCTTGCTCATATCTCGCCTAGCTCCGTATCCATGCCAATTGCATTGGTCAAGATATCTTAGAGCAAAATCCGGGTTTGACGAGATAATTGATGTTTTCAACAAAAGGTTCTTCGTCTGCTTCCTTTTGCTTGCATGGTTCAAGACCATGATCAAGGCCCCCATACACAAAATTTGTCTGGTTGGGTGGGTGACCTAGAGGAACAACTGTTCCTATGGGAAGGCGAGGTCTCCCCATATCCTGTACCGATTCTACTGTGGGCGTTGCCACAACATTCTCGCACTAAGTACTCCCCAGTGCCCGTACCGGCCATTTCAACAGTGATTGTTGATGCTTGGGAGGGAGGGAACGGGAGTCCTTCCCGAGTCCATTCCATGTTTGGTGGTTTAGGAATCTCAGCTTTCGTAGTGCTAGGTGTTTCCTCTGTTGATACCGTTGAAATTGTTGGCAACCCCTCTTCTAGGGGCTGAGCCTCTTCCATGATCTGTTTTCCCTTGTCCTTCTATTTAGCCATGACAGGTGGCGTTGGTAATGAAGGAGCAGATGATGAGGATTCACCTGGTCGGGATTTTGGTGATTTGGTCACCGAGTGGTGCCTCGCGGTATTGGACCTCGTTTAGATGGATTTAACTCGGAAATCCAAATGCGTTGAAGGGAGGGTCGATTGAGGCATTAGTTGTACCGCATTGCAATACTTGAAGGGTTCCAAGTCCATCGGGACTACATGTATTTCTCCTTCAAAAGCATACTTTAAGCACTGGTGAGTGATGGAAGGGACACACTTCATGTCCCTGATCCAAGGCCGCCCTAGCAATATATTGTAAGCCATCTCGCCTTCCAACACATGGCACAATGTTGGTATTGTCTTTTGTCCTACCTGGACAGGTAGAACAACTGTGCCGACTGTCGAGCATATTGCATCATTGAAAGCTCGCAGTGTGTAGGTGGAGGCTGTGATATGAGAGGCTGGCAGCTTCAAATGTTTTAGGGCTGCAGTGGTAATGATGTTACTGGACGAGCCAGTATCTACCAACACTCTCTTGTACGGGATCCCGTTGATCCGCGCAACAACGTGCAGGGGTGGATCTGCCGTGTCATTCGATATTGCTTTGACTTCATCCTCTCTGAAGGTGATGACCGGCTCAGTACATCGTTTCACATGTCCCACGAAGTTGTTGAAAGAATTTGCTTCGTGAGGTCTGTAAGTCGATGGTTTTTAAAATGTCCATAAGAGCTTCCCTATGAGGTGTTGATTGTTGAATAAGCTCGTAAATGGAAAGCCTAGCCGATGTGGTCCGCAAACTCTGCGTGAGTTTGGTCCGTATCGTGACCTCTGGTCTAGGCGGAGGTGACTGCATAGGGCGTTGTTGAGGCTGTGACGTTGTTGGGACTTCCCTCGTAGCTACCTCAGGGGCAACTGCTAGGTATTTTTTATTCCGTGTCACTATGCTGATCATTCCCACAAATCCTTGCATGGGAAGATTCTGTCGCACCTCATTAACCTGGAGAGGTTTTGCCTGTGCCTCGTGGGCAGGCAAAGGGTCCTTGAATACCCCCATTTGTTGATTGTTTGGCGCTATGGGGTTGTCCACGGCCAATGTTTTATTGTCGATTAAATCTTGGATTAGTCCTCTGAACTTCCAGCATCCATTCAAGTCATGGCCCCTTCGCCTATGAAATCTACAATATAATTCCTCTCTATATCCCTTAGGCTTAGGAGCGTTAGGGTCTATAGTTTGGATCTCTGGAAGGGTGACTAAATTTGCCGCTGACAAGCGGTCAAATAAGGAGTCCCTGGACTCTGTGTAAGGGGTGAATTGTCGCCTAGGGCGACGCTGCTGATTCTGCTCCTGTTTCTTATTATCTTTTTCATAACTAGGAGGCACCGCCTGGTAATTAGCCTTTTGGGGCTGCATTTCTTGCACAGGCTTGGGAACATTTATCGCAACTTGATTAACCGCTACGGGTTGTGATTGCGTATTCCCAGTCTTAGTGGTTTTATTCCACTCTTTCTTTTTAGGCTTGGCGATTGCGCCCTCGCCTATTTTAATCTCTTCTATAACTCTGGCTTGTGCCAAAGCTTCTTCTAAACTGTCGTATTGCTGCAGTAGCAATAGACCAGAGATTGATTTTAAGCAACTCCGTGCAAACATCTGTGTGAGATCAGACATAGGGGGATGGTAGGGTAGCCTGGAAAGCAAAGCCCTCCATCGGTTCCCGTATGCTGCTATTGTTTCTTCCTCATATTGCCTGAGGCTGGCCAGATCACTTAGTGATGCCTTCTTCCTTGTGTTGAAAGCAAAACGTTCAAGAAACGCATCTACTAGTTGATCTAGGTTGTTTATGCTGTGTTTGGGTAATTGTGTGAACCAATCCGAGGCAGGGCCTGCGAATGTGGTTATGAATGTTCTAAGCAACAATGCATCATTATCTTGGATGCCGAAGCATTGACTTAGGAACCGTGTGACATGTTCTTGTGCATCCTCTTCACCTTTAAAGACTGCCAATTGAGGCAACTTGAAGTGTTCGGGGTAAAGAGGTGTAGGTACTGAGGGATGCACTGGATGACTGTGGAGTTGACGTAATGTGGGCTTTTGATGCCCATAAGCTTTTGTCTCCACAGACTCCAAATGCTCTAATAGCGCTTTGTATGCATCGAAAGATTTTATTTCTTCCTCTTTTGTTTGCTCCCGTTGTGAATTATGGGAGACTGGAGGCCTATGGGGGGGTGGCCGAGTGGCAGCCCTCCCGCCTTGATGGGGCATTTTGGCCCGTTCTATTTCTGGTTCGTACTCCTCATAAACTTCTTGAGGAGTCTCTGGGCGAGACCTATGACCTTGATTGAGTCCCCGTTGAGGGTACCCAGCATTGTTGCGGGGAGTGGCCTCCCTCTCAGGTCTATAAGGTCTCGGAGGCAAAGCTTGACGAGGTCGCGGAGACCTGTCCTGCACCAAAGGATTGTGCCTCTCATATTGTTCCTCTCTATGGGTGCGAGGGGTTGGCACCCGCTCAGGTAGTTTATATCGCAACTCATCCGCTTCGCGCTGCATGCGCTCTTTATTCAAGCGGTATAAGTACTCTAATTCCTGATGACCTTGCTCAAGCCGCGTGATTCGAGCTTGGCGAGCGGCATGTCTGGCGACTCGTCGGGTCAACTTGGTCTGCCCTCTTTTGCTGAGGAGGCTTGAATGTTTTTCCTATGTGTTTGCCTCGATCTTGATGATCTAAAATTTCAATGGGTTGCTTCCCTCTGTCGAGGTAGGCGACATTTACTTGAGGCTCTGGCCTCGATGTGTGATCATGATATCTAGCAGGTGCAGAAACGCAAGGTTCCCGCGCTGTATGTTGTTCTCGAGGAATGCGATGATCTTCCTCGTACTCTCTTTCATGGGTGTGAAAGGGGCGGGCGGAGTGAGCTCGCCCTGTGTAAAGAGCCCTGCGCTCTGGATTTTGTCTTTCTGTTCTGATGGGAGGCAAAGAAGAGATACCATATCCATGTTGTCTCTCCAAATGAATACTATGCCTCTCTAGCGCTTCATCGCGCTGCGGCCACTCAGATCTAGCCTCAAGAGGCGGTTGTCTACTTACATTGAGATCTACATGTAAAGCATCTTCCCGAAAGGGGCTGTGTTGGATGGGCATACCCCACTGAGGAGGCTCCCAATAATTTCTTTTTGATGGGGCCTGATGTGGACTCTCTTGTAGGCTGGACCGCCAAAGCGGTATAGCCAAGTCCTCAGGGCTAAAGCGAAGGCGACTAGCGCCCTCTCTTTGTGCACCTTCCGTAGCGTCCGCCCTTGATTGGGCTTGGCTACGGGTGTACACCATTGTGGTGCTTCTCTACGATCTAAGCAGATTTTATCTCGTTTATGATGATTTGTCTTTTTGTCTACACTAAGCAGAAATGAACACACGCATACACAAAATCGTGATTATCTCTTTTAAGGATTAAATAGTGTGTCCTAAACTGGTTTAGTGCATTTTGATATTTTGTTTTGTTTTTGCAATTTTGGAAGAACGTTTAAATGCATAATGTTGGCTCATATGACTCCCATAAATGGTCGCCCCTTCGATATACCATTGCCGGACCGATATACCAACCTCTCTATATACCCGCCCTTACGAGAGGGAAACTATAGGTACGTGAGAGCAGATGATACGTGGAACATAGGCGGTACGGAAGGGGAATCACTCCCGTTTATGACACCTACCATAGAAGACTTATCCTCGCGTGCTGGGAATCACCCCAAGCTACACTCGGTCAGCTTTCATCAGGATTTACGTCTAGCAACAGTCACGATCGAGGTAATGGATGCAATATCTCAAGCCAAAGTGATAATGGAATCCACCTTTGGTCTTGCTCAAGGGTTGGGGTTTTACGACCAACGCCTTGGTTTAAAATGCCACGTGGTGTGTGGGGTTCATTTTACTTTGCAAAATTTGAAACAGGCAAACGAAAAAGAAACCTTTCCCTAAACAAGCCAATACAAAGTAAAACATAAAACCGAAAACAGAAGTAAATTTTTTTTTTTTAAATTAAATAAATAAATAAAGTAAGAAAAACTTATGAAAAATTTCTCTACGTTTCTTTAATAATTAAAAAAAAAAAATGAAAGTAAAAGATTAAAAAAATAAAATAAATAGAAATTTCATCGAAAATGACATGGACAGTTAGAAACCGTTACCTCTTTTCTCGCTCGGATTTGTCGTTTTCGATCTTAGAATAAAAAGGTACCTGTTAAAAAACACAAGATATGATTAGTTTCGATGAATTTAATATAAATCGTGGGAACGGAGTCCCACCGTGATCGCCACCGAAAGCATGAGATTTCGTAAGGAAAAACGGGGTTAAAAATGTATAAAAAAGATTCATTAAATTCATACAACCAAACAACTCTATGCAACCTGCGTTTCTAATGGAAATTCGAAAATGTCATCAGATATAAAACGTATTTAAAAACATAAAACATAAACTGTTGTTTTAACGTGTTTGAAAACAACATACATTATAAAACGTAAACTGTCATTAAAAAGTCGACCGATTCTGAACGCTGTTGCGAGTGGGGTGCCCAAACGGGCCGCCCTGTTAAAATCCGACTTTGACGCCAATCCACTAGGAATTGGCTCAAAATCCAGGATAATGTGTTGTCGGCGAATTGGTAGTTCACTGTGGTCGAATGTCTGGTTCGAAGGTCAAACTTACACTTCTGAAACCACCCACCAACCTCTCTTTCACAAGAGATTCTGGATGTGAAGAAGGTGAACTTAAACTGGTGCGATCGGGTCTCGAATGAACAGCACTTCGTTGTGTTTACTAAAAATGCTTCCTTTTACATTGCATTGAGCTAGTTCTTATAGAGGATTTCGCCTCTGAAACATTAATGTCAAACCCTAAATCCGTAGGGGCCGCTGAGATTTGATCTTTGTCAGGTGATTTATGAGACATGGCTCGCACTGACATCAGTAGTTATGAGGCATGGCCTCGGATCGGATTTGTTGCTAACACTGCTTGTCTCATTAATGCAGTTGGTGAAGTCCGCCGTTCTACAGACACACGGGGTCTCTTTGAAAAGGGGCACGTAGGGGTGCCACGTGGCGGCCATGCCTTCCACGTGGCGGCCATGCCAAAGTCCGCCTTTGATTGGTCGCAAGTATGCCTTTGAATGTTGATTTTGGATGCTTCTGCCTTTGATGCCGAAGTGTCGCGATATCGCGACACTTCGGCCGGGCTTGGGCAAAGGGCCCGAAGTGTCGCGATATCGCGACACTTCGGCCCGGCTTGGGCAAAGGGCCCGAAGTGTCGCGATATCGTGACACTTCGGCCCGGCTTGGGCCAAGGGCCCGAAGTGTCGCGATATCGCGACACTTCGGCCCGGCTTTGGCAAAGGGCCCGAAGTGTCGCGATATCGCGACACTTCGGCCCGGATTTTGACGAGGGCTTTGCTTTGAAGACTTTGTCTTGCTTTGATAAGGCTTTCTTGCTTAAGGCTTTCTTGCTTGCTTAAGGCTTGAAGTTTGACTTTGTTTTGATGAAGGCTTGTCTAAGATGACCATCTTTGCTCTGCTCATTTTTTGACCTTCTAAACTGCTGTGTGAGTGGTTAGGACCACTGTTTGACCTCTGAGGGCTGCCCTGAAAGCTGTGTGTGTCAATGCGATCAGTGTTTGTAGTCACTTAATCGGATGGGTGCTATTTTGGTGTCTATAGCCAGCTAAATCTTCAGAAGACCCATTGAATTTATCCAGAAATGTCATAAACCCTCCGTCTTCAAAAATCTGCACAACTGCTAGATTTTCTCAGAGGTAATTGGTATCTGCAGGCTCTGTTCTGATCTTTCGCCCCATTTTTATCTGTTTAAAAATTGTACACTGTGGCTGCTGTTCTACTATAGGATTTCTAGCTATTTTCTGTTGCAAATTTGTAGAGTTTTAAGTTAAAACCCTTGTTGACCTGTTTCTCGTATTCTTCTTCGGAATGAATCGTATCCTATGCACTATACCTCGTAACACGTCTTCGAAAAGAAAGATGGCACACATTTCTACTTTTGCAATGTACACCTGTTTGTTGATAATTGCATGGATGTCCTTGTCGTCAGATCCACCTCATTAGTTTTGCAGATTCTCACGTGCATGTTAATTGACATTAAAAACTGGTTGCATATGGTTGGTCATGTTCTTCGTATTTCCAATGAGTGCAAAAACAAACCATGTGCTGATTGACACGTGTCCCTTCCTCGCATGCAATTAAGAAAAAATCTTGATTTTGTCGTATCTTACCTTCTTGGATGCCACGTGGAAATGCTCTTTTCGAAGATTATAACTTATTGCGCAAACAAAATTTCATTTCGAATATTATGACCTCATTCCGAAGACGAGTCTTCATTCCGAAGACAAATCCTCATTCCGAAGATTATGACCTCATTTCGAAGACAGATCTTCATTACGAAGACAAATCTTCTTTGCAAAATTTTCATTCCGAAGATCAATCCTCATTCCGAAGATTAATCCTCATTTCGAATATCAGGATATATTGTGAAAGTAAATCGTCATTCCAAAGACAGACCCCCATTCCGAAGACAGATCTTCATTCCAAAGATGATGCAGCAAGTCGTCATTCTGAAGACCAAGTTTCATTCTGAAGACAAATTGTCATTTCGAAGACAAAGTTTCTTTCTGAAGACAAAGTGCAACATTCATTTTGCTGTCATTCTGAAGACAATTTCATTCCGAAGATAATACAACAGGTATTGTTTTTGGCATTCTTGTTCCGAAGATTAGGCAAAAATCAATATTTTCATTCTCAAAACATGTTTTTAAGTATGCAAACTCTTATGAATACCTTTTATGCTAATGGTTAATTGTCACATACTATATACCAATCATTTTACAATGAAGAAATGTAAGAAATATATACCTGATAAAAATAGTTAATGCCATTTTTTGAAGAATGACTGCTTTTGTTGATATTCTTCTGAGATTTTCTACAAAATTTCAAACCAAGTGCACTAGGTGAATTTGTACAATGATGGTTCAGAAATTTCTCAAGGTTATGCATGCCAGAAAATTGGTTTTCATGCACACCAACTCAGTAGTGCCTTAAGAAAAGGTTTTCACTGCTGGGTTATTCATTTTTCTCTTTTTTTTTTTTTTTTTTCTTCATTTTTTTATTTTTACCTCTCCTTTTCTCTTTTTTTTTTTCTTTTTTTTTTCTTGATCCTGACTATGCCCATGAAGGAATTTCATGATTTCCCCTGAAACCATGCCCATGAAGGAATTCATACTCAGAATTTTATTCATCTTTTTGTTTTCTATTTTTTTGATTTTTTTTTATTTTCTGTTTTTTCTTGAAATCCACTGATCATGTTGATTGTTTTGAAGTGGAAGAAGGAATCTCTTCCACCTGCTGTGTATCCAAACTATCAAGTTGTTGCAAGAATTCTTCTTTAGTCAGAGGTGTATGGTATACCCTGAGGCGATGTCCATTCACTACCAACTTTCTTTGTGACCCATCAATGGGGGATAAACGAGCTGCTCCGTTGTTAAATACCTCTTCAATCTAGTAAGGTCCCAACCATCTAGTTTTCAGTTTTCTAGGGAAGTCTTCATATTGAGAATCGAACAGTAAAGCCCAATATCCTTGTTGAAGTTTCCTCTACTGAATGTGACTGTCATGCCACAAATTCCTCTGCTCCTAAATTACCTTAGTTTGGTGCAGAGCAACCAATCTAAGTTCATCCAATGCATTCAGCTACAGAATCCTGTCTGTCTGTGCCTGCGACAATTCAATTCCAATTTCTAGTGTTGTGCACAATGTTAGTAGCTCAAATTAAATAGGTAAGAGAGGCTTTTTACCAAAGACTAGTTCATAAGGTGTGAATCCAGTAGTGGACTTCCAAGTAGTATTATAGGCCCAAACTGCTTCAGGTAATTTGTCTAGCCAATTTTTCCTATGAAAAGCTACTGTTTTTGTCAAGATGCGTTCTAGTTCCCTGTTTGTTACTTCAACTCTGGCCATTTGCTTGTGGGTGGTAAGGTGATGATTTCCTATGTTTGATTTCATACAATTCTATAAATGCTTTTATGACTTTGGATGCAAATTGGGGTCCTTTGTCTATGGTGATAGACCGTAGAGCTCCAAATCTCTTAAAAATTTGAGCATACAGGAAATCAGTGACCTCTTCATGAGCATGTTTGAAAGCACGCACCTCTACCCACTTTGTCAAGTAATTAGTGCATACTAGAATATGCACCTTTCCTTGAGAATGTGGATCAATAGGTCCTACAAAATCAATCCCCCACCTCTCAAATGGTTCTAAAACCATTTGAGGCTGCAGTGGCATCTCATTTGTATGAGTGGGTTTCCCCATTCTTTGGCATGCATCACAATGCCTGATGTACTTTTTCACATCCTTGTGAAGATATGGCCAATAATATCCTATCCCCAAGATTTTTCTAACTGTGCTTTTTATGGAATAGTGTCCACCTGAGGGTTCATCATGACAAGCTCTAAGGATATCATACACTTCATCCTTTCGGATGCACCTACGTAACACATGGTCAGGTCTGCACTTAAAAAGCATACCCTTAATCCATTCAAAAGAAGAACTCTGTTTGATCAATTGTTTTTTTTTTTTTGAAGTAAAATGTGGAGGAACTTTCCCTATGACCAAATAATTGGCTATATCTGCAAACCAAGGTGATTGAACTGATATAGCAAATAGTTTTTCATCAGGAAAAGTGTCATCAACTAATTCCCCTTCATCTGTGTTCTGCAACCTAGACAAGAAATCTGCCACAACATTAGCTTTTCCTGGTTTGTTGATTATGGTGATATCAAATTCTTGCAGCAACAACAACCAATGAATAATTCTTGCACTTACCATAGGTTTATTCATCAAATACTTAATGGTTGTATGATCTGTGTGAATAAATATTTGATAACCTGTGATATAATGCCTGAATTTGTTGATGGCATAAATTATTGCTAGGAATTCTTTCTCAGTTGTATAATTTTTCTCTGCTCTTGTCAAGTTCTTGCTAATGTTGTAGATGGTATAATGTTCACCATTATCAATTTGTCCTAATGTTGCTCCAATTGCTGTATTGGAGGCATCAGTCTGAATGTGAAATGGTAATGTCCAATTAGGTCCTCTGAGCACATGTGGAGTTATCAATTTCTCTTTCAAAGCTTCAAATGCTTCCTGACATTTTGTAGTCCAGGAGAATTCAGAATCTTTAGTCAATAAGGCAAACATAGGACTGGCTATTGTACTAAAGTTGGGAATAAACCTATGGTAAAAACCAATGTGTCCTAGGAAGCTTCTGACATTAGTCTGACTTTTAGGAGGAAGGCGATTCTTGATAATTTCAACTTTCTTTGGATCAACTTGGATCCCTTCAGGAGAGATGTGATGACCAAGAACTATCCCTTCCTTCATGATCATGAAGCATTTACCTAGATTTAAGGATAAGTGGTATGTTTCACAGCGAGTTAAGACTTTGTCGAGATTTTCCAATGTAAAATCAAAAGTTTGTCCACATACTGTGAAATCATCCATGTAAATTTCAACACTTTTGGTGGTCAGATCAGCAAAAATTGCTAGGACTGCTCATTGAAAAGTTGCTAGGGCATTACACAAACCAAAAGGTAAAACCCTATAGGAAAATGTTCCCCATGGACATGTAAAAGTTGTCTTTTCTTGATCTTCAGGTGCAATCTGAATTTGATTATATCCACTAAATCCATCAAGAAAACAAAAGTATCTTTTTCCAGCGAAGAGTATCTAACACTTGATCTCTGAAAGGTAATGGAAAATGGTCTTTGTATGTCACCTTATTCAATTATCTATAGTCTACACATACTCTCATTTTTCCATTTTTCTTAGGAACTATTACCAATGGAGAAACCCATTGGCTATCAGAAATTGGGTAAATGAATCCTACTTCTAGGAGTTTTTCAATTTCTTCTTTCACAATATCTCTTAAGGCAGGATTCAATATTCTTTGAGGTTGTCTGACTGGCTTGACTTCTTCAGTATAGATTCTATGGGTACATATATCAGGATGAACTCCTGACATATCTTTGTAGTTCCAAGCAAAAGCATGAACATGCTTCTGCAAAACAACTATCAATTTTTCTTCCTCTTCCCTAGTAAGCTGGCTGTAGATGTTCAGAAATTTGCCTGGCTAGACTTCTATTTGTTTTGTATTTAGAAGGACTAAATTCACTCCTTCATATTTGGTGTTTAAGGGATTAATAGGACATTGCTGAGATGGGAGAAACGAAGCAGTTTCTGTTTCATTGCTGCTTGAGGGAAGCATATCTTGTATGGAACAGTGAGAAGGAAAAATTAGATGATGGTGCCATCCATGTGGTAGTGAAACAGAGTTTCCCGTGATAGCATAGATGATTCATCTTCAGATTTTTGATTCTCCTCATTACTTATCAATTGTTGGATATTTGTTGCTTCCCCTTCTAAACCTTGTTCATGCAGAACATTCATCAAGATTGTTTCATTTTCTAAGTTTTCTATGTCACTGAGGTCTTCTGTGTGTTCTCTTACTACTAAGGTAGCTAGTGTAGAAATGACCTCTTATGGTTCTTCATTTGAGTCAGAAAACCATAACCGACCTAAAAATTTGCTAGATGGTTTTGCAGGAGGATATAAAGAAATTTGTTTCAGCTCAATACCATTTGAAATAGTCATATTTCCAGATCTGCAGTCTATGAAGGCTGCTGCAGTTACAAGCCAAGGTCTTCCAAAAAATAATGGGATATCCATGTGCTGAATTTCTTGGCTATAAAACCAAAAAATCTGTAGGGAATTCCCAAGAAGAAACTTCTATAGGGACATCTTCAATGATTCCTCCAGGTTTTGCAACTGACCTATCAGCCATATCTAAAATTGTAAATGTGGGGCTGAGATGTTTGAGCTGTAATTGTTCCATTGTATCTTTAGTCATGACATTTATTGCAGCTCCTAGATCCACTAAAACATTTGATATTGGTACTGAACCTATGGTGTCTGTGATAACTGGGCTTCCTGGATCACTATACTTTGGAGGTAGTAGTTTTCCAGATAAGAGATCATCTATCTTCCCTTCAACCTGCACAGTCTTGGGGAATGCTTTCTTCTTTCTTCCTGCTCTTTTAATGCACAAATTTCAGACAATACTATTAATTTCTAGTATTTCCTTAATGGCTTGCAATAAGGGTAATGAGATAGTCAAATTTTTGAGTTCTTTGACCAATTTTGACTCAAAATTTTTTGGTATTGCATTAAGTCTTTCAGGATATGGAACTATCCTTGGTAATTGTTCTGCTTGTGTCTCTTTTTCTGTTATTGGATCCAATTTTTTTGTTTCTATTGTTGGTTGGATTCTCTCTGGTTCTGATGATTCTTGCTTTTCATTATCTTTGATTTCCATTAAAATTGGTTCAGGTACAACTTTCCCTAAACGGAGTTGGATATCGCTACAATCAAGAACATTAATTTCAATATTTTCTTCGACTTTCGCCACATAGACAGGAGGTGTCTGTCTTACACTATTTGGATTAGTGACTGGCTGAGCTGGAAATTGAGGTTGTTTCACTTACTGTGTTTGTTGTTGTTTTTCTTAAAAATTTTGATTAGGTGTAGGCAACAAATGCTGAGTTTGACCTTGATTCCTTTGCTACCTTGGATAGGACTGGTATTGCTGATTCCACTATGGTTGGTTTTGCACCCAATGTGGATTAGTCTGATTCTGATTCCAAGCTGGATTGTTTTGATTCTATGAGGGGTTGTTTTGATTTTGATTCCAGGCTAGGTTACTCCAATTTGATTATGGCCATTCTTGGGAATTTGTCCATTCAGGATAATTCCAAGGACGTTGGGGTGGTTCTGATTGTCCCCAAGGCATAGTACTAGGATTATGCCCCCAATTTGTAGGAAAACAAGGGGGATTTTGATATTGAGAGAAATTCCCCCCTTGTTTTGGTCCAATATAGTTGAGTTCCTCAGTCTGGTTTTCTAACACAGTTTTGAGTTGTGGTAGCATGTGGCATTGATCAGTTGAATGCCTTTTTGAAGAGATACTACAAATGGCTGAGATAGATTTTTGATTCAAAGGACATTCCTGCAAAGCATGTTTACTTCTACATCTTGGGCAATAAATTGCCAAAGGTTCTGTGTTTTTAGATTTTGCAGAGATTTCCCCTAAAGTAGTGTTTAGATGCACTAGGATATCACTTTTGAAATTTGCAAGTTCCTCTATCAGGTCCTTTACATCAGTGCCATTTATGCGGCTTTTTCTTCTTCTCTGCTTAGTGCGAGAGTAATTCCTGTAGATTTCCATAATTTCCTCATTACTGAGAGTGGTTACATGACATTTTCCCATTAAATCTAGAACTTCTCTAGATTCATCTTGCAATCCTCTCAAAAAGATAGTTTTACACAATTCTGGTTCTACTAGTCCACATCTCCTTTGAACAAAGGAGAACCTATCAAGATAATCTTCCAAGGTCTCATCATCTTCCTGCTTGATTCTAAATAACTCATCTTTTATATTCCTTACACGACAGTATTCCTGATATTTGTCTAAAAATATAGTCTCCATTTGATCCCAAGTTCTTATGGAATTTGGCTCTAAGCTCATGAACCAACGTAATGCTGAATCCTTGAGAGTTGAGGGGAAAACCTTAAGTTTTTTATTGTCATTTATATAATCATAGGTCTGACACACTACCTTGAATTCAAACAAAAACTGATCAGGATCTTCAGATCCAACACCTCGGAAGGTTGGAAGTACCGAAGGTGAAATGGTCTTCATGGGAGAGTTTTGTGTTGGATTCAGATGAATAGGATATTCAAATGTTCTGGATGGTTGGAGTCTATCCTGATCATCCCCTTCATTATGAACATAGCCATGCTGGCCATCTGCATTGCCTCCTTCTACCATAGTTTCTTGTTTCCTAGGAGAAGTTAAAGCTTTCCAAATTGTTCTCTCAAGAGGTCCAAGCTTCTCTGTTGATGATTCTGACGAATTATCTTCCTTAAGATATTCTGTTGATAAAATTGGTGATTTTACTTTCTTAAAATGTTCTACTGATGGTGAGACTGGTGATTTTTCTATCAATCTTTCAGGTAGTTCAGACACAGGTGATTCACCCCTTAGGCATGAATATCTCCTTAATGGGACAATACAGGGATCCTTTGGAGTATCCCTAGACTTACTCATTCATGTTTACTCCTAAATGACATAAATTAAGTCAATAGTTGTTATCTTACTCTGTTGTTATATTCAGATTTTAACCTGAATGTTCATAGTTTAGTCTGATTACAGCTATTGGACTATTTATTTTCTTCTGACAACACTATTCCCCGGCAACAATGCCAAAATGATGCGTAGTCATTATACCATCATTAATTATCAATGAATCTGTCAATCCAGGGCAGTGTACAAGGCTGTCTGTGGGTGAAGAAGTGAAACAGCTATAACTTAGGTCAATCTAGGGAAACAAGTCTTATTGGTGGAACTGATTGTGTGGGGGGTTTTGGAACATTCCTATCTCTAAATTGCATAAATTAAATCTAAATCTAAGTTGTAGAATTGGAAACTAATAATTAACTACAGAAATGAAGTCCTAATTACAATTGCAGAATGAGACCTAATTATATTGCAGAATTAACAGTTGCAGAATTGAAAGTCTGATCCTAATTGTAGAAATGAAATCTAATTAATTTTGCGATAACGAAAGTTTAGATCTAATTTGGAAATAAAAACTATCAAACTTCTGTAACAGAAGGTTGTCAATCTTCTGTTCAGATTTTGACAGCAAAACATAAATGCAGGAAATTGCTAAAAAACAGTAAATTCTGGAAATAACAATATGAAAATAAAGTGGAAACTTTGCTGAAAGTAATATTGCAACTAAAAATTTAAGCACAAGATTAATCTAAGCATAAATAAACTAATACTGCAAATATTGTCAACTATTTACAAGCAATTGACATAACAAGTTCTACAACTCATTCTGCTATAGCAAAATCAGAATAAAAACCTGCTTTGTTAGTCCTCCTCCTAGGTCTGGAAGTGGCCAACCTCTTTGTCCAGAAGAAGGTGTAAGTCTCTCTATTTTTCTAAATCTTAATCACATTCATTTACAAGTAATTTGAAATAGAACTGGTGCACTTTATTGATCAAAATACATGATTACAAGAATTCTGCTGAAAAATTGTTACAAGACTGTAACAGTCAATTTCTAGTTATACTCTGTATTTTCTACTAGCTTCCTTACTCTATTTTCTACCTCTTTTTCTATCTATCTCGCTCAACCTGAACGGGAGCAATATTTATAGCTATCCTATGATATGATTACAAACAAAGAATATCAAAAAGATCTAATCCTACAATGCTGCAACAAATTCTGGTTTTATCCTAGAAGAGGACTAAAACTTGATATTTTCCTTAATGATGGCTTTGGTCGGCAATGACGGCAAATACAGATGGAAGATATTTCTCTTTACTTTTTCCAACCTTTATTTCCCTTTTTCCAACTTCAGAAATCGGTCAAAATGTCAAAAACACATTCAGTTCTTCATTTCGAAGATAAGTGGCTTCATTCTGAAGACAATGCAGTTTTCATTCCGAAGATCGCTCATTCCGAAGATACTACATTCTCATTCTAAAGATCACTCATTCCAAAGATATTGCATGCTTCATTCCAAAGATTTGCTCATTCTGAAGATGTTGCATTCTTCATTCCGAAGATCCGCTCATTCTAAAGATGTTGTGTTCCTTCATTCCGAAGATATCTGTTCATTCCGAAGATATCTTGGTATGAAAAAATATATGCTTTTCCATTGATTTCTTCTACATATCTCAGGTGGGTTATCTCCTAAGATAAAATTCTAATGGTCTTCATCCCTTTCCTCATGTGAATTCCATGCCTTGCTATTTATGGACAGCTGGCTAGAATTTACATGGGAAAGACTAGTTTTTGCTGCACAGCAATAGTTTGCTTACACTGTTGCCATATTTAGGTGAAGTAAATGCTTGAGACAAATTAAAATATGATTAGTGAAATGCTGCTATTATTTTAAGCATATCCCATTGTAGCAAATCATAGAAAAAATAACACAAAACTATGCAAAAAGCTATAAAATCAACATATAATATTTCAAATACATTGATCATGCAAAATGGTTAATATACAACATATTAAATCAACTTAACTAACATATCAGATAAAACATAAGAGTTTATAGGCATTTTTAGTGTACAAAACATGTTATGATTGAGGCATTTCCAGGCCTCATCACCATGCCTAATTCATCCACCTCCACCATGTTTGCATCCTCTAGCAGAGCTCCCCAACCCTCACCTGGTGCCTCCGCACCCTCCTCCCCACCTACTGCTGCCTCTGTGCCTCCCAGTGGTCTCTCTCCTCGCCATCGCTGTAGAGTCCACCATTGGTCATACTCTGTGGTAGTCCTGATGTCGTCCACGTCTGGTACATCAATCACTGCATCTGAATCCTCACCTAGTGGCATGATGATCGGCCAGTCCAGAGCCCTCTCATCCCCCTAGCATCGATAGACCACGGGCTCACCAGGCAACCCCTGGTGCACCCCAAACTATCATGTCACCTATATTTAAGGGAAGAACTCATTCTCGGTCCCATGCCACCCAACCAACCATCACTTCCTATGTACCCATCGAAGCCACTCTCCAGCCTCAAGCCAGGCTGGACAGTCCCGATAGGGGCACCAGAACACCTCCCCTAGAGTAAGCCAAGCAAAGGCATCGACATAGTACCCCATGAAACCTGCCCACCGTTGACTCTATCCCTGCTCCTTATACTGTTGCCATAGAGCTACGTAACCTATATCCTTATCCACCATCTCTGACCAAGTCATCCATGGTAACCCCACTAGCCTCTCCACTGCTATGTGCTGCCAAGCCTAGCTCTGCAATAGATAGCTACAGCTAATACCCTTATACCTCTGGTAGCAGACCTTGTAAATCTCCCCATAGAGCTATGCCAATAGCGTATGTACCCACGTCATGATCAAAGGCTCATGCGTCGAACACTCCACCAGCTGACAGACCACATCCAGTAGGTTCCATAGGAACCTCGCGCCTGATGATTCAGGTAGCAGCATGTTGGAAATGAGGCCCATGAGTACTGCATGCCTCACTCCCAACACCCCCTTCTCCAACCACCATCAAACCATAATATTTCCAATCTGGTAGTTAGCCTCTACCCTCTCCACTGGACCATCCACCCCCAACTCCTCCCCATGCTCGAAGTAGTGTGTCAGCACTGCTGTTCGCTGATCCCGCGGTGTCATCCTAATCAGCAGTCCATCTATTGAAATCCTAAGAATCCGATAGACATCCTCTAAGGTGACTATCATCTCCCCTATTGGGAGATGGAAATTATTAGTCTAGGGATCCCACCATTTGATCAATGCCGTCAGGTAGGCCCGATCCCTAATCATTGGCTCCAACCGAGTCATCGGCTTGAGCCCCAGGGTGTCAAGCCACTCCCAGTCAACCACAGCTAGTGCCTCCCGTGATTTAGCAAACATAGTAGGCACATGATACCGGATATTCACAACCTGCAAAAGAAAACAACACAAAAATAGTAAAACTCATGAAAAACTACATAAACAACAACATGAATATACAACACTACATCAAACAATGTACAGCCCAAAAAAATCAAAATTAAAAAAATTAATTAATTTGTCAACCTAGGGTTTTTAACTCTTAACTGATAAATTAAACCCAAAAACAATAAAATTTGACTAGGGTTAGCCTATGTTTTCAGTTGAGTTTTGATTTTATTTTGTTAGCCTAGGGCTTCTTTGGTTCACAAAAAATGGACACAAACACACATGGTTTCCACTAGGATTTCAACCTAAGTTTTAATGAAGCCATAAAAAAATAAATAAACACATCTATTTCACTAAGGTTTTTTATTTTTACATTTGAAACAAAATACAAAAAAATAGAAGTAAAAACAAATAAATTTATGGCTTAAAAATTGTAATACAACAAAATGCAAGCAATAAACAGGGAGGATCACTTACTAGTCTCGCTTCGGCTCCGCCGCTCTATCCGGTTCATGCACTCATGATGTCAGGAGAAATTCAGCAGTGCTTCACTTTGTAGAATTAATCTCCTCCTCCCAGAGCTCCAAATCGCCAGAAAAAACAAATGCAAATGAGCCCAAAACCTAGTTTTGGCCTTTAAATAAGCTTTTTGAGCCTGTAATTGTTCATCCTTGGGATTAGTGCTATGGTTAGCACTTATCCCACCCTAGAACGAATACTAAACAATAATTTTTCCCACCCTAGAACAAATTTAGGGCACAAATTTCAAAAATAGCAAAAAAATTGCACAATAATGCACCAAAAACAGCAATAAAACTGTCCGATGCAATTGCTTTTGCACTTGACATTCCAGGCATGCAAAATTGATGTCGGGGTCACAAATACTCACTATCCTACTCCCTAATAAGGCTACCATAGTCGGACTACTCCACGGGAGGATGAATTTTTGAGAATTTCATCCCCACGTAGCATTGCAAAAAGGGTCAAAACCCAACCAAAAATAGCAATAACATTGCCGAACGAAGGCGCCTTCGTGCCTGATATTATTGGCATCCAAAATAGACATTGGGGTTACAAATTTTCACTATCCTACATCCTAAGAAGGCCACCATGGCCAAGCCGCCCCACGGGACGATGGATTTTTACAAATTTTAGCCCCGAAAAGCATCACGAAAAGGGTTAACACCCACCAAAAATAGGTCTAAATGTCGGAAAACTGCACACACATTCAAAGATAAATATCTGAAGGCACCCTTACCTAAGTCATCTTGGGTCAAGTGACTCATCATTTTCTCATGCAGGTTATTCCCTCATCGATTCGTCGCTTGAGGGGGTAGTCACACTTAGTCACCAATCAACAAATACACACCCAATCATAGAAACAACATGCATTCAAAGAATCATTGGCAAAGACAATCACGCTTCTACTTGGGGTAGTAAATAAGCAATAATCACAAGCTGATCAATCACTTGGCATTCGTGAATCATGAACTCAAGGTTCCCACGGAAAAAAGGTTGCACCCTTTGTCCATTCATGACTGATCAATGTCCAAGCTCAAGTAACACCTCACCGAAAAAGGTTAACACTTGAATTGAGTTCCTTCGCTCGTTAGAAGCAAGGATTCAAGAATGCATGCCCTTTCCATACTTGGGACATCAAAATTTGGTTAGGTCACTAAGAAACCCTAATCATTAGTGCTTTGGTTATCTATTTTTGCTCGACGCTATGCCTTGCACAACGCATCCCAAAAAGGGGCATCTATAGACACCAAAATAGCACCAATATGATTATGTGACTGCAAACACTGATCACATTAACACACACAGCCCCAAGGATAGCCCCTAGAGGATAAACAATGGTCCTAACCACTCTCATAGTAGTTTTGGAAGGTCAAGAATCAATTTGGCACCTTTAGGCACTTTGCTCAATATTCACCCTACCCAGGGATGAATTCAAACTAGGATCCACCCCACCCAGGGACGAATATCAAGATTCACTCCAGGGTGGGGCAAATTTTAGGTTTTACGGGCAAAAATTCAAATCTTGACAAATGGCAGCTCAGATCTGCCACTTAACACTTCCTTCATCGCATGGGAGTGTGGTTGAGCATTTTCGAGCATTAGAGGCAGTTGCAAGGGCAGTCATGAGGTCCCTAATCAGGGAGGAATCTCCTTCCCCCTGGGAAGGCATGATTGCAAAGTGGTGCCTCTGCATGCCTAATTTAAGAGAACTCTAGGTCTATAAATTGGTGAGCTTCCTCACCCCAAAAAAGAGAGAGATAGAGCATTTTAAGCAACGAAGTGCTGCCATTTTATTTCCCCATACACCCTTGGTTGATTTGTGCCTTTCACATCTGTGATCTCTTTTAGAGATGAGGTCATTGGGTGATCATTGTAAGGTTGAATATTGAGCCCAAAACCTGAAATTTGGCCATAGAATACCACTCAATTTTCCGACAACACTTTACAGGAGATTTTGGACCCATCCCAAGTGGATTGGTGCCGAAATCAGGTCCCAACAGTGGACAGCCTGCCCGAGCGCCCCCGCACTGCTGCGAGTCTAATTGTCCATTTTAGAAATGATTAGGAATCTGTGGTAGATTGTTATTTCTATCATTTTTATCTTGCATTTCATCTTATGTTGCTTAGATAGTTTGCAATTTCAATTTCGTAATGTTTTGAACAAATCTTATCATGTTTTATCATTTTTCATCTTCACTAAATTTTAGAGAGCATCATCAAAATATGGGTGTTAGAGGCCAAATCGGGGAAATATGACCATCTGGGTCATCCCAAAATGCCCTCAATTAGCTAACCCCCACTTTTATAGGAGATTTGGAGTTGTCCATATGTGACATTTTGAGCGGTGCTATCTGGCATTTTGTTGTAGGTAAATTTGTCCCGCCCCAGAGTGAATTCAAATCGGTGAGGAATTTATTGAATGTTATTTTTGCAATGCATTCCTGGTGATGTTTCTATGCCCCTTTCAAATTTTCAGATCATTTGAATACATTTTAGTCATCATTTTATCTATTTCTTCCACACACTAATCATAGGCTTCGGGATTGCATGTTTCATCTCATCTGCAGGTGCTACTGACTGTTTATTATTTCTTTGAATGCAAGATCTAGACATCAGAGGAGCAACAATGAGTAAAAATTCATACACATAAGCGATGGTGACGTTTGGTCTGCCCACTTTACATGTGGGCACGCGAAAGAAGGAATGGCATCCGTGGATGTAACAAAGAAACGAATTTAACGCTCCTCGCACCTAAAAGGGGAGGAAGTGAATTGTAACCGAGTTTTGAAAGATATCAATAAAATAAAGGGCTGTCTTCCTTATTTGCTTTGTTTGGTTTTGATTTGTTCATGCTTTCTCCTATTTCATGCATTTTCGATTCATAGGATTTAGCATTAAGTTTAGTTTTGTTTTTGCATCGTACTTGGAGCCCTGTTTCCTTTTTGTTTCAGTATCCTCTGACTTTCAGGTATTATATGAATAGTATTATGTGTATGGGGTATTTTCACAAAGGTAAAATCTAGCAATGGTTCTTATAACTAATTTTGTGGTACTAGACACCTCAGGTCAATGGTTTCCTCATGTAAATGCTTTGGAATGAATAATAAATAAGATTGTTACATATATTTTAAAAAAATACTCAATTTAATAATACAAAATCATGGAATTCTAAGTTGAAGAAATCTTTATGGGATAATAACATTAATAAACATAATATAGATAGGTCACTTTTTTTATAAATATATAAAATTGTTGACGATATGATCCCAACCATTTTAAAGTCACTTGTTATGATATGGCTACAAGAAATTTAAGTATAACCCAATTATTTAAAAATAATAACCTATCAATTGGTTATGTTAGAATACCAAAGAAATCGACTATATGAGATGTAAAATATGTTCCTAAAAACAAATGAAACTATAGTTTTATTAAACAAATATAAGAAACATAAATTTTAATATTTAGTATTAAAATGAGATAGTGTCAAGGAAAACATTGTGATTAGTCCCAAATATCTACTATTTATTGGAGATGGAAAGTCTTACTTCTATAGCTTCTAAACCATTTATATAATTTTATACAAATATATAAATTTATGTTTATGATCTCCTTGATTTGATAGTATCAATGACTTTTCCATGATATTTAAATAAGGAAATTATGTTTTTATTATGTTAATGCTTGAAATTCCTAAAAGTTTATGTTGTAGAAAAATTGTTTAATATGTTTCTCTAAATTTATAATATTCTTTCTACTATATCTATAGTAAGTGGATAAAAGGTCACTTGTGAGGATGGATGAAAAAATATTTTGATTTGCATGACATGTTCATTCTAGAAAAAATTCTTGAATTGCAACAATTTAACTTCATTTTGCAACCCAAAAAATGGAACCATATAACCCAAATAGTTGGTGGCTATTTTAGAAGAAAGGTACGATAAAGGATTTAAATGATTTTTCTTTTTTGATCTTGGAGTGATGCAAAACTAATGGGTTATTTGTGTTGCATCCAACATAATCAAATATCTCACTAGTATTTTTTATGTTTAAAGGTATGCTAATTTCTACAACTACTATAAATTGTGTTCTTTGCAATAATAGGATGTTATACAATTTGTTTTAAGAAAGACTAGTCGTGAGAGGATAACTAGTGATCATTTCAAATCAAAAGGACCTTCATTTGGAATACAATTTTTTTAGTGCATAAATAACACACTATGACCTCTCCCAGGTGTCAAATTTTTGTAGGTATGAAGAGGTAGAAGTGAAACTATTGGTTTGTCAAGGGTAGGCAAACTTTCTTGGAAAATAATGTGTTCCCTATTGAAAGGAAATTTGTTTCCCCAAGGTTTAAGTATGATAGATCTTGGTAGGTGTGTATAAATCTAGATGTCATTGATAGCTATTATTTCAAGAGGCCTTTGCTCATATTACTCAAAGAGATATGTTCCCTAGAAACAACATCTTGAAATCAAATATTTAACTATCTAAAACCAATTCATTGCATTGATATTATAGCATACATGAGCTAATAAGAATTGGAACTAGGAAAAATAAATATAAAGTGTAAACCATGCAAGTTATAATTACCAAATTAGCATTCATTGCACTAAAATTATTAGCTTACAACATAATAGAATTCTAAATTTACATACCAAAAAATCAATTTTAATTCTTTAAACTAAAATTGATAAAATCCTAATGTAAATAGTCTCTAAAAACGAAATCAAAGGTTTAAGGACAAGAGAAAAGAAAGAAAACAAACAATTTTATACTATCTTGAACTCATTTACAATATTCTAAAGTGGTAATTCCAATTTAAAACCAACCCTAGCCCAACCAGTATTCACACAACTTGATATTCGAGATGGTGTAATTATTAGAGAAATAGGTTGTGAAATATTATCTTTTTATACTAAATACTTAATGAAAAACAATGACAAGATCTAAAATGAGCATGGTATATCAAATAAATATAATGACAATATTCTTATAAAATGCATGAATAAATTCTACAATAACTTAGTAAACTACCATTAATGAAAGCTCATGAAAATACCATATTAATATAGAATGGAAATCCCAAACTCTCCATATTTCATACATGCTCTACATTGTATCTCTACTTTTTCTCTACAATGTGTCTCAAAAATTATATTTCAATATGCTCAAACAAAGGCCAATATATAATGGGATGTGACTCTTGGCCTTCCATATTCCTATGACTCTTCATCTTCCCATTCTATCTGCTCATGTGCACATGGACTACAATGCACATTCACATTATCAAATGCTTTGCACATACTTGTGCATTTATTAAATTGCATAAAGTAAATAATCACACCCTAATATAAGGTACACTCACTCCTAATCTAAATATGTACCCAAAGTGGTACATTAGCATGTACCAAATAATGTAATATATTCCAACACCCTCCTATATTACATTATTTAGTTATTGAAGACTTTAATCTTTAATATGAATCTTTGTCTTTCATATGTTTTTCAACTTGATGAAGTTCCTCTTTAATATTTCTGATGTGATTTATTTTTCTTTCTTTTCTTTTACATATTCATTGATTTTTCACCTTTTGAGCATTGTGTTAGTGAATTATCACAATAATAAATCTTTGATTTTTGTCTTGGATTCTTTAAATGAGTATCTTCTTTAGATTCAGTCTTCATTTTATCTTTCTCAATCTAACTTCTTTTATTTCTTCGTTCCTGCACCTTTACTAGTGATATATCTTCAACATGGTGAGTTAGTACATAATAAAAATAGTATTTATCAGAATTTAGTACTTCATTACTAATATATTCATTTTTATTTTGTTTCATCCCTTGAAATAATTAAAAAATAATTAGTGATATATATATCATCAAACATTCTTATAAATTAAGCATGACTATGTTTTGAGTGTTCCACTAGGCTTTGAAAAGTACTTCATGAAGATAACCAATTAATGTCATAAAATTTTCTTCCTTTTCTTCCTTGAGAAATAAATAAAATATTTACTTTAAACTAGTAGACAAATATTTGTATCCATAAAAAGTATTTGTTAAGTTTTATGAATAAAACTTTAGTTCATGAAATAGTTCTTCATCATTAAATGCATTCTTCACTATTTCGTCCATGCTTCTTATAATTTAACCTTTGAAGTAGAATTCCCTATAACTGCCTAGAATTAAATATTAATATAGTTTTTGATCGAATCTTTTATATTTCAAAACCTTTTAGATTAACTATCTTATAATTCCCTATTTTTGAGTATATGATATAATATAATAAGATATTTTTAATTCTCAAAATTTTTAGTATACCTTGTATTTCATAATCTTTGAATAATGATAGAAAAATAGTCAAATATCTAGGTATAGTTTCTTTTAGCTCTCTAGTATTTTGAATTGAAAATTTCTTTGATAAAATAATTAGCCTTCTAGGTTTTCCTTTTAGTTGAATCCCTTTTGTCTCCCTAATTATGAATAGAAAGCTAAATATAATTTTGATGCAATTTCAATTTTTATAAGATTCTCTATTTTCAAGAAATTTAAGTTAGATTCCTTATATCTCGTTAATTTGAGCAAGAGATTAATACCAAATGTAATTTTCCAACTTTTCAAAAACTCTATGTTGTGTTTCTTATATCTTTCAATTTTCAGTAGTAAGGTTTATAAATTTCAATAACCTAAGTTGGTGTAGAATTCCTTATAAAACCATAATTAAAATTTTAGAAAAAAAAAAAGCATTTGCAACTTTAATATTTCTATTTATGTGTAGAAAGCCTTATTACTCCAAGTTAAACTATTTATAAATATTTCTCTTCAATTTGAATTTCAAAATAGAATAAAGCAATTTTAGAACTTTTCAAAATACTTCTTACTTCAAAGATCATCCAAGGCATTCAATAATCCTTCTAAGGTTATAATTCATTACCTTATTTCTCCTTTTATTCAAATAATCTTAAGTATAATAAATGAATTATTTTTTACCTCAATATTATACCTTATACCTCCTTAATCTTTGCAAAGGTTTTAAATCAATTTAAATATTTCATTCCTCCTTGTATATGATGCACCAAAATTTGAATTGCTTCTTGGGACTCTTTAATCTATGCTCTAAAAATGATCTTCCTTTCCTACAATGTATTTAATGCTCCTCCTTTTGTATGATGCTCATTAATTTGGTCTTCAAGAGTTTGACTCTTCACTGCATCCTCTCTATTTTCTTCTCTTATTGTAGTTCTTATATAACTTTCATACACTTCACAAATGTGCCTTAGGTGGTACTCTGACCCATGCCTTTATTGCATGTAAGAAGATATTTTAGTCTACTAATGTGGTGGTTGGTCCTCCTCTTTCTAAAGGACACTTGGCATTGAACATTTCAACTCAAAAAATTAGTTCTTCTTCCTCCTAAGCGTTACAAGATTCCTACCATGAATGTTCTCTTGTAAAATAACTCTAATAATGGCTCTTCTTCCAATGCTTGTAAGATATTTTAATTTTTATTACTTCAAACCTTAGACTAATATTCTTATGCTTTCTCTTCATATTCTCTTACTCTTCACAAATGTAGAAAACTAGATCATTCAGTCTCCTCTTTGTCTCTATACTTGCATATTCTTTTTAATGGTCTCCTAAAAATTATGTTATCAAGTAATACTCCAAGATGTTTCACCTTAATTAAAAATTGGTTGGTGCTCTAGATTTTATGTGCCAAATAGCACAAATGATCTTTTGCACTTCAATAGGTGTTTATAAGATGCTCCAACTAATTTTTCTCCTTGTAATATTTGGCAAGAGCATTATGTCCCTTTGGTTCATGTTGCTTGAAGATGCTTTATCTCCCTAAGTGTTGGAAATTACATGTGACTCTCTTCCAATAGCAAAACAAGTATTATTCTCATAGTAGTTATTTTTTTCTAACACTTGGTCTCCTCTTGATGCTTGGCTTTACAGTGTTGGCTCAATGCCATTTTAGTTGTTTCTTCTACTAATGTGTAGGTGGCTCTTCTATAAATCTCTCCTCCTATGGTGGTTATTTCATAGCTAGCTTCTTTGCAATTTGATGGCTTCTCCTCCTATGTTTGGTAGCTACTTTGAATGCCTAACTTATTGCTTTGCTTTAGTAGATTTCAAATCAAAATTGGTGTGGTTTGTCTTATCCACAACATGGATTGAATAGGTGAATCTCTTGCTCTTTTCTAAACTAATTATAGTCATTTTATTTTACTCACTTTTCAGATATTTCTCTAAAATTTTACAAGTTTTGAGAATAATATTTGTGCCTTCAAAGACTTGCTTTTTTTTCTTTCAAAACCATATATTGAGCATAATATTTTGAGTTCTCCTTACTGCATCCATTGCTCCTTATCTTGCTACTTTTTATTTGGATCAATGTTTGCTTATTTAAAGTAGAATACAAATCCTATTTTGTTGATTCTAGACTTAAAATAAACCAACTCCTTTATGCTATATTAACCCACAAATTTGCAAGATTCTTAAATCCCTTATTTAATTGGGAGATAATAAATTTAGAGTTATATTTATGATTTAAAATATCTAAAATATCATTCCAAATAAACTAAAATTAAATCAACATTTTCAGTAAAAAGGAAATAATATTTTATGAAACAAATATCAAATATCCTTGGTTGTATTTTGAAGCTTGTCTACTCTCCTTTCTTTCTACTCAAACTTTTTTTTCTGTATCTTAAAATTTGCAGCTTTGAATTCTTTTATCTTTCTGCCTTAACTTCAAAAATTTGACCAAATGCTATTCAATGCTTCTCCTAAATCTGCCCCAAAATTCTCAAAAATATAGCTCTGTTTTCTCCTTCTAATGCTGCCAAATTTTGCATCCCAAATCTTCTCAAAATACTTCTCCAAATTTCATATTACTCCTCCTATATCTTGTTATCCAAAAATAGCCTAAAATTACTCCAAATTGCTTCCTTATTTTTCTGTCAATCCTTCATTCAATTGGTTGTTCGATGGAGCTTAAAAATATGCCCAATTCTTCTTTAACACCTTCAACTTGTTGTTCTATGGCTCTTCAAATTCTACTATAAAAATTAGCAATTTTCTTCTTCACAAATCAACCTTTAAATCCTTTATGGTTGTCTTCAAAACTTTCAAATTTGTGGCCTCTTTTATATTCTTTATCCTCCTTAGCTCTTGCTGAGTTATGTCTTTAAATACAACTTTATTTGTTGATCTCTTCCTCAAGAATATAAATGTTTTGAGATTTAAAAAAAAAATTCAAAATTTGGCAAACTTCTTGTAAAATCCTTCTTCCTTTTGGGCTTTTTGTTGGATGGCAATAATTATCCCAAATTCTTCTTTTCAGGAGCTTCTCTTGCTGGCAATCTTATCCAATGACCACTTCTTCAATATTTTCAATAGGGATTCTCTAGCATTATTCTTCTTTATCCTTCCAAGTTTGCTTGAGACCTCTTCTCTTGGGTCTTCAAATTATGCAACTCTTCTATTTGACCTTTTCTTAGTCCTCATCTATCTTCTTCCTCAAATATCCTATCTTCTTTCTCAAATATGCAATGGAGACTTCTCAATATTCAATAGAGTTACTTTCTTCTATCTTCAATTTGGAGTCATCAATCTTCAAGCTTCTATTGGGACCTCCTTCTTGGGTCTCCTCAATATTCAATATTTAATCTTCTATGGGTACCTCCTTCTTGTATAGCTTCAATCTTAAATCTTTAATCTTCTATAGGTATCTCTTTCTTGGGTCTCCTCAGTCTTAAATCTCCAATGGGACATTTTTAATGGACCTCCTTAATCTTCAATGTCTACACTATTTTTGCAACTCAAATACTAATCCCTACACGAGGAAAACACATAGACTTTTAGGCAATCAAAGATGAAATTCTTCTCTATACATTGTAGGAAGCTTCTCAAATTTTTGGATCTAATTTTCCACGACATAAACTTAGATAGCAGCAAAAAAATACATGCAAATCTCTAGATCTAAAAATTCAATTAAATTCACTAGTTATCCTTCAATCTAGTAGTAAGCAAACTTTGTTAATTCCTAAACTTCACGAGTTTTCCTACAACCTTGTGGAAAGACTCTAGCCAAAAAATAAATTTTAATTTTTTTTTTAAATAAAATCTCTCTATCCCCTCTCAATCTCTCTTACGGCTCTCCCTATCTCCTATCAATCTCCCTTGTGGCTTTTATACCATTGTTAGCTTTTGATATTAAATACTTAATTAAAAATAACCTCAAGGTCTAAAATGAGCATGCTATATGAAATATAAGATAATGGTAATATTATAAACATATAAAACTCATGAATAACTTCTACAATAACGTAGTAAATGAACAATAAGGAGGCAAGGAGGAGCTTTGATATGATTAGACGTTTTTTGGAGGACTGCCTAAACTTTTGAACTTGTTTCGGTCATATCTCACTCATCCGGACTCGGATTGAGCTAAAATTTTAAGGGTAGATGCCTGAAAAACCCTAGAACGTCTCCACCAATTTTTATATAATTTTGAGCAACATAGATCCTATCACATACCTATATGTGAATGAGATATTTTTTAAGCGGCTATGTGAGCATTTCATCTAGGTTGAGCGCAAGCAGCTCTAGAGGTTGGTTTTTAGGGCCTTTAGGCCCTAGTAGCCAATATTTTTATGGTTTATACTCAATATTTTAGTAGGAAATGTTGCAGGGGATCCAATATGGGTTAGAAATTTATTTTTCAACAGATCATACTATGAACTTGAGTGACAACGACTTCCAATTTGGTGCACAAAAGAAAAGTGAAAACCATACCTTTCCACGACGTCTAGGGAAAGGATTAAAGATATCACAAAACAAGTTTCAAGCATTTGATCAAAAAATAACTCATATCTCAAGTGAATCTGGTGCTAAGGTGCACCCACAAAATAATTCTATTGTGAAAACCCCTATCAAGGGTAAGAATTTCGAAGACTCAGTCCCAAAAATGAATTTTAGGGATGCCCTTCATGGTGGACAACCTCAACCTAATTCTAATATCAATATTAGGGCTTCCCATAAACCTCTAAGAATGCCTAATATTGATCCTAGGAAAATAGATTTAGGATGCCTTAAAGCAGCTGATGGAACTCCTATTGTTAAGCTTGATATAGGTAACATTCAGAATGTCATTGAAGATTTAGAAAAAAGAGGACTAATTTATTGGTTCATGGGTTTTCATATGAGTTTATTTGCTTTCAAATTCTAGGCTACAAAAATCTGGAAAACTAAAGGTGAGTTACAAATCTCTATTTATCCAAATGGTTACTTTCTTGTTTTATTTTCTAATAATGAAGATAGAGAGAAAACTTTTCAAGGGGGTCCTTGGTTTTTTGGAAAGGTAGGGCTTTTCATGAAGCCCTGGTATACTAAATTTAAATTCGAAGAATAGATGCATTATATAGCTTCCATGTGGGTTAGACTCTTTGGCCTCCCTTTTGAATTTTGGAATCCTATTGTTTTTTCTTCAATTGGAAACTCTTTAGGAACTTTTATGATGACTACCGATTGTACTCAAAATTTTGAACATATTATTTATGCTCGAATTTGTGTTTTAATGGATTTTGACAAACCCCTACCTAAAAATATCACATTACAATTTGGGGAAGACACTTGGGAGCAAGTAGTGGACTATGAGAATATTCCTTTTCATTGTAGAATTTACCATGAATATGTTCATTTGTCCAATGCTTGCCCAAATAAAATTCTTGATCAAAAGAAAGAAGATATAAACTCAGCAGGTTTCCAAATGCCTAAGAAGAAGAACACTCCGAAAAAACCAATTATGAAGGATCAATCAAAGTCATCTGCTAATATGTTTGAAATCCTTTCCACAAATGATGTCCCAAGTGAGGAAGAGGAAATAATGGAAACTAAAATCTTAGAAACACAATTTAAATATGAAGGGAAGAACTCAGGAGACAAACCAACAAATCAAAGGTTTTCAACGAGAAAAAAAGGAGAAAATTTACACAAGAAAAACAATCTTTCAAATGTCAAAACTTCAAATAATGCAGGTCCCAATATAGACTCCGTTGAACCATCTAGTAAAATTTTGGCTGTGTACGAGCATTCTTCGAGGTTAGAAGCCATCTTAGATTCAATTGGAATAAGCCAAGAAACAGGAAAAAAAATTGAATATGGATTCTAATCAAAAAGTAGGTCGCAATATCAATCAATATCATATGGTAAAAGAAGGTGAAAAGCTTGTAGAGGAAGGTAATATTAATGCCCTTCCCAGCTTTTTTATCCCTAGTATTAATGAATATCATCACTTGGAATATTAAATGACTCAAAGGGAGTCTTTCAAAACAAAATGAAATTAGAAGAATGGTTCAAATAAATCATCCACATCTTGTTTTCCTTCAAGAAACAAAGATGTCAATGGAGGATATGGACTCAATTGCTAGTAAAATTTGGCCAGTTGGAAAAGTGGTTTCCCTTAGTTCCCAAGGGACTTTGGGTGGTATTTCTTGTCTTTGGGATCCAAAAGAGGTAGTTATTAACCATATGGTTTGCATTTGGGGTTTGTTGACTATAGCTATTCAAAGTAGACATTCCAACCAGATTATGCTCTGCTTTACTGTTTATGCTCCGACTTCTTTGGAGGGAAAAAGAAGACAGTGGAAGGATATTACTCATATTATCTCTCATTTTCTTAAATCTTGGATATTGATTAGAGGAGATTTCAATACCATCCTCTCTTTATATGATAAAATGGGGGGAAATAGAAATTTGTATAATAGCACTGACCTCATGAGCAAATATATTGTTGTAGACACCAAAACAACACCAATCCGATTATGTGACTGCAAACACTGATTGCTTTGACACACACAGCCCCCAGGGCAGCCCTCAGGAGGTTAAACAGTGGTCCTAACCACTTTTGTAGCAATTTTGGAAGGTCAAAAGGCAATTTGGCACATTCAGGCACTTTGCTCAGTATTCGTCCCACCCAAGGACGAATTCTAACTGGGATCCGTCTCACCCAGGGACGAATTCTGAATTCGTCTTTGGTCAGGACGAATTCCAGGTTTAACGGGCAAAAAGAAGAATGGCGCCAAGTGGCAGCCGAAGACTATCAATTTATGACTCCTGCCTTGCATGCGCGTGTAGGTGGGTAGATTGGCCGTTGGAGGACTGTCACAAGGGCAGTCATGGAAGCCCAAGTCAGGGAGGAGTCTCCTCCCTCTTGGGAAGGCATGGCCGCCACATGGCACCCCTGCATGCCCCTCCAAAGAGACCCCTTGGGTCTATAAAATGGTGGACTTTCCCACCCAAAAGGAGGACAAGTTGGAGGCATTTTCAAGCAACGAAGTGCTGCCAAATTGAACACCCCATTGCACCCCTTTTCGATTCATCTCTTCCACATCCTTGATCTCTTTCGCAAGAGAGGTTATTGGGTGGCTATTGGAAGTGTGAATCCGGACCCAAAAACCCGACATTTGACCACATTAATCCACCAATTTTCCGACAACCCATTCCAAGAGATTTTGGGCCCATCCCAAGTGGATTGGTGCCAAAATCAAGTTCCAACGGTGGGCGGCCCGCTCGGGCGCCCCACACTTTTTTTAGTTTCATTTTAATCTATTCTGTTATCACTTGTTTATCTTCCATTACATTTTATGCTGTTTAGATAGTTTATAATTTCGATTCCATAATATTTTGATCAAATATTATCATGTTTTGTCGATTTTGTGGTCCTCACTAACTTGCAAGTAACAACATCAAATTCCCGTTGATGGAGGTCAAATTGGGAGAATCCGACCATCTGGGTCATCCCAAAATGCCCCCAATTAGCTAACCCCTATGTTTGCAGGTATTTTGGAGATCCCGAGGTGTGACATTTGGGCGGCATCAACTCGACATTTTAACACAGTCGAATTCGTCCTACCCGGGGACGAATTACGATGAATTCATCTCGACCAGGGACAAATTTCAGTTGAATGCAAATGGGAATGTTTGATGGCAGTGGCCCTCTGGTAATGTTTCCTGGTCTCTGTCAAATGTGCAGGTCATTTAGAATCATTTCATTCATCATTTTAGCTAATCTTAGGCATACATCTTTCATTAATTTTAGAGAACAAATGTTTCATATTTGCAGCAGGTGCTACTAACGCCTTTGTTGTTTCTTTGAACGTAGGAGGAGCAGCAAGAATCAAAGATTCATCAACACAAGCGATGGCAACACTTTGGCCCGCCCATTTCAAATGTGGGCATGCGGAAAGAAGATCATCATTCACTTTTGTAATGGAAACCATGTTAACGCTCCTAGCCCCTAAAAAGGGAGGAGACATCTTTGTAACCGAGATTAAGAGAATTAAATAAGAAGGGCTATGATTTCTATACTTCTTTCTTTCATTTTAATTCGTCTTTTTCTTTGTTTCATGCATTTCAAAGTCATAGGATTAAAGCGTTATATTGTGTTTTACACTGCATAGCTTTAGTGTTTCTTTTTATTTTTGGAATCTCGTGCTTTCAGTGGCGATCATGGTGGGACTCTGTCCCCTGGTTTTAAGATCAAGAAACTGATCAGATTTTTGTGTTTTGTGCTTGACAGGTACCATTCTTCAAAAGCAGACTGTAATTCGTCTTTGCCTATGGTGAATACTTTACTGTAATTCGTCTGACCCTGAGACGAATTCTAATTCATCTCAGACAGGGACGAATTCTGTTCTGTAATTCGTCTCACAGAGGGACGAATTTTTGTCTATGAATTTTTAGAGCCGAGGATCAGAAACAGCAGGTCTAGGCAGAGAAAGGTAAAGGTTTTAAAACTGTTCCTGTTACTTTCTATTTTTTTGTTTCTGTTTTCCTTCAAATTTTGCCTTCTTAAAGAAAGTAGCCGCTTCTGCCTGTTTCATTTTTTTTAATAAAAGGAACCACACACACATCACGTGGCACTTTTTTTAACCAAGGAGCTGGTCGTAAGACCCCAGCCCTTGAGCAAGACCAACGGTGGGTTCATCACCACCTTGGCTTGACTTTTGCATCCATTTCCCCTGATTGTCACTGTTGTTAGGCGTAAATCTTGATGAAAGCTGACCGAGTGTCGTTGGGGTGATTCCCAGCATGCGAGGATAAGTCTTCTATGGTAGGTGTCATTAACAGGACAATCCCCCTTCCGTACCACCTATGTACCACGTACCATCTGCTCTCACGTACCTATAGTTTCCCTCTCGTAAGGGCGGGTATATAGAGAGGTTGGTATATCGGCCGGGCAATGGTATATTGAAGGGGCGACCATTTATGGGAGTTATATGAGCCTTCATTACGCATTTAAACATTCTTCAAAACTTTCAAAAACAAAACAAAATCATCAAAATGCACTAAAACCAGTTTAGGACACACCATTAATCTTTAAAAGAGATAATCACCGTTTGTGTATGTGTGTGTTCATTTCTGCTTAGTGTAACAAAAAAATCATAAACGAGATAAAATCTGCTTAGCTGGTAGAAGAGCACCACAATGGTGTACACCCAGAGCCAAGCCCAATCAAGGGCAGAAGCTACGAAAAGTGTACAAGGAGCGGGCGCAAATCGCCTTCGCTTTAGCCCTGAGGACTTGGCCATACCGCCTTGGCGGTCTGGACCACAAGAGAGTCCGCATCATTCCACGTCAAGGTGGAATTATAGGGATACCCCCTTGGGGGACACGCCCGTTCAACACAGCCCCTTTCGGGAAGAAGCTTTACATGTGGCACTCAACGTAAATAAAAGACCACCTTTAGAGGCTAGATATGAGTGGCCACCATGCAACGAAGTGCTAGAGAGGCACAGTGCCCATGAGGAGAGACAACGTGACTATGGCATCTCTCCTTTGCCTCCCATCATTGTTAGAACTGAAAGACAAAACCCAAAGCGTAGGGCTCTCCACACAGGGCGAGCTAACTCCACCCGCCCCCTTCACACCTATGAAAGGGAGTACGAGGAACACCATCAAATTCCTCGAGAGCAATATACAGTGTGGGAGCCTTGCGCTTCCGCACCTGCTAGATACCATGGTCACACATCGAGGCCAGAGCCTCAGGTAAATGCCACCAACCTCGATAGAGGGAAGCGACCCATTGAAATCTTGGATCATCAAGACCGAGGCAAATACATAGGAGAAACATTCAAGCCTCCTAAGCCCAATATGGTAGACCAAATTGACCTGGCAGTCGCTATACATGCCACCCACCAAGCCCGAATCATGCGGCTTGAGCAAGGTCATCAGGAGTTAGAGCACTTATACCGCCTTAACAAAGAGCGCATGCAACGCGAAGCGGATGAGCTGCTCTATAAACTACCTGAGAGGGTGCCAACCCCTCACACCCAAAAAGTAGAACAATATGAGAGGTATAATCCTTTGGTGCAGGATAGGTCTCCGTGACCTCGTCAAGCTTTGCCTCCGAGACCCCATAGACCTGAGAGGGAGGCCACTCCCCGAAACAATGATGGGTACCCTCAGCGGGGACTCACTCAGGGTCATAGGTCTCACCCAGAGACTCCTCAAGAAGTTTATGAGGAGTATGAACCAGAAATAGAACGGGCCAAAATGCCCTATCAAGGCGGGAGGGCTGCCATTCGGCCACCCCCCATAGGCCTCCAGTCTCCCACAACTCACAACGAGAGCAAACAAAAGAGGAAGAAATTAAGTCTTTCGATGCATACAAAGCGCTATTAGAGCGTTTGGAGTCTATGGAGACTAAAGCTTCTGGGCACCAAAAGCCCACGTTACGTCAACTCCGTAGTCATCCAGATGCATCCGTCAGTGCCCACACCTCTTTACCCCGAACATTTCAAGTTGCCTCAGTTGGCAGTCTTTAAAGGTGAAGAGGATGCTCAAGAGCATGTGACAAGATTCCTGAGCCAATGCTTTGGCATTCAGGATAATGATGCGCTGTTGCTAAGGACATTCATAACCACATTCGTAGGTCCTGCCTCGGATTGGTTCACACAGTTGCCGAAGCACAACATAAATAACTTGGATCAATTAGTAGATGCGTTCCTTGAACGCTTTGCCTTCAACACCAAGAAGAAGGCATCACTGAGTGATCTGGCCAGCCTCAGGCAATATGAGGAAGAGACAATGGCGGCTTACGGGAATCGATGGAGGGCTCTGCTTTCTAAGCTACCTTACCTTCCCCCTATGTCCGACCTCACACAAATGTTTTCACGAAGTTGTCTGAGATCGATCTCTGGGCTATTGCAGCTGCAGCAATATGCCAGCTTAGAAGAAGCTTTGGCGCAAGCCAGAGTTATTGAAGAGATCAAAATATAGGAAGGCAAAATCGCCAAGCCTAAAAAGAAAGAGTGGAACAAAAACACTAAGACCGGGACTACGCAACCAAAACCCGCTGCGGTTAATCAAGTTGCGATAAATGTTCCTAAGCCTGCTCAAGAAACACAGCCTCAAAAGGCTAATTATCAGGCAGTGCCTCCTAGTAATTATGAAAGAGAAAATAAAAAATAGGAGCAAAATCAGCAGCGTCGCCCTAGGCGACAATTCACCCCTTATACGGAGTCTAGGGACTCCCTATTTGACCGCTTGTCAGCGGCAAATTTAATCACCCTTCCAGAAATCCAAACCATAGATCCTAATGCTCCCAAGCCTAAGGGATACAGAGAGGATTTATATTGTAGGTTCCACAGGCGAAGGGGACATGACCTGAATGGATGTTGGAAATTCAAGGGATTAATACAAGATTTGATTGATAATAAAACATTGGCAGTGGACAACCCCATAGCACCAAATAATCAACAGATGGGGGTATTCAAGGACCCTTTGCCTGCCCACGAGGCACAGGCAAAACCTCTTCAGGTCAATGAGGTGCGACAGAATCTCCCCATGCAAGGATTTGTGGGAATGATCAGCATAGTGACCAGGAACAAGAAATACCCAGGAGTTGCCCCCGAGGCAGCTACAAGAGAAGTTCCAACAATGTCGCAACCTCAACAACACACTGTGCAGTTGCCTCCGCCTAGACCCGAGGTCACGATACGGACCAAACTCATGCAGAGTTTGCGGACCACATCGGCTAGGCTTTCCATTTATGAGCTTATACAATAGTCAGCACCCCATAGGGAAGCTCTCATGGAAATTTTGAAAGCCATCAAGTTACAGCCTCACGAAGCGAATTCTTTCAATAACTTCGTGGGACATGTAAAATGATGTACGGAGCTAGTCATTACCTTTAGAGAGGATGAAGTTAAAATAGTATCGAATGACATGGCAGATCCACCCCTGCACGTTATCGCGCGGGTCAACGGGATCCCGTACAAGAGAGTGTTGGTAGATACTGGCTCGTCCAGTAACATCATTACCACTGCAGCATTAAAACATTTGAAGCTGCCAGCCTCTCATATCATGGCTTCCACATACACACTATGAGCATTCAACGATGCGATATGCTCGACAGTTGGCACAATTGTTCTACCCATTCAGGTAGGACAAAAGATGATACCTACATTGTGCCATATTTTGGAAGGCGAGATGGCATACAACATATTGCTAGGGCGGCCATGGATCAGG